>CM031862.1:3324468-3439160 GCA_018697195.1 Certhia americana
GTGCCGGTGTGAGGGATGCGGGAAGGCGGTGAAGGAAGAGGGAACGGAGCCCTCGCTGTGAGGCCGGCGGTGCCGGTGTGAGGGCCGCGGGTGCCGTGGTCACCATCCCTGAGGGAGGTGAGTGGGCGGGGCCCTGGCTCGCCCGCGCCCGCCAATGAGGAGCCCCCGCGCCAAGGGGAGGTGCCACAACGCGGGGGCGGTGGCTGCCAATCAGCCCCGAGAGCCAATCGATGGGCGCGATTTGAATGACGTCACCCTGCCGTGGGCGGGGCGAGGAGCGGTGACAGTGGCCCGCGGCCGCATCCGCCTCTTTATCCGCGGGCCCCGGCACCGGCAGCACCTCCGGCACCTGCGGGCGCTCCGGCACCTCCAGCAGCACCAGGTACGGCCCGCCCGGCCCTCGGGGGCCTTTCCTGCCTCTCTCCAGGCCACCGTGCCCCGGTTCTGCCCCGCCACTGCCGGCCCCGGCGGCAAGGCCCCGGGAGCGCTGTCGCTGTGCGGGGGAGGTGACAGCCCGTCCCCTCCTCTGTGCCTGTGTCAGCCCCGCTCGGCCATGCCACATCCTTGTCTCTGCAGTGTCTTCGACCGTGGCCTCGGCGGGGAGATGGCGAGTGGAACCTGGCGTTTCACTGCTGGGTTTATTGCTTTTCCTTACTTTAATTTTTTTTTGTTTGTTTGTTTATTTTGCGGGAGAAAGGAAGGTTCAGAGGGGACCTTTTCCTTTTTTACAGCTCCCTGAAAGAGGACTGTTTCCAGGTAGGGATCAGGCTCTTTTCTCAGGTAACAAGTGACAGAAGGAAAGGAAACGGGCTCAAGCTGTGCCAGAGGAGTTCAGGTTGGACATCAGGAGGAAATTCTTTACTGAATGGGTGATTTTACATTGGAAAGGGCTGCCCAGGGAGGTTTGGAGTCCCCACTCCTGAAGGTGTTCAAGGAAGGCCTGGATGTGTCACTCAGTGCTCTTGGCTGGAGAAAAGGTGGGGATTGGGCACAGCTTGGACTCGATGATCTCAGAGATCTTTTCCAGCCTCAGTGATTCTGGGATTCTGCAGACCAGCTTGTGTCCTGAGCTGTTCCTGCCGTGGTGCTGGTTTGCACAGGTAGCTTGGCATGTCCACACTGATGTCCCTCTGCTTGTCCCCTTTGATTCAGCCGGTAGAGGCTGCAATGTGGCACCGATTCCTCTCTGCTCTATCAACATGAACCTGAGTGTTTTCATGTATTTGACAATGTCCCCCATTTACCTTGGGGTGTTTTCAGTGTCAGGTACATACAACCGTTCAATTTACCTGTGCAGTCTGCAGGCTCCTGTCTGGATAATCTTGCACAACAGCTGAGCAAAGCTGTTCAAGTGTTTTACAGCTGTGTTTTGAGTGGTTTTTCTATTCTGATGCAAGATCTCTTCCAGTTGGTGTAATCCCCTGGCTTCTGATTCCTGTACTGCCTGCTGCAGTGCATGATCATATTTCTCACAGTTGGTAATGAGCTTGATTTTATTTCATTTTGTTTGCTTGGGTTTTTTTCCTTATTATGCCTCTCCTCTTTCCCGAAATTTCCGTTCACCTTGTCTTGCTGATCATCAACCCCAAATTTTCCCCCTCCTTTTAACTTCAGATTCATCTGTAATTCTCAGCTTTATTCAGCTCTTCTCCATGTAATCTTCCACCCCTTGGCTAAAGTGATGTGGCCTCACTAGCACAGTTTGCAGGGCAATTCCCTTCATGGAGGAAAAAGCCCTTTCAAAAAAACCTGATGAATATTTTTCAATGTGCAAGAAGTAAAACAAGAACCTCAACCTGGGGATCTGTGATCCTTCATGCAGAGAGGTACCTCTGAGACAGGGCAGATAAGAGTTTAACTTCTTTGTACCTTTCATTTCAGGAATGTCTGGAAAATCTCCAAAATATAGATACTTGTGCTAGGATTAGCTGCTGTGCCATGGAGGTGTGCCAGGGGCCAGGATGTCACAGACCAATTACATTTTAGGGGTTGAGCAGGGTGAAATTCTCTGAGTCATCAAATTTTTTTCTTGCACAGAGAAAGTGTCTTTTTTTGTTTGCAAAATCCTTGAATAACAATCTCGAAAAGTATTAACACAAAGGGCTAATCTTTAACAGCTGGAAACGTGCCCAGAGTTGTGCAGCATTCATCTCTTGCTGGAGTGGAGAATACTGACTCTTCCTAAACATTTGGATTTTGATAGATGGAGAAAAAAGTCTTGGCTTTGCTTAGAAGTGAGGAGCAGCAAAGTAATACCAGAGGAGTCTGCTGAAAGAAATGCCTCTCTGTTCAAGGCAACACATTCAGGGTGTGGATTTATTCCAAAATAAACCAGGGATTAATCCATGATACTTCTGTCTTCTGCAAGAAACCTGAAATAACAGCATCCTTGTGTAAGCCATCCTTGCATCCTCCTGTTGGTATTTAATACCTGTATTTTGGGTAGGTTTTGCAGTCTGCTTCTGTTAGGTGGTACAGCAGTGTCCAGGCTGCTCAGCTCTTCACTTTGCTGTGGAGTGTGTTACAGGGAGGCTGCGTTTGAAAAGCAGAGTACTTGTCATCTGTGATCCTCCTCTGGGGATTAATCCTTCTGCCAATTTGTGAGTGTGCTGTTCTGTGACACCAGAAACCTGAGCTTTGGGAACTCTTGGCTCCCCTGCTGTGGGGAGAGCTTCCTCAAACAGCTTTTCAAGTGCCAACTCACTTCCTCTTCTCTGGGAAGTATCTGTGTATTGACTGAGCTACAGGCACGGAGCAGAAATCAAAGTGCGTTTGCCTCGTGAAATCTTGTCCTCATCCCTAGATGGTGTCAATATGAGTTTATCTGTGCAGGGGAAATCTGCTGGGAAAATACAGAGTGCTCTAATGATCATTAATATCTGACATATTCTTACTTCCCATCTATTTTTTGATCACAGAATCCCAGAGTGATTTGGGTTGGAAGGGACCTTAAAGCTCATCCAATGCCACCCCTGCCATGGCAGGGACACCTTCCACTGTTCCAGGGTGCTCCAAGCTCTGTCCAACCTGGCTTTGGGCACTTCCAGGGATAGCCAATATCATGGAAGTTTGTGACATGATTTGTCTGATGACAATCAGAAATGGGCATTTCAACAAAACAAGAAATTTGATGAACTTAATTTTCTTACTGTAGCTTATATTAGTAAATCAGAATTTAAAGTGCAGTGAAAAAGGAACACTTATAGGAAAAATGATGTAACTAGTTCATAGACTTGCTGAGTCACACAGTGTAGTTTTCTTTCTGTTTCTGTAAGTGTAGAGAATAGAAAAAAAAGACTTGTTTGATGTTAATCCCATGTTAATTTATACTTCATATAAGCTTTCTTGGCTGAATTGCAAAATAGTTGAGGAACCCGTAATCCTGGCAGTAAAACCACTTCAATCGTGTCAGACATTTCTTCTGAAGTGTTCTTCGTGCTAATTATTAACTTTCTTTATTTTTTTCCCCTCCAGATCTCTATCAGAATTCCTGAAGTCCATCATGCTTTCCAAGCTAACCCGCCCCCAGAACCTTGCTGTTCTCTGCCGAGGTCTTCATTCCTCGCTGAGCTCTGCTACCTCAGTTGCTCCTAAAAAAACCATTCAGGGGCCTCTCTCCTCTGATTTAATCTTTGAACGTGAGGCGAAATATGGTGCTCACAACTACCACCCACTGCCTGTCGCTCTGGAAAGAGGAAAAGGTATTTTATTTAGGTTTTTCCTGGAGGTTCTAGGTGTTGTGTGTCTGTGTAGGTGAATGAGATCGTGGCAGAATGGTTTTGGCCTGATTGATTTCTGAATCGTTGTTGGGGTTTTTTTTTCTTTTTTTGGTGGGATTGAGATCATCATTGATGAAATAAAGTCAGCTAATTGTTGAGTAGAGAGCTGGATCATTATGCATAATGGCACCTGAAAAAATTGTGATGTCTCTGAAATGAATTAAAGTGCCGATAATTTCCAGAATAACTCAGCAAGAAAATTTTGAGCAACTTAATTTCTTCTGTTACCTTGTGTGGAGAGGTTTAACGTTAATATAAACATGAAAAGGTGCATTGGAACCCTGTATAATCCTTGTGGGCTGTTCATGTGTTATCACTTCATTTAAATTTACTCTGGTCTTTAATTATGTTTGAGGAGCCTTTATTTTGTCTTGTGTCTTCTTTTATTTGGTGTACTGACCCCAGGTTTGTTTTCCCAGGTGTTTATGTGTGGGATGTTGAAGGTAGAAAGTATTTTGACTTTCTGAGTGCTTACAGTGCAGTCAACCAAGGCCACTGTCACCCAAAGATCGTGGATGCTCTGAAATCCCAGTCTGAAAAACTGACCCTGACATCCAGGGCGTTCTACAACGATGTCCTCGGGGAATATGAGGAAATGGTCACCAAAATGTTCAATTATAACAAAGTTCTTCCAATGAACACAGGTAAAGAGATATTTTGTTTCCATTTTAGCTCTTGTCTCAGAGATTCAAGGGTTGTGTAACATTTTCTGCTGCATTGATGGCCTGTTCCATGTGTGAGACTGATAATGGTGCTGCTTTATGTTTTAGGAGTGGAAGCTGGAGAAACTGCCTGTAAACTGGCTCGGAAATGGGCCTACACTGTGAAAGGAATTCCAAAATACAAAGCTAAAATCATTTTTGCAGGTATGTAAAGTGTAGGAGTTGAGGACTTGAGGATCTGGACACTGGGTTACTGGGAGCAGCCTGAAGTCACAGGGAAAGAAAGCACATCCAGTCCTTCATGTTCTTTTAATCACTTCAAATGCAGTACTTTCTACTCCTGAGTTTTTGTTCCTACATCATTTTTTTTTTGTGCATTAACTCCTCACACTGGTGCCACACCTCACATAGACTGCACAATAGTGTTAAGCTGTCCTCTTTGCTTCACCAATGCTTTTGGTCCTGCATTCTCCAGTTCTTCCAGAAATTGGCATTAACCCAGTAAAGCCATACTGGAGCCTTGATCATATAATGAAAGTAAAAGCAACATTGCTAAAGTAAATAATGAACCCAGATTCTCTGTTGGGATATTTCCTCCCTTTACCTGCTTGCCCTGCTTGGCTCTGTAACAGGGAGAAGTTACCAGGCCCTGAAGACACTTCTGATTTTTTTCAAACAAAAAAATTTTAATAACCCCATATACAATTTATACAATTCTTATATTTAGTATTCTTTGGTTACAGATAAAGCAATTTTGTCAATACTAATTTTGTTCAATGGTTCTGTATTTTAGAAGACCTTCCAGAACAAAGTTTACTTTGTATTTATTTAAATACTTTTTATTTATTTAAATACTGACCTTTTTTTTTTTTTTTTTCCTGTAGCTGCAAATACTATTCTTAACTTTTGGTACATATAGTAGCAATAAGTGTCATTAGGCAGCATTTATAAATTGCAGTGCAGACTTGAATTTTGCTTTATGGTTTCTGGAAATGAATAGAGATTTTTATTTTATTTTATTTTTTTAATCTGGGAATTCTTTGAACAAGTATTTCTCCTTTTTTTTTATCTTCTCTATATATTTAATTTTGCTCTTCAGCCAACCTTTAATAAATGTTTTCTCATTTTCATAAAGGGGATGTGGTCCCCATTTTGGCAGAAAGAAGCTCTTTTGGATAGCTAAGAAATGAGTTTGAACATCAGTTTAAGGAACTTGACACAGACTCTGTGCTGGATAGTGAGCTCTGAAGGCACTGAACCCTTAATCTTCCTTAGTCTTATTAGCACCTTATTATTGATTAGTGAAAGTCTCTTGTTTTAACTGAATATTAAAATGAGGATATGATTGTTGGTAATGGACCTGTTGGCTCCTGAACATTTTAACTGATGTTTCTAAATAAAAAAGTGCAAACCACAATATTTTTAGATATGTATATAGGTTCTTCTGGAACTTTGAAATGCACAGAATTATATTTTCTGATTTGGGCTTACCAACAGCTTTCATTTTAGGACTTAAATTATTAATGGTGTTTATCCCCCCCTACATTTTATAAATAATAATTGCATTAAAGCTGAACATTATTAATAAAAAGATGTTATTGGAGTTATCTTCAATTTTCCAGACTACTAATGAAACTTAAGGAAGTTGTTTTGTATAGTTGTCAGGTCTTAGAGTAAGATTTTCTTTTGGCATTTGATATTTGCTTTTGGTATAGCAACAGAGTGTATTTATGGCATCAATACAAAATGGTAACAATTAGGAGGAGGATGCTAATATCTTGTTAGACAACCCTTAAAATGCATCACCAAGTGGAAAGTGTGATGCCCTTTAAAGTGTTCTGGCTCTTGGTCAGTTTTGTAACAATTTCCCCCTTTTTGTTTCCAGCTGGCAACTTCTGGGGCAGGACAATGTCTGCCATCTCCAGTTCTACTGACCCATCCAGCTATGATGGCTTTGGACCCTTCATGCCAGGATTTGAACTGATCCCATATAATGATCTACCAGCTCTTGAGGTATTTGACAACTTTTTGTTCTCTTGCATGAAATCATTTTACAATGTCTCCATGGTAAACAGCAAGGAAAATCAGAAGTTTATACTTTGAAACATGTGATTTGACATTAAGGTATCTGTAAGTAGATGTATAGAAGGAATGTGTTTGTTATAATTATGTATAGGAAATGTAGGGTAAATTCTGCTTTGGTTTTGATTTTCAGTTATGCTTTAGGATGTGAAAGGAAAACTACATGATCTGGTCCAGTGGAAATGTCCCTGCCCATAGCAAGAAATGGGATGGGATGAATTTTAAGTTCCCTTCCCACCCAAACCATCCGGTGATTCTCTGACTAGAATTCACTGCAGTTGCAAATATTTATTTCCAGTTTCACAACATCCTTGAAATCCTTTTATTCATGCCAGGCTGCTGTTTCATTCTCACAATCTCCTGAAATGCCAGTGATTCCCAGTATTTCCCTGTGTTTCCTGAGATTAATCCTGTCAAGCTGTTGGGGAGGGGTGCCCTTGATTAGGTACCATTTCTGAGAGTAAAAAGCTCTGTACCTGTTGGGTCTGCTTCATACAAGTGAGTGGGTTTTGGAGATTGAGGGATTACAGGACAGAGCTGCTTTTCTCCTTGGAGCTGGATTAGGGGACACAAAGGTCTCTCAGTGGGTTATAGCTGCAGTGTGGAACAGCTCCTTCAGGTTTGAACCTACATCAGGCTGCCCATGGTGAAAAGCCTGCAAGGATTTAATGCCTTCATTAGAGCTGAATTCATTCTGCTCGTGGGGCAATGCTGAGAAAAGCTGTAGTAAATCCATGCTGGGAATCATTCGATCTCTTGGGCCTCACGGACTTCTAAACCTTTTTGAACTTGATAGTGCAGGAATGTACCTATGGACTTTGCTTTAAGGTAAAATTGTTCTGGAGGGGCTCCATTTTTTTTTTTTTTTTTGTTTAAGGGAAGACTTGAGCAATTGTTTGTATTGTATGGAGTAATATGAAACTGAGGGTATTTCTGAGGTGATTTCTGCACTGCTCTGATAAACTGCTTGTCTGGGGTTGCAATTTGCAAGGTTTGTACCTTCCCAAGCAAGCACAACAGCTGATTTTACACTGCCAGTGGGGCACAGTGTTGGAACTGAAGTGGCACTCAGAGAGAGCTGCCTGACAGGAATGCTGTTCTCATCCTTTGAGGAAGAACACCAGGGCTAGAATCAGATTCTGCTACATGTATTGACTATATTTGACCTGAATAAAAGCTTTTTCTTTTTGTCTCTGCTCTCCCTATGCCAAATATTGCAGCGGGCCCTTCAAGACCCCAACGTGGCAGCTTTCATGGTGGAACCAATTCAAGGGGAAGCAGGTGTGATTGTTCCTGACAAAGGCTATCTCACAGGAGTGAGGGATCTCTGCACAAAACACAATGTGAGAATTCACTATAACATTAAACACTTAGCACTACACACTCTGTTTACTGGTATAACTTGTAAGGTCACCCTTCTGTGCAAGGTGTAGAACTTTATATGCTATTTAATAATTCCCTTTTCTTTCAGTGGAATAATGCAGGGATACATCTTGTATTTCCTGGTAGTATCTCACTAAAAAGTACTTCTTAGCAGTGCACATTTTTCACTATTTCTTACTCTTGTCACTGACTTAAATTTCTAGTTAATATTCTTCAACTGGATTTATTTTATATTAACTTCTAATTTCTTTTCCACATAAGTTTCCAATTGCCATGGCTATCCAGGACCTTTGTTGCTGATGTGCATAACTGCCACCAAGAATCAGTGACAATAATGGGTCACAGAATGAAACACTGAGGAAAAGGGTTATCAGTGATCTCTGATTTAAAAATCAGTGGTCTCTATTCCAGTAGAATTCAGATTCCTAATTTGTAAGTGCTACTCATAATTCTTTACATTATCTTTAACATAAAACTGACATATTATTAATAAAGTTGTTTTCATTATTGCTGTGATACCTCAAAAGAATTTGTATTGTTGGAATTGGGTTTGGAATGAGAGTAAAAGTAATTCCCTGGTCTGTTTGGATTTTTCTTCCCTTTAAAGGTTCTGTTTATTGCTGATGAAATACAGACTGGTTTAGCCAGAACGGGGAAAATGCTGGCTGTTGACCATGAAAATGTGAGACCTGATATAATTCTTCTTGGAAAGGCCCTTTCTGGTGGCTTATACCCTGTGAGTACCAAAGAAATACCAATAATTTAAAGTAATATCAAATTACTCAAACATTTGTTGAGTAATCTCTTTTTTTTTTTCCTTTAGTCATCAACACTGAAAATCTGCCAGTTGGAAGAACAATAAATCTGATGTTTGTTGTAGTTGGAAATTGTTGTTTGCAAGACTAACTATGATTTATGACCAGACAGTCCAACTTGAGAGAGATACAATAAAATAATGGAGTACCTAATGCTGCCTTTATAGCTGAACAACTGGCATGCTTTCATTTGTCTGGCATGCCTGCATGGCTGATTTTATCCTCTTGGAGTGACTTAAATTCCTGCTGATTAGGCTGGAAATTACAATGCCTTGAACTATTTTGGCCAGCTGACAGGATTTCTGAGTTGTTAAACCAAGTATTGAAGCTTAAACTCTTAAAATAATATTCATCTTGGAGAAATTCCCCTAGCTGTGATTGAAAGATGTGTTACCACTATAGCTAAGTGTATTTAAGGGATTAATTATGGGATTGTCAGATCTGCTCTTCTGTATACAGAAGAGCTGGGAATGTAAATGTAATTTATCACCATAGGCTGAAAATTTCCTGAGGGAACTCTGAGGGAAAGTTTGCTTCAGAGATATTAAAGTTTCCTGTTCTAAATATGTGAATTTGCTGGCTTTTTCATTTTAGGTTTCAGCAGTGCTGTGTGATGATGAAGTTATGCTGACCATTAAACCTGGTGAACATGGATCCACATATGGAGGAAATCCATTAGCTTGCCGTGTGGCAATGGCAGCATTGGAGGTTTGTGTGTGGGGATAGAGATCTAGAATCCAAATTAAAAAAGGACCTCATGATCTTTGCTTAAATATATTTTATTATGTTTCATGCTATGAGTAGAAATCTAGCTTTAAATAAGAATGGAAAATTGGTAGTGGTTATCTACAGATCATAAAACAAATTTTAGAATTTTTTATGGGAAAAGTGTCCTAATTTCTGTGTTCTTATGATCTTAATGTCTTTACTGTCAAAAAAAGATTAATCTAGGGGAAGTTTCAAGGCAGTTACGTAAATTTGTCAAATACTTTTATTAATTTCATGATGATATTTTGAAATTGGCCTAATTTACTCTATCAGCAGAAGCTGCTGATCTGTGAATACCTTGAGAACAGGTGTGGATCTCAAACAGAAACTACAATGTCCTGTCCAGAAAGTACAATTCAATTATTGTTTAACTGACTACATTGATGCAGCTCACACAGAAAACCTCATCACTACCCAGTACTCAGACTTCAGAGTTTTACTCTTTACTTGCAAATAATAGCAAACAAAGAGCAGTTAATTTAGAATAAATTTTCAAAGACATTATTGTTTCTTGTAGACATGAATGAGCAAAGGCTCAATACCAACCTGCTGGGACTTGCAGCCTGTGCAGGGACACTGTGGCTGCAACAGCTTTTGTGTCTCAGCAAGTTCAGTGTCATTATCCATCCTTCCCCATGGTACATAAAACAATGCAGTGCCCTTCAGCTGATTGTAGATCTGACTTCTCTTTAGGTAATTGAAGAGGAAAATCTGGCAAAAAATGCAGAAATAATGGGTAATCTGCTAAGAAGTGAGCTCATGAAGACTCCATCTAATATTGTAACTGCTGTAAGAGGAAAAGGGCTCCTAAATGCAATCGTAATTCGAGAAACCAAAGGTGAGGAAATAAAATCAACTGCACAAGCACAGAATGGAGAAGTATTTTTCAACTTAAACTGTATGTAGGGGGTGGCACGTAGATGTGATGTTTGTGTTCAGAACATG
This sequence comes from Certhia americana, assembly GCA_018697195.1. NCBI lineage: Eukaryota > Metazoa > Chordata > Aves > Passeriformes > Certhiidae > Certhia > Certhia americana. Next base: position 3,334,903 of record CM031862.1, read on the forward strand.
GCTATAGTACTGTGGTGCCCACTGAAAACTGATTTAAGTTACTGTGTGCCATTAAAAATAGGAGTTTTTAACTAAGAAGGGCCAAACAACTGTTTTTAAATTATTTGAACTCTTATGATTTGATAATGTTCAAACCTGATGGTGAACCTGCCTCCCAACAAACAGCTTTATGTCTCCTCTTTGGAAAAAAACTGTCCACATCTGGAACACCAGTTCCTGCCAGATTATGGGAGCATTGGCTGGGATTAGTTGTTTTCAGAAGAATGAATACAGAAGGGTACAAAAAAGAAAAAAGATAGTGATGGAGGACAAGTTTCTAGGGAGTAACACCTTGAATTATATCAGAAATTTGAATATCAAGGGATAGAGTGCTGCAGGAAGGTGGTGTCATTTTCACGATGGTGCGCTGAAAGCCAGGTTACATAAACAAAACCTTGTCTGAAGTCCTGGCCACATGTTCCCTTCCCTCCTCTTCCTATGGTTTCCCTTTTAAAATTTATTTTAAAGTCTAGCTGAGTGCCAGACAAGCAGAAGCAGAACTCTGTGTGCTGAGGCAAACCTGTGAGGCAAAGGGCAGCTCTGGAGCAGCATCACTCCGTGCGGATTCCGGAGCGCTGCTCCTTTTGTGAACACCCCGCATCACTTCCCTGCCAGCTGGCAAACAGCACCACGTGCTGCAGGTGTGACACCTCTTCTGCTGGGCTGGGAATGTCCTCAATGTGCCATTGATATTGTCCCTCCCTCCCGTTGCAGACTACGATGCCTGGAAGGTGTGTCTGCGGCTCCGTGATAACGGGCTCCTGGCCAAGCCCACGCACGGTGACATCATCCGCCTGGCCCCGCCGCTTGTCATCAAGGAGGATGAGATCAGAGAGTCCATCGAAATCATCCACAAAACCATCCTGTCTTTCTGAAAACGTGGCTCTTACAGGCTGGCTACTGGCTGGTCCAAGGGGGTGTGTTGAAATGTGTGTGATCAAGGCCTGCTCTTGAAGCAAGCATCTCTCATTCCTTTTATCTAAGAGGACTTATCTATTAAAACATAGCTGTATCTTTAAATTATAACGGCTCTGTAGAAAATACAGAATGATTTTGAAGACTTTCCAGTCTTGGAATGCTTGGAAATTAAGTTCTGTATGTACTGAACAGCTAAGTTGGAATATTTGAGTGGAGATACCTATAGAAATCTGCTTAATTGTTATAAGTCTTGGCCAAAGTTTAAAGTGTGATTTTTATATATATATATATATATATATATATATATATTTTAGGTTGCCTTGCACTCTCATATCACTCTCCAAACATGGCATTTGGCAATTTTTGCCTCTCAGCAAGATGTCTGTAGGATGGAAGCACTTATCATTGTGGGTGAATTTGTCTTTTTCACGTGCAGCTTGAAAAAAAAATTCTAATGCTGAAGGTTTGACAAACTGGGTGTTATGCTGGTGAACTTGAGAAGCATCGAGCTGTGTTCTGTGTGTACAATATTTTGATTGTATGACAAGAGATACTGCTTTCAAGCCTGGTCTCAGTGTTTGGCTTTGCAATCTTGTAAAACAGATCTGAACATATAGATCTGTTTTTACTGTTACAAAACTTTCTGTCATCTGGATGTTTATATTAAAACATGTTTTGCATTAAAAAAATAAGTTGATGTGCAATGAAAATACTCTTGAGTCTTCAGAAATAGTGAAACTAATCGACACTTGAAGTTTTTAATTTTTCTTAGCTGGTTTTAGCTGAACTAAAGCCCAGTTAATCATGGAGTGTAAAATGTTCCCTTTGCTGAGAATAGGGGTTAAATACAGTCACATGCTCATCCTGTTAAGTGGTAAATAATCCTTTGGGATTTGAAAAGCACCTTAGTTCATGGCAGTGACCAGTGCGGTGGTTGGGGTGAAAGAACATTTTCCCTTCCTTGCTTGGGTGAGACAGAAAGATGTGTCAGCTGTGGGTGAGGTTAAGACTGAGTTCCATTTAGTAGAGCCTCCTTGTGGCACTGGGATTGTTATCCCTAGGGACAGCAGAAAGGGATCCATGTGCCCTTCCAAAGGGGATGATAACCTGGAGTTCCATTTGGTAAATCCTCCTTGTGGCACTGGGATTGTCATCCCCAGGGACAGCAGAAAGGATTTTTTTCCATGTGCCTTTCCAAAGGGGATGATAACCTGGAGTTCCATTTGGTAAAACCTCCTTGTGGCACTGGGATTGTCATCTCCAGGGACAGCAGAAAGGATTTTTTTCCATGTGCCTCTACAAAGGGGATGCTAACCTGGAGTTCCATTTAGTAAATCCTCCTGTGGCAGTGGGATTGTCATCCCTAGGGACAGCAGAAAGGGCTCCATGTGCCCTTCCAAAGGGGATGCTAACCTGGAGGGGGCAGCCTGGGGCTGCAGGAAGGGGGATGCCCTGCAGCAGCACACGGTCGGTGTGTGAGGGGAAGCACGGGCCAGGAGAGCCCCAAAGCCGTGCCTTCCCAGAACCACAGCTGAAGGTGGCAGCAGGAGGGCACTTGGGCTCAGCACTTTGCCATCAAAGGTGGCTGCGGGCCCAGAATGTTCCAGAAACTGCATGGCAGCTTGGAGGGTATTCTCATAGAATTGATTGCTTCCCTGTCTATTTTTTGGACTCTGGCTGTAATGAAATAAGCTCCACTTATTAAAAGGTCTTCGTTCATCAAATAAAGAAAGGAATATTTGTGGAACTAACAGAGCATTGTAGAATAAGAAATACAAGGTTAGCAATGGATTCGTGTAGCACAAAGCCAGCAGTAGGTTTGTGCAATTTAACCAGAAATTTACGTACAAAGTAACAAATCACAGAATCCTAAGACAGTTGCCAAACATTCATGCATAGCTGCATTGTTAAGAGCTAACTTCTGTAACTACACATAGAAAAGATTGTTACAAGTGTCAGCACAGAAACCGAGGAAGAAGATACAGAGCCTTCCTCAGGAGACCACCCGAAGGAAGAAGAAGACCCCCTTAGCCACACACCGGGCAGACACAGAGTACACTGGAAGAGTGACGAATACAGGAGAATGAAAGCTGATAAAAGGACTGGGATAGAGGGGAGGTGTGTGGGCCGTGCGGAGAAGAGCTCCCACGTCACACCCAACGCTGTGTTTTGCTCACTACTGCTTGCTGTAATTAATAAAATTTATTAATTGGCAAAAGCTAGAGTGGATTATTTGCCTCAATTTATAACACTGGCCTTTGGCAGAGGCACGTTAGGAATAAATAAAATTCCACCCGTTAGGAATAAGATAAAAACTGCAGGGAGGTGTTGCCAAGGAAGTTTGACTCCTCTGAAAGCTGGACTTAGGTAACCTGATGGGCAAGGAGGGAAATACCTGGGAGAAACCACAGCACTTGCTGGATACCTTTCAGAGGCCCAAAAGGTAAATCTCCAAAGCCCTTGGGAGCACAGAAGTTTACTTTTTTTGGAGTTACAAGGCTGGCAAGGATGAAGGACATGCTCAGGTGTTTGCCTAATTGCCAAAAGGGGCTGTAGGGCAGGAGATTCACATCTGTGTTTTAGTGTTTCCCTGCCCTCACTGTCAGCAGATTTCTGCCACGTGTATGCCATGCTGCATTGCTTTCCTTCTGTGCAACAGCCATATACTTACCTAAAGTTTGTGGTTGTTCTTGTTTCAGTTCTTACTCCTTTTCTGGTTAAAATTGTCTTTTGTTTTTTAGCTTGAGAGGAACTGTGTACTGCAATTCTCTGCTCCCCCGTGCCCTCACTAAAGCTGGGAAGAGCCAGTCAAGTTCACATAGTTTGTGTGCTGTCCTGTAGTTTATGCCCAGTATTGTGGAAGACCTTTTTTTTTTTGTAGTTGAAACTCTTTCAAAGTACTGCTTTGAAGTTGTTCCACCAGCTGTTTATTTCTGTAATAAACAAGAATTGTATGTAAAAAGTTCTGTGACTTGCTTTACTCATTTACACTGTCTGCGAATATTTCTCCTTCTGCTGATGATCGATTTGAGCTCAGATCTCACCCAATACACTTTCTGTTTGCAGTTTTAATAGGCTAAGACTTTTCAGAACTTGAGAAGCACACCATTGTGGAATCTCTGAGATTTTAATTCATCTTTTAGTTGCTTCATGAGTCCAGTTTTTTTCTAAGCTTATGAAAATCAGAGTATGTGTAGCCTTTTCCAAGACAAGTCATCCTAAATTGCCCTTATTTAATGATGGGGTAATTGAGTTTTCTCTGAAAGATCTCTGGCCCTCTTAAGTAAGCAAGCACCAGGGTGTGCGTCTGGAACCACAACTAGAGCAGAATGGAGGGTTTTGATGCTTTGGTTTATTACAGTTCAATACCAGAACAAGTACAAAATTATATACGCTATTTCAGAAGTAAAGACAGATACAGGACATCTCTTCCAAGACACTGAGCCTGTCACCAGCTAACCTCCACTTCAGAAACAATAAAAACCTTGTTGGCAGCTGTTTGTGATTTAGGAGGTGGAGCTGGATGGCCAAAGGGAATGTCACAGCTCCTCTTCTTCTTCTGTGCAAAGTGACACAACGATAGGCTATCAGAGAGAGCTTGTCTGCCTTTGGAATGTTGTGTCTGTTCCGGAGGTTTGCTTTTCATGGAAAGTGGTTTTTGTGTTTTCTGGCAGTCCTAAACTGGGATTTGGCCAGCTGTCAGTGACACCGCTTAAACCTCTCAAACTCAAATACTGCTGCTTGTATAACTAATGTGCTTGTAAAACCTGTCTGTGCTTTCGTTGTCTGGGATCTTAATTAGCCTTAGAAAATTTCTTCAGGCTTTTATTCCCAAAAAAATGTAGACAACTAAACTGCCCTTACCCGCTGAGTGCCAGAAATCCAGTGTTCTGGGGTTTGTACTTCTACTGATTACTCAAGTGGAGGTAGCTCAGCCAAAGGCTGGTGCTGAGCAAATTTTAATTTGAAGGAGGCCAAACTGAAAATGATGTACAAATTAGTGTAATACACACGCTGAAATGTGTAAAGTAAATGTATATTTTGTGAAATGAGTTTTGGTTTTGCATCATAACTTTGTAGGCGGTGAAAAAGTGAGAAGTGCAATCTCAGAGAATGCTCTTTCTGAACCTTCCTAGTATGTACTTTAACTTTGCATTAGGTGGAGATGCAAGTATGGAAATGGTGTTATTTTTTTCTGCTGTAATTGGAATTTATTTTTAAAATGGCACTTGAAAGAGCTCTGTATTGCCTATCCAGAGGTCTTAGTTTTCTTTAGCAAGAGCTGTACAGCAATAAAACCTTTTACAGGCACAAATATGTATCTGCAAAATGTTGCTTTAGGAATTTGGCTGTAAAAGCTTAACCTGTCTCCATCGTATCACTTGCACATATTTTTGTGAAATAGCTTGTGATGTTTCTTTAAATCACGTATATGAAATGCTTTTCTAAATGAATAGTGACCCTGCCTTCAGTGCTGTGCAAACACACGGAGGTAATCCAAGCACCCCAGAGCCAAACCAGCATTCCTGGGGCGCCCAGGGCAGCCCTTGGCTTCACTGGGAGCTTTGTTTGGGGAAATAATGCCCAATTGTGCTGGCACCTGTGCACTTTGGCAAGGGAAAAGTGTGTGGGTTCTGGCATGAAATTGTTAAATATATATACTGGCATAAAAAGAAAAAAATTACACTGTTTATGGGTAAATGTAAAGGAAGATTTAAGGGGACCATGTGAAACACTGAGAGGCAAGAACCACGCAGTGAACCAGGGAGAGATGGGAAAACACAATGCAGGGTTTCCTTTTTTTCCTCCTTCCTGCTGGCAATCTTAGGAATCATGTGAATGACATTGTCCTTGACCTGGGTTCTTTTCAGCTACAAAACCCATGAATTTGTGTCATCAGACATTATTTTCTAAAGTTAAGTAATCTATTTTGGTAATTTTTAATTGGACTCAAGTGCCTGGTGATCATGACCGGGTAAAGACTGTGCATCTTGAACTGGTTAGAATTTTCCATGATGAAACAATCTGTTTTGTCTTCTAACAACAATGTTGGAGGGATGAGTTGAGTAGAAAAGCAGGCCTTAGTTATTTCTTTGTTCTTTTTAATTTGTTTTGCTTTGTTGGTTTTTTGTTTTGTTTTGTTTTGTCTCCATGTCTGCAGCTGCTTCTTCATCTTTTCCACCCTTCCAGCAGCAGGTGGAGCCAGAACCTCGGCTTTAAATTGAGAATTTACTGCTGGGTGCAGTTTTTGGAGTTTGGGAACTCCTGGGGGCATGCTTTTGGGCTTTACTAACGCCAAGGAGTGACACAAGCTTCAGTCTCAGCTCTGGGTGCTGTCTCACTGCATAATCTGTGCTGTGCACTCCTGTGGCTAATCTTGACTGAAGGGGATTGTTAGAAGAACTCCTGTACCTCTAGTGTGGCAAATACCCAGCAATTCTGACTGATAGGGAAAAAATAAAAAATGAGGCTTTCCTTCTCACATCACTGAAGTGGAGCAAATGAGAAGGTGGAGATTTGAGACAAAACTAAGTAGACCTTTAAACTTGTGAACTGCTTTCCCTGGGCCTCCCTGTCGTGTTTCTGTCCCGAGTGCGAGGTTTAACCAGTTGGAGCTGCTGTATTTGTGCAGAGAAAAGAGGTGTTTTACTGAACATTGCCTCAGCAGGAAAAGCAGGCAAGGGAAAAAAACATTACTGGATTAAAAATCCCTTGTAGTACCCTGGTGGGAAGCTCATGAAGCGTCTGTGTTGAGCCTCACTTGTCAAGGGTCTTGAGGGTCACCAAATGCTTGAAAGTGGTAAGATTTCATGGAGTCATTAAGGTTGTAAAAGACCTGTAAGATCATTAAGTCCAGCCTTAGTACTTTGCCTGTCAAACATGGGGCAGTTGTTGGGGCCCTTGCAGTCGGATTGCTCAGGGCTCAAGGAAGAGCAGCTGTCTTAGGCCACGGGTTGATTTAGGCCACAGCCTTTGTTTTTAATTTCCAGTTGAAATCGTTGTGCTTTTCATTTCATCCTTGAGGTAGCCCAGTGTGCTGAGTGTACAGTGGTGCAGATAAGAGATGACCATCAGGAATCTTCTTCAGTTGTCATTTCCCTCAAAGCTTTCTGTCCCTCTGCTCGTGCTTGCTTGGAGAAAATGGAGCAGAGATTTTGCTGTCTGGAAAATCCCCAGGCTGTTACCGGCACTAGTCCAAACAAATATGGGTAGAAAGAACTCCTACTCATTCCTGTATAAAATCCTAGTAATCTGCTGAGATTTAGGCTGCAGAGAAAGCCCCTCAAGAGTATTGACCCTTGGCACAATGTGCAAACCAAACAAAGGCCTGGACCTTGGATGAACTCCCAGACCTTCCCTTGGTCTGACACATGGGAGACCTAATCCTCAAACTAATACAGTCATTTGGAAGAGCTGTGAAATGAGAAAGGGTAGTAATTACCCTCTGAACACTCAGTTCCCTGTCTGCCATAGGTATTTCCAGCAGACACTGAGGCTGCCCTGCCTCAGATGAGCTGTGCTAGAGTCTAGGTTTGTGTAAGGAATAAAATCAGGGCTCAAATTGGCTGTCCTGGGAAGAATGACAGTGGTGTACATTCAGTCTGGCTCTTGTTGGCAAAATGTCCAATGCCTGGTCAATGAAGTATTTGGCCATTAGGGCTGTGCTGAGGAAGCTTGGGCTCACGTGAATGTAGTGGGAGTCTTCAAGTCATTCTCCTTAAATTACCCCAAGACCACTGAGGGAGAAGCCCAGGAGTGCTTCTCTACATGCACGTGCGTTGGGACAAGAATATCTATTTTTCAGTGTTCCTTAATAGTTTTTCATCTTTTACCCTTAACAATCAGTAATCATTGAATATGAATTACTTGGTCTTTCGAAAGCATTTCTGAATAATGTGTTAGTAGAACAGAAACATTAATTTCCACCCGGATGGAGGCAGGAAAGCTGAGGAAATCACAAAGCTCATGAAAGCTTCAGTGATTATCCTGTGCTCCACGCCTTCTGCCTCCAAGTGCCATGGCAGATCCTGCCTTCTCTGAGGATAAAAACTCTTCTTTTTGAATGATCAGGTGAATCCCACAGGGACTGGACAGCTCTGTCATCACAGGTGTCAGGAGCAGCAACTGCAGAAATTCAGGAAAGAAACCAAAACCCATGTGTTTGCATACTGTATTTCAGTAGTTTAATGCACAAACTTTGGTCAGAACTAAAGATTTAGCAGAAAATTCCTAGTTGTATTGCAATATAGATATGTAACTGTACATTCCCTTGTGTGTGTGTGTGTGTGTGTGTGTGTGTGTGTGTGTGAAGCTTTGTTGGAGCAGGTGGTTTGAGAGACATCCTTTAATTGGGGTTATGTCATTGGCAGGAACAGGAAACCACTGGAGGAGCCTTTGTTCCCACTCTGCCTTCAAAAAAACAAAGCCCAGGTACTGAGTTTTGGCTGCTCAGTCTGGCCTAAGGAGCAAGGCAGTGTTAGCCAGTCACTGCTCAGTTCCTCTGAACAGTTTGTGTTCTTCAGCTGCTCTGGTGAGGGAAGGGAGTGGTGAACAGTCCCAGGCCACTCCTGAGTCACTACCTGTAGTCACCCAGCTCCATGCAGGACAGATGCCACTGCCCTGCTGCTGAGCCCAGTACTTTCCCCTTCTATAGAACAAAGATAATCCACCTGCATTCCTTGTGCCACCACATTTGATGAGCTAGAAGTTCTCAAGACATCAATAAGTGTCCCTTCCTCTGGGGGTGGCCTGTACCTGGCATGACAGGACCACGATTCTTCCTCGGGCCTCTAAGCAAGGCCATCATGGAATAATCCCTGAGTAAGTGATGCCCGATGCACATGAAGGGTTGCAAACTTCTACACAGCAGAATATTATAAGGGAAAAGTCAAAAAGGACAGGGAAAATGAGGCTGTTGTATGAAAATACTGCTGGACTTCGTACCCCTGCACCAGGCTGATTGTTCCTAGGGGAGGCTCTGTGTGTGCATGGACCAGAGCCATGTAATTGGGACATTTCGTATTGTCTGGACTACAATAAATGCCAGGCAGTTGCTGTACAAACACAGCCGTGGCCTTGCTGATAACAGTCCTTGATTTCTCCCTCTCATCTATAGGAACAGTTCCTTCATGTCAAAGCTAAAGGCAGTGTGAGAAAGGGACTGGTATTTGCATGCAGTGCAGTCTCAGTTGAAGAGCTCAAGTTGGAGCTCCCAGCTCTGAAGTTAACCTTGGGAAGCAAAATAATGAAAATAAGATTAAAGACAAGTGGGGTGGGTGTTCCTGTGCAGCCATTGCATTCAGAGCAGACCGTACCTGCATCATTAAAGGTATCAGGTGACAACAAAGTGGCTTCTCCAAGCCCAGCTGCTCCTTGTTAGTGAAGGAGCTATTGAAAGAATAGAATTTTGGATGGCCTTGCTCTTTTTGACCTTGGGGAGATGAATTGGGGTCATGTAACGGGGCTAAGGACTGGTACCACTATTTATGTCCATAGGTATGAAGTACAACTTGTCATGAGGCAACCTGGATAAACTTCATCCCTGGCAGGGAGGGCCCCTTGTGTGTTCAGACCCCTCATGGGGAGTGGGAGGCCAGGGAACGCAGGGTGCTCAGACATGCATGGGGGTGGCTTTTCCCAAGCTGAAAGTCACCACTTTGTAATTCACACAACATGGGTTTGAGAAGGAACATTTTGGTTTAATCTAGTCCTCTGCCCACGCTGTTCTTCGGCAGGCTGGTGGGTATGCTAAACCAATATGCTAAACCAATGGAAAGTAAATTTAAAAAAAAAAAAAGGGCTAACAACCATGGTGGTGTCTGGGACCTCCTTACCCATGTGGCATAACTTTCCTTATCTCATTGTGGATGCTCCAGCTCTGCCCATGGAATCATACCATGCCCTGGTGTGCCTGGAACATATGAGATCTCAATCCAGAAATGAAGGTAAAATTACTGAACAGAGTACAAGGCCTGGGGTGAAATCCAGCACTGTTAGAGAAGTACTGGTGCCTTCCTTGCCTGCCTCCTGAGAGAGTCCTGAGGGAATCCCTTGTCTTGGCAGAGCTAAAGTTTGGTGGGGCAGTCCCTAGGCTGGCAGAGTGCTTGTGCCTGATGCCTTTTGAGCTGAGAGGAGAAAACCCAACCTCTTAGAGAGTCAGATCCCCATGGTGAGCATTTGCATCATGAATGGCTCTTGGTTCAGGCAATGCAGACATCAGAAGCTGATGCCAGCGTGCAGAGCCAGTCTCTGGACACATTGCCAGTAGAAGCGGGTGTCCTGGCAAGCAGGCACCCCATAGTTTTGTAGGAGATTTTGTCTTCCACTGTGTGCAGGCAGATGGTGCAGGTGTTGTCCTGGCTTGAACGTGGCTGCAGTACCTGTTTTGTCCTGTTAGCTCCTGTGCCAGCTGTGATATTTGTTGTAGCAGCAGCAGCAGCAGCTGCCTGGCTGTGGTGCTGCTGCTCCCTGGGACTATGCCGGGGTGCTGGGTCCGGGCAGGGCCTGCTGGCAAGGCAGAGGCTGTGGGTGCTGCGGGGCTCAGGGTTGTGAACATGGCACAGGAGCCAAGCGCTGCCCTGCAGGGATGCTGACAGCAGCTTCTCAGGGCCAGCAAGGCCTGAAGGGCACAGCCATGGTCCTGGGTGGCCGTGAAGGGCAGCGGGCACAGGGGAAGTTGCTGCCAACCCAGGGAACCAGGGGAAGTAGATCCCAGTCCCAAACAGTGGCCTGGAGTAAGGTTGAGGAAAATGATTAGAAAAGGCGTGTGGGTTCTCTTAATGCAAAAAAAACTTTATTTAATTTCTATCTATCTATCTATTTGTCTATTTATCTATCTATATGTCTATTTATCTATCTATATGTCTATTTATCTGTCTGTATGTCTATTTATCCATCTATATGTCTATTTATCTATCTGTATGTCTATTTATCTATCTATATGTCTATTTATCTATCTATATGTCTGTCTGTATGTCTATTTATCTATCTATATGTCTATTTATCCATCTATATGTCTATTTATCTATCTGTATGTCTATTTATCTATCTATATGTCTATTTATCTGTCTGTATGTCTATTTATCTGTCTGTATGTCTATTTATCTATCTATATGTCTATTTATCTATCTATATGTCTATTTATCTATCTATTTGTCTATTTATCTGTCTGTCTTCAATGGGTAAGGATGATGTGGGCTACATGCTGGCTGACAGTTTGTCCTGCTGTTGTTTTCATAGTCAGCTGTAGGGCTTTTTCACTCGCTGTTGTTGCCGCCAGATGTGTCTCATACGAATTGGTCCAGGCTGGGAGTGGTTGTCCATTGTGGATCCATGGAAGATCCATGGAGGCCTGTATGGACATTGTACCTGTGCTGTTTGACTGTTGGCTGCGTGAGTGCCCTCAGACAGCCCCGACACTGCCTATCTGGAAGTGCTGGGGTTGCTTTCATCAGCACTTTGATGTCATTGTCAATTGTCAATCCTGCGGCGTTTTGCGGGTGGGCCGTCCAATAACCCTGAGTCATTGTCGTCCTCTGGCCAGCGTCGTTTGCGGGTCTGCCAAGGCAAGAGGAAGAGCTGCTGGTCATTGCAGAACACTTGCCCTGGGACAACTGTGATGTTGCCTGGCTGGAAGTGCTGGGCTTGGAGGTCTCAGCAGTGTGTACTGGACCAACCTCAATCCTGCGGCGTTTTGCAGGCGGGCTATCTGTTGTCCGTGACTCTGTTTCTTCCTCAGGGTAGCGCCGCTTCAAGGCCTGCCGAGGACGAAGGGAGCAGCTGCTCTTGAGGAGCAACGTGCCCTGGGACAGTGTCAACAGTCCCTGTCCGGACGTGCTGGGTTTGCAGGTCCCAGCATTGTGGGCTGGCCCATCCTCGGTCTTGCGGCGTTTTGCAGGCGGGCTGCCTGTTGTCGACGATGGTATTTCTTCCTCAGGGTAGCGCCGCTTCAAGGCCTGTTGCAAGTGAAGGGAGCAGCTGCTCTTGAGGAGCAACATGCCCTGGGACAGTGTTGACACCACCCGTGTGGAAGTTGTGGAGCTCATGAGCTCTCTTTTGCCAGTGGAACCTGCAAAGAGGGGCAGCAGGAAGTTCGTCAGGATGGCTTCCATGCTGCAGACAGGAGAGGCCACTGTGGTATCCAGAGCCCTCCTGGAGCAAAGCCAGGCCCCTGTCCCCATTACATGGCACCGAATACTTTGGTGCCTACCACTGTCTGTGCCAGCACAGGTGTTGCACTCCCAGGAGTAGGTGCTGTTCCCCAAAGAGGAGCAGAGTTGGTGGGTGCCCTCAGCAGCACAGGAGCTGCACAGCCACAGTTGCCAGGGTCTGGAGGAGCAAAGGAGAGGCTGGTTGTGAGGACAAAGTTCCAGAGCAAGGGATGGCTGTGCCCATGGCAGAGCCCTTGTTCTTCATTCTTTATCCCTGAGCCTGTGGGGAGAGAGATGCCATTCAGATCCCTGCATTGCTGCTTTGGTAGCTTACCCGTATGCCTCTACGTGCTTCCTGCCTCCAGGACAAAGGCATGTTGTGGCATCGCAGCGCCTGTGCCTCTGATCTGAGGGTCTGACCTCTTTGTCACTCTCCCATGATGGGGGTCTGCCAGAGAAGGAGGGGAAAGAGTTGAGGCCAGCATCAGGCAGATCTTGGCAGTTGCTGCTCCTCTGCCTGTCCCATTTCCAGCTCCTTGGACAAGCGGCATGGGCCAGAAGGCCTGCTGAGCAGTCCCTAGGCTGGCAGGGTGCTTGTGCCTGACACCTTTTAAACTGGGAGGAGAAAACCCAACCTCTTGGAGAGTCGAATCCCCATGGTGAGCATTTGCATCATGAATGGCTCTTGGTTCAGGCAACGCGGGCATCGAAAGCTGATGCCAGCGTGCAGAGCCAGTCTCTGGATGCATTGCCGGTGGAAGCGGGCGTCCTGGCAGGCGGGGCACCCCATAGTTTTGTAGGAGATTTTGTCTTCCACGGTGTGCAGGCAGATGGTGCAGATGTTGTCCTGGCTAGGAAGTGGCTGCAGTGCCTGCTGTGGGCGGTGCTCCCAGCAGAAGGACCTGTGAGGAAGATGGAAGAGATGGGGGAGGGAAGGTGGGAAGTGCATGGCTGTGATGGCGATGTGGGTGCAGGAGTTGTGAGGGAGCCCCAGCCCCGGTGTGGGTTCTGTCCCTGTCTGTGGCAGGATACTGGCAACTGTCCCGATGGGCTCCTCCCTTTGTGTGTCCACTGCGGGTGGAAAGGGCTTGGAGTGGAACGTGGGGTCTCCGAGGTGAGGATGGGCAGCCCTTACCTGTAGGCCCCGAAGTACTGGGTGACACACTCGCCATTTGGGGCACAGGGCAGGTGGAAGGTGCGGTTGCAGCCTGACTCGCAGCAGGTGATGCTCGCTCCCATCTTGCAGCAGATGAAGCAGCTCTGGAAAGAGCACAGCAGCCTGCTAAGTGTCAGGACTAAGGCTTTGTGTCTGGTCTGCATCTCCAGACGGGGAGTGGGATGTGGGCAGTGCTGGCTCAGAGGCCCCAGGGCTGCCTGCACCCGAGGCTCCTGCGTGTGCCAGGTCTGGGGTTTCTTTGCTGGGCAACAGGAGGAGCTGCCACAGGCTCCCCTGGTGCAAAGGTCCCTGGTCCTGCCAGGTACTCTTCACCTTCTTGGCTGCTTCTCTGATGACGCGCCTGGTGTCCCCAATGAGAAATTCTCCAGTGTCCTCTTGTGGGTAAAGCCCACTGGCGAGGATCTGCAACAAGCAAAGAAGGCCATGAGCTTGTTAGGTCAGGAAGGCAGGCCCTCCTGGGCAGAAAGCTGGAGGGAGCCCCAAGAGAAATCACCTGGCAGTAGGTGTGGACACAGAGCTTGTACTTCACTCTCTTGTCCCCACAGATGTCGGTGTCTGCCTGCGCCTGGTAGCACAGCATGCACACTGGAGAAAGAAAGAGCAAGTGCCCCAGGCATGAGCACGTCTGTGGAGCTGGGCAAGTGTCCGTGCAGGATCAGCCCCCGGGCCCTGCTGGGTCTGTGCCGAACTGGCTGAAGGGCAGGGCAGGGCAGGTCAGGCACGGGTGCCCCAGCAAGCGCCTGGAGCTCCCTGTTGGGGAGCTGCGGCCTTGCCCTGGCAACATTCTTTCCTCATTGCTGCCTATCCCAGAACCCCCTGTGTCATTCCGGGGAGCTGTAGGGAGGGAGGCTTTTGCTGTCACCTTTCTCCTTGGGGGCAGTTTCTCTCTGTCCCATGTTGGATGTAGAACAGGCTGACAGTGAGTGCCTGGGGCGTCTCTAGCACAGCACTGCTGGCGTTTCTCCTCCTGACACTTGTGCACCACCAGACGTTGCTAGAAGATATGCTAGTGAACCTTGTCAGAGGCACGAGGACCCTCTGATGCACCCTGGTGCCTGAGCAGCCTCGGGCAAACTGCTTCTCTGTGGTTCTGTCCTCAGTTCCGAGGGTTGTGTTGACACGTAGCTATGTTTTAGAACTTAGACTGGGGTGATGATGTCACTGTGACATGGCCAGCACCGATCTGTGGGCTCTGCCAGTATCATCCTTAGTAATGGTGTCGCAGTAGTGGCTGGTTTGGAGAGGATGGGATTAACTTCTCCTGGGGCTGACTTTTGTATTTGTCACCAGATGAACGTGGTGACACAGCACTGTGTGAGCCATGGCTGAGCAGCACATGCTGGGGCCTCTCCTGCTCGTGAGCCTCAGCACCAGGGAGCAGGCCGGGGGCAGCAGCTGCTGGCAGGGGACACATGTGGGAGGGCAGATGCCCCATATCCAGGGAGAGCCCACACCTGACACCATGTCTGCTCAGCTGCACAACTGCAACTTGCTGCTGCTGCTCTTGGGCTGGTGACCCATCATTGTCAGCTGGTTGTGAGCCACTGTGGCCTTTTTATCACCTGTACAATTTGTTGTGATTTGTTTTGCTGATTAAAGTGTCTCAGCCCACAAGTCTTTGTGCTGTCAGCTCCTGTGCCAGCTGTCATATCCAAAGCATGTTGCAGAGCAGGATGTGTTCAACATCCCAGCAGCATTCTCAACTCTAGTCACATGAAGACCTGCCCAAACTTGGTGGCTGCTCCCTGCCCTCTCAGACACTCGGCCTACTCCATTCACAGCAATCGCAGGCCATGCTGTGAGTGTGGGGAATTACAGCTGGAAAGCTGATGGGTGGAAAAGGCTCTGGGGGTGGTGGTTGACAGCAGCTGAATGTGAGCTGGCATGTGCCCTGGTGGCCAAGAAGGCCAGTGGCAGCTGCCTGTAGCTGCACTAGTGTGGGCAGCAGGAGCAGGGCAGTTCTCTGCCCTCTCTGCTGGGACTGCTGAGACACCTTGAATTCCAGTGTCAGTTTTGAGCCCCTCACAATAAGAAAGACATCAAGGTGCTTATCTGTGTTCAGAGAATGGAACAGAGCTGGGGTAGGATCTGGAACAGACATTTGGCAATGAACAGCTAAGGGAGATAGAGGGCTTAACCTCAAAAAAAGGAGGCTTGGAGGGAATCTTACTGTTATACAACTGGGAAGGATGTTGGAGCCATTTGAAGGTTTGTGTCTTGTCTCAGGGAACAGGTTTGTGTATATGAAACAAACAGGAAATGTATGAGGTTAGTCCTGAGATGCTAAAATGTAACACATGCTTTTGAATGAATAAGGTGCAGATAAGAATTAAAAGCAGTTCCCAGAGGTGGTCACTACCAAAGGTTACTTTGCTGATAAGTGGTCTTGTTAATTATTATCAGTCAAGAACTTTTTTAAGGCCTGCTGAATTTGGAGACTTTTCAGATATGAAAAACCTCTGAAGAACTCTCATATTTTTGGATGTCAACCCCAGCCCTCAGTTTTGTATACTCTGGCTTTCATGTGATTTATCTTGGGGACTGTACGTGTGGAGCTTGGCATCATTGTCCAGTAGTCGCAGGAGAACTGAAGGCAGTGGCTTTGTTCCCTCTTTGGGCAACTGGGATGTGCTGGGGGAGTAGCATCTCTGTGCCCACATGGCACCTGTATCCTGGCCAAAGTTTCTGTTTCAAGAGAGAATAGACATTTAGTCACGTGAAGGGGTAATACCCTCATACATGCTTATGATGTGAGAGACATACACAGAAACTCTCAAATCACTTCTTTTTCCCATTCCTCACCCCACTGTGAAAGTGCTCTTGCATGTGGAACTAGAAAAATCCAAACCTTGTGTTTCTTGCAATGTCCATTCCATGGGGATAAGCTTTCTTCCTTTGCTACATAATCTCATTTTTCCCTCAAATCCTGAATTCCTGACCTGTTTACTGCTGTTGACCTATTTACTGGTCTGCTGAAAGCAGGGGCTTCCTATGCAGTGATCTATGTGCCACCTTGCAGTCATGCCTTTATAACTCTGGCAGTGCACACCAAGATTTGGATGTGACCAGGTTTTTTCTAGCACAGATTAATAAAAACGTGTTTTGAGTCCGTCTGACACAGTTCCATGGCTGGAAAAAAAGAAACAGTGAATGTTAAGAAGTTGTTGGCAGGAATTGGTCGAAAATCTGTGTTTCACAGCAAGCTCATCATCAGCACAGGCAATGTAATGGGTATGATTAAATAGTTTATTCATAGGTAAAAGCAATGGGAACAGTGACCCTCCATGTTATACCCAATTAAATCATTCCTCCCAATGAGATTTAGTGCAATTCCCAATATTTTCCTGTAGGAAATACAGAGCATAAATAAAACATTTTGCTGTGTAGCAAATGGCAACAGCAAATTTTGTAAGAAGATGTAGAAAAGAATGTTTTTGTAAGAAAATTTGGAGTGAATGTTCTGCTGTTCATTTGTATTTATTCTATCTCTAGGACAACTGGACTTTCCCAGGATGTTTTTCCTTCTCCAACTCTTTCTGTGCCTCATCTATTATATTCTCTAAACCTCACTTAAAAGAAATTTCATTCATTACAACTTCATCACCTTTAATTTCTAAAAAGGTTTGTCTAATTATACCCTTAAAAACCTTGTGAGAGGCATCTCAGACATACTTGAGGCAATCTGGGAATAGTTTTGGGTGTGTTTTCCATGTCTGGATAGCATCCAGGGGACTGCTTTAACAGAGGAATTGATGACAGGAATTTTTGCCTGGGCACAGCAGAGATGGTGCAGTTCTGCCTGGGCAATCCCAAAATACTGAGTGAACATGGCTGGCGCTCTGTTTCCTACCTTCAAAGCCAGCTATGCCAGATTTTCTCAAGGTCAAAGGGAGCACATTTCTATATGTTTCCAATTCTACTGCTCCACATTTATGAAAGACATGATATGAAGGAATATCCCAGGCTTTTTTGTTATCTTAGGAAGTTATCTGTTTGAGGCCACCTGATGGCATTTCATTAAGCAGTGAACTGTTAGTCATGGTTTTCCTAAACCAGACTCAGGACATCAGAAGCAGTCCATTAAACTGAGCTGCATTCCATTGCCTGACACTCTCCCCAGGTCAAACTTCTCTTTTAAACCAAATCTATTGCAAATACGATTAGAATTTCTTGCCCTATGAAAAGTTGACCACAACATAAGGTTTAATGGCTTTGAAACACACCTTTTTCTTCAGAGTAGGAAAAATATAGCCTTTACTGTAGACTGACAAAACCAGCAGATTTTTTTTTTCTCCCAAGCTAGAGGTGTTTGTAAATCACAGGGCTGGGATAGGATGGCACGGAGGGGTTTATGGTTTCTTGGGTCTGTATAGTAAAATCTGCTTTTTTTCCTATTGTCTTCTCATCCCAGCTGGTTTGTATCACCTCCAGTGGATTGCAAGGATTATTTTATTTCTACTACTTGTAAACCATTTTCCTTCGTTCAAATCTTCCCTCAAAATGACCTTTTCTCTTTTCTTTATATACAAATTACTCACCCCAGTGTCCTCTCAGGATGCACTGTGACTACACCCTCTGTTATCATCTCCCAGATCTCTGTCTCTTTCCTGGTGGGAGCCTTATGGTAAAGATTCATTTTCTGGAGTAGGGGTGTTATAAATATGTTTAAGAAATGACCAGATGAACAGTGAAACTCAGTGCTACCTGATGCTACATACAGCTCTTCCTGCATCTCACAGGACCCTCAATTGTTTTGTGTGCTGCAGCTGCCTTGGCCAAAGTCTCTCTGCATCCTGCTTCCCAAAGAGACAATCTGGGCTATCCCAACAGCCCCATTCCCAGGTAACCAGCTGTACCCCTCCCTACCCTCAGACAAACACACATAACTCAGTAAATGGCACACATTTATAACATTCCTGCTGAATGCCTGGGCTTGCAGGTTCTGACTCAACACAGCAACTCCTTTCTCCCCAGCTGCCTGGGAGTAGTTGATATTTACACACCTACAGGGCAAAAAAAGAGATTTATGTGCTTGTGTCAGCCTTGCCCTCACCGAAGATGGGCTGCCAAATGCTACTGAGGCAATGGTGAAGCAATCTGAAGATGATATATCTAGTGATTAATTAATTTGCTCTTTAAAGTTTGTTGGTTTTCCTTTATGATTACCAAAGAGGCACTATATGTAACACAAGATGGTATATTGTCAGGCAAGGAAACAGAATTAACAAAGCTTGGAAGGACTCAAATCTGGGTGAAGGAAAACCTCTGTCATGGAGCAGAGGTGAGGCATGGATGCTGAGAGAATCATTAAGAATGATTTTTTCATTGCCTGTATGTCTGTATTGTTGTCTTTGGGGACATGAGCTTCTCCCTAGGGGGTTTGTGGAAACCATGCTGAGTTTTGTTGCTTTGGGGAAGAATTTTCAGTGGATAAAAGCTCTTTCACCCTCACCCCCAATTTATCACCCGGTCTGTGCATTATCTGACTCTTCTGATGCTGTAGTGTCTTGGAGTTCAGTCTGAAACCTGCCCAAAGTACCCAAACAACACCCCCCCACATGCCAGTGTGTGTGTGCAGAGCTGTGTGATTTCTCCCTGTGATCATCTCCTGGCTGAGGAAGAGGAGAGGCTTGTTGCAGCAGGCTCCTCATGTGCCTCTGCACATGGCCCTGTGAGGAATCAGCTTTCCCTCCCAGCTCAAAGCCACAAATCATGCTGAGCCTGGGAGCCAACAGAACCTCAGATACACATAATTAAGGCACTCTTAATCAGGGGGTAGGTTCTCCCTCCCTGTAACCTTACAGCAGAGGTGAATGTTGCAGTGATACTGCCTATCCTATTGCTTCTGTCATCCCTTAAAACACCTGACTTGTGGGGCACCTCTCAAAGAGTAACCTTGCATTTTCCAGTAGGTACTTATTACTAAACCAGAAATTTAATTTATTGCATTCATGGACTCTTGAATAGGACTATTTATCTTTCTCCAGAAATTTTTAATAGAACGAGAATTTTTTTTCCAATGTTTCTGTTTACTTTTTTTCCTTCTTTATGAAATGAAACATCTTTGTAAAAATTGATTTTAAGGTGCTTTTAGGTAATAACCAGCAGCTGGAGGGAGATAGTGGGCTAGTAAGGAGATGATTTGCTTCCAGAGCTGTTGGTACTGACTCTGTCTCCCCACGGCAGCTTCCCTACTGCACAGGGCATGATTTTCTGCCCTGGACAGGCAGAGTGAACTCCTACCTGGCTTCCTACAGGTGGGAAGGCAGATCTTCAGTAGTGAACACCTTTTAACTCTTGAATGGTGCTGTTTCACCATGCAGCTCTCCAGTGCTGTCAGTAAACTTCCTTTGCTCAGTGCTCTGCAAATGCAGCTCTTTGTTTATCCTTCAGTCATTCTGATGCTACACAAATGGCTCTGGGTCATCAATGGAGGTAGAAATGAGCTATTCCAGAGCTCTGCTCCTCAACCAACGAATGAATACCTTCACAAAAGAAAATACTTGGCAATCTAACACTGTTGGCAACATTTTTCCACACTCCTATAATTAAACAGGTCCTAACTGAACTATGTACAGGAGTCTGGCTAGATCTGGAAATAATGGGTTTATTCTCCAGATGCTCTTCTGCTGCTCTGCTCTAAGTAGGCACTGAGTATTTTGTTGTTTACAGAGATTATTGATTCTTACTGCATGCCTAGATTTCATCCACAGCAGCCTTCCTCCTGCTCCGTGTTTCCCCACAGAACTACCATTGGTAGTAACCTGACTTCAGAATAAGTTTCTGGAGGAGCTGTAGAAGTTTGAGTGTAATCAGCTCAAAAGTACATCTCCCTGCAAATATTTGGTGTTTGGGCAGGATACAAAGATCATAGAATTGTGGAATTTCCTGAGTTGGAAGGGTCCCACAGGGATCATCCAGTCCAACTCCTGGTCTTGCCCAGGACACCCCAGCAATCTCACCCTGTGCCTGAGAGCATTGTCCAAACCCTCCTGGAGCTGTGATAGCCTTGGGGCTGTGCCCATTCCCTGGGGAGCATGTTCCAAACAGGACACCTTTTACAATGCTGGAGATTGGCTCAGAACCAGGATATGAAATTGGTATCCCTAGGTAAGAAGCAGAAAACAAGAGGTAAAAAATAAGGGGTAAAAATTCTCCTGCAGTGAGGCTCTGGCCTTTGTGAGTAAAGAGGACAAATCCATTCCAGGGAACTGGTGATGCCTTTGAAAAAAAGTCCTCCTTGGCTCATTTTTCATTCCTGACTTCAACAAGTAGTTGGAACATTGAATGTTGCAGCCTCCCAGAAACTGGAACTCCACAAGTTTTATGGCTGGTATTTTCCTCTTGATGGTTCAGCTTATGACGTAGAGTTGAATTTGAGCACCAGCCCAGGTTTTATGAGTGTGTGTTGGGTTAAAGGCAGTGGAGTTGCACTGTGCATCTGATGGTGAGGCAGGAACAGACATTTATAAACAGAGATGTTATCAGGAACAGCAAAGTTGGCTGGAGAAACACATCCAACCTTGCAAGTGCTGAGTTTTAGTACTGGAAACCATAAATTTTACTGCTTCCATGAGGAAACAAACCCAGTGACCACCCCATCTAGTCCCAAGGTTACAAAATCCTAAAATATTAGTCTCTTAAATTCCTTTAGGAATTTCTCTACAAATCTTAATGCCTTCCCTCCCAGCATGCCCCTAAGAAGGTGGGGAGTGCTGCTACCCTTTTACAAATAGGTTGTTGGAGGCACAGAGGAGCTGAACTGCTTCTTGTCAGACATAAAGTCTGCTCCAGAGCATGGAGACTTGGCTTTGATTTGCAAACCCCAGCTCTCTGCACTAACCAGGGCACAATATTTCCTTGTTCTTCTGCCTTCTGAAAGGGCCACTGAGGGTTTGGCCAAGAGCCCTTTTTAATAAATGGGGGCAAAAAGAGAAAAGAGAATGAACACTTTGGCTTACCAAGTGTTGTTTGCTGAAACTGAGCCCTGGATTGTGACTCCCATATCAGAGGTTGGCTCTGTTGTGTGTTTGTATGTTGTCTAACACAGTGGATAATTAGTCCCAGTTGGGATACTTTGTATGTACAAATTATGCAAATATATTTACTACAAATAATAAAAACAATTTTAAAAAATGGACAAACTCTCCCCTGCTGTCTAAAACATTTTTTCATTTGAGACTCAGCATTTTCTGTTAAAATTCACATCATTCATTCCATAGAGCAGCCTTTGCCTTCAGGTTCCCTAATCATCTCCTCTGGAAAAGTAATAAAATACATATTTCCAATTATTTCCATTACAGTTTTTCTAGATAAAAGAGGGCTTATTCCCAGCCTTGATCTGTCGATTGTTGCTTGATCTCTTCAAAACCAGCCTGCCTTTGTAGGCATTCTGCCCAGCCTGCCTTTGTAGCAGAGATGCTTCATCCTTTGGAGCATCTCCATGGCCTTCTCTGGTCTCTTTTGCTAGGTCATTGTAAGTAAAGAGAATTACCACATCATGAAAATAATTTCCTTGAGATTTCTAGGAAACATGCAGCCAGCTAAAAAGAAAGTGAGACTTCTTTTCTCTTGCTTTTTTCCCGATTTTTCTGGGCAAAGCTGACCCAGAGCTGCAGCTGTATGTCTCTAGTTTGACTGGAAAAGAAATCATGTATAACAATCAGGGGACTGAAAAATAACATTTTATCAGGAATATTATTATTACAGGACATTGTGCCTTACACAGTGTGGTTTATTTAGTCAAAATAATGACTGACACTCCAGTGTCCTCCTGGGTTGTCAGTAATTATTTTGACTAAATAATACTGGTGTCACTTCACAGGACTCTTCCCTTAGATGAATGTATGATGGTCATTTCCATGAAAGCTTTAGTGAATGGGTATCTCACTAGGAAGAGTTGAAGAATATCTGCAGTAAATTAATACCAAATTTCTAATGGAAAATATTCCCCTGGAGGCTGTGACACTAAGGAGTGAATGAAAAAGTAGTATTAAGTAAAAAACAACAGAAAAGGACAACTTGATTTTGAAGAGCTACTGAAGAATTAGTCACAGAAATCTCTTTAATAATAAGTTTCACCAAAGAACAACGTGATGCCTTTCACACTGCAATCTTCTCACAAGTTTATTTATAATTTCCCATCTACTTTTTCTCCAGGGCCCCATATTTTCCATTTTTTCAGGAGCACTGACAGCAGCTGCTTCCAAACTTTTAACATCAAAATTACATGGATACAAATAAGGCACATCAGTCTCACGACCCTTCACCTCAGGGAGCAGAAATGCTGGGTGACTTTAAAAGCAGTGGAGCTGCTTTTGACATGCAGAGTCCTTGAGACCCTGGTGTCACTCGTGGTGAGATGGAGCTCTCCTAACACGCCCCAGGGGAGGAGAGGAGTTTGGCCCTGGCATATCCACAAAAACCAGTGATGGCTTCACCTGTCATCCACTCTCCTTGGGAATTCCCCAGGAAAACCTGGACTTCAAGGCTTGGAGCAACCTGGTCAACTGGAAGGTGTCTCTGCCCGTGGCAGAGGGTGGAAATGAGATGAGCTTTAAAGTCCCTTTGAACTGAGACCATTTTATGACTTTCTGAATGTGCCCCCACCAACTATCACTGCCAAAACCAAGGGGGTTTGTCCTTGCTTCTTTGAGCTGCTTGTTTTGGACTATGATTGGCACAATTTAGCTACTGTGGAAATCAGACTCTCATCCCTAGTCCCTCATATACAGAGCTTATAAGGAGGCTGTTGTTGTCACCTAAACAGAAGCCCAGTTTGCACTGAAGGCACTTTTGAAGCCAGCTCTGCTTTCTCCACGCATGACACAATGATGTTGTTTTCAATCTTAAAGACTTCTACTACCCTTCAGGGAGAAGAGTAATAAGAAACACAGCAAAAGTCAATTCTTTTAGGGAAGACAAGTGTTAGGATTTGTGTCTGCTCCCTGACAGCTTCCCTTGACATGAATGCAAAGAGGCTGCCAGGCGTGGTGGTGAATGAGGGGATGCCTTAGAGATTTAAGATTGCAACGTACCAAAATAAAGACATAAAAATTCCACAGTGCACACACCACTAAGCTCTCTAAGGGTAATTACACAGCAATCTGTAGGAATCCATAAATATCCTCCATCACACGTTGTTTGTTAGTAAAATCTACAAAGTTTCACAATAATTAAAGGATAAGTTACATGATACCTGTGCCCAGTGACTCAACGAAGTCACTTTCACAGGTGTTTTGATATAACATTCACCTTATTTACAAAGAAATTGTTGTGCTGAAACAGCTGGGAAACTGCTTTTAATGTAACCTGACTTTACATTTATTCATAATCTAGACACTAATAGAAATCCTACTTATCCAAAATTCCCTGTGTGATGAACAAGCTGCAGAGAACATTTTGGGAATGCTATCTCCGGGCTCTGTCAGTGAAAGTACTCAGCGCTTGAAGCTCCATCTTCTTCCTAGTTCTGCCTGATACTTCCACATAGAAAAAAAGGTCTTTAGGTCAGAGAATGTTCTCCACTATTTAAAGAGGAACCCCTTCCCTAAGTACAAACCTGAAGCATTGCTCAGTGCCACTGCTGTGAGCCATGAAACCCTATCCCTTAAAAAGAAACACTGAGAAAAGAAAGTAGAGTTGTCTAGAGAAGCAGTCTCATGACCTGACGTTTAAAAGTGGAATAAGGTGACACTTTGATTTTGTCTGTTTTGCAGAGGTTTTCCCCCGAGGAAGATGGGAGAATGCTGAATTTCCCAATCCCTTGCAATGAGGCATCACCAGTCTCACTGTTGTGTCTGGTTTGGAGGAGAGGTCTGGCAAGAAGAGCAGTGGCAGAGCAAGTCTTCTAGGCTGACATGACATTTGTGAGGAACTCTTAACATTTAAATTGAGAGAGTCATTTAAAAAACACCAGAATGCTGGGAAGAGGAGCCGAGCCATGTAACATTGTGAGAACATTGTGATGCTCAGAGCACTCCTGATGTTGTGTCTGCATATTCATCAGGGGGCACATTTGCCTGATCAGCAGCGATCAATAACCCATTACCTTTGAGCAGAGGACACAGAGCAGCCTTTGAGGTGATGCAGGAACATGATTTCTGTCTAAAAACCCAAATTCTGTTTCCTGGTTCTAACAGGTAGCAGTGATCAGCCTGGGCCTGAGGTGTTGGTGAGGCACAGGAGCTGTGAGAGATTCATTGGTGCAGATCCTCCCCACTCCTGGTGGGTGTGAGTTTTATAAACTGATGTTTTAAGGGGGGAAATTATTCTGTGTTTCAGAACAATAAGGCAGCACATTGAAGGCAATCACAGCAATGTGCCTGGGCTGTGCATCTCAACTCAGGGCTCCAAGTGCCTCCAGAAGAGATTCCAAGCTCGTGTATTATTCATCTGCAATATCTATATTTTAAATTGTAAGAGGTAACAGCAGTGCTCATTCATACCACTGCCATCACTACCCTTAATAAGGACCAGCCCTGTAATTTCACTGCACAAGAATATTCCTGGAATCTCTGTCCTCAGGTTCTTATGAAAATGCAGTGAATAGTGAAAAAATTGGGCTGGTTATACATATCCTGTCCCTGGAACTTCCCCAGCATCATGACTCCTTCCAATGGTGGAATCTGCTGAAAACTTCGTGAGCTGAAGTGCTGCAGTTAGAGAATTTTAAGTCAAATGGTAGAAATATAAACTCCCTTCCATTTGTGATGTATGATGGACATTTCTCTGCTTTCTTTTCTGCTAGGTACATTGTACAAGCCGGTTTGTGAGGATATACACAATTATGTGTGGAAATAATGGAAAATGGATTTAGGCCATGTGCTTTTCTTGCTTAGTTTAATGATTCTGAGGTACATATCACATTGTGAACAGCTGCATTTCCTTTTTGGATTGTATTTTATCAGCTAGACCCATTGCTTTTGGCACAGATATGAGTGTTGCACCAAACACATCATGAAAGATCAGGAGGAATCACAGCCAGGGGCTTTGAGACATCCATTAACCCAATAAAACACTGGTGAGAAGTAATTTTTTCTCTTTCCTAACTGGAATAAAGAAAATTGAGTCCAACACCACTTGGAGAGGTGATAGTCTTGGATGAGGCAGCCCCAGCTGGCTGGACTCTGTTGACGTGTTGGTTTATTTGTTTTTAACTTTGAATATGGATGAGACACTTCAGTTTGCAGAGCTGTTTTCTTTATGTGAGGATAAGTGAGATGCTGCTGGGATACAGCATTTCCCCCTTATGCTCTCAAATCTTTCACAAAGACTCAGACATAATCACTGTCCCCCAGTTATATAAGCAAGCGTCCCTCAGTTCATCAAGCACACAGAAATACTACCTGTGCTACTGCCATTGTTAAAATGAATTGCAAGAGGAAGGCATAAAATAAGGTTTTGACAGCAATGGAGACAAAGAGATGAAAAAGAAAATGTGATTTTCCCCAGAACATGCAGATTATTTTCTAAATCCTAAAGAGTGACTCTTTCTGGGGAATACAAATCAGACAGCACAAAGGAAGAAAAATAAATTAGATGCACAGCCAGGTAAATCTGGTTAACTGAGTACTTTAGCTGAGAGCAGGTGCCTCTTGTTCTCTAAATGCTGTGTTCATCCACCCTTTTCCATGCATCCCTGCAGTCAGAGGTGAGGGCTGTAACTGCAGGCTTGAGGCTGCTGTCATTTGCACCTGTAGCACGTTCAAAGTCATCCCGGTTTGGTTATGGACAGTGCAGTGTTTTTCTTCCTCTTTTTATCAGTATCATTGGCTGAAATTAGAACAATTTTCTCTGAGTTATACAGTAAAGAAGCTGCTCCAATGGGCTGCAGATGTGCAGCTGGAGAGTTGGATGGGGTCAGTAGTGGCAAGGGAAGCTCAGCAGGGATAGAACCAGAATCATTAAGGCTGGAAAAAGCTTTTAAAATGATGAAATCATGCCATTAACCCAGCACTGCCAAATCTACCACTCCTTCCATCGCCTTAGCATTCAGTGGGTGAGCAACAAAGTTATGAACAATTTTGAGCATTGGCCACGGCTGAAGAAGTAGCTAAGATTTTCATTCTGTTCAATATGAAATACCAAGAATCTAACCAGCTGAAAGCTGATTTTATTTTCAAATATTTATTTTCACCTTTTTCTCTGCAAATGCTTCATCACATAAATTTTGGTGACCCAGGGAGTCTAAGCTGATCTGCAGTGTGGTGAAGAAGTGGTGCAGTCTGCTCTGAAATGCAGGCTGAACAGCTCACACATGGATTTGGGGGCTGTAATGAGGAGCAGAAGAGTTTCTGTTCCTCCAGGCAGGGATATAATAACATCTTCCCCAAGGTACAGAAAGGAATGTCCTTGTGTCCTGCTGGGACCACCCATGGTCACAGCTCATCACCTCAGCAAGGCAGGTGACTCTCTTGCTGCCTTGAGGAGCATATTTTGAGGGGCATTGAGGGGTAAAAGCTTATGACCACTGAATCAGACTGAATGACTTCAAGAGAATTAATATATCTTCAAGAATGAATATTGAAGCTGCAATTCTAAAGCTGTGAAATAATTTTCCATCAGAGTTACAGTGCAAGAGCAGGTAAACCCACGCTCTATGCTCTGTGTCTGCTTGAACATCGCCCTCCTGGTTTTTCCTCCAGAAAGCTTTGAAAGAAGCTGTTTGCAGCACTCCAGTGTTGCTAAAGCACTGCTTATGGTCTGCCTCACTTTTTGGGTACCTTTTACTCTCTGAAGGTCCTTGCAGCACACACTTGCAGAGAGTAGAGGGTTGGAAGGGACCTTAGAGATCTCTCATTCCATCCTCCTGTCATGGGCTGGGACACCTCCCACTACCTCAGGTTCCTTCCAGCCCCATCCAGCCTGGCCTGGAACCAGGGATGGGGAGTCCCATCTGATTCTGAATGTCTTGCCCAGTATTTCATGTGACTAACCATTGTACAGAGTAGCTACAAGCAGTGGACTCCTTACCCTAGTGAAGTCAGTATACCCCTTCACTCAGTCTGTGCAGGATCATTTTTGCTGTGAAGGTAATATTGGTGTAGTGAAGGTAATAAAGGTGGTGTGCTGCTGTAACCTGGCAAAATGAAAATGCTTTCAGTTTTAGTTAAAAACCTTGATGCCAATGCCACTGAGGGAAAAGGAAGTCACAATCTCACTCACTTGTTGATGGAAAGCTCATATCCTGTGCTGCCAAGTGACATATTTCCTATCCTTTTGGGTTCATGGCTTTGGAGTCCTTTTAGGGTGCCAGCTGATGTGATGATATAGGTTCAGCTTGTTTCCTACATGTCCCCAGAATAAATGTCCAAGAAAATGGAATTTAATAGATCAAGGGAAGATTAATGTAGCAATAAATGGGCAGAGGCAGAGGAATGTCTTAGCAAGCTGCTGTTCTCTCATCTTGACTCTCTCATCAATACTTTTCAATCTACTGTGCTGAGAGGGATATCACTTTTAATGCCCTGAGGTCACTAAAACCTCACATGTAATCTGTAATCCCTGAGCTGACAGCACAGCAAATGATTTCTCTATTGGTCTTTATAACTGTAATTGCCACTGAACAGAATCTTTATCTATTTCTCACTCTAAATTATGTGACTGATGACACGGATGGTCTCTGTACAAAGATAAACCCCGATGGTTTCGGATGGTGTGAAGCTGATGAACAGTGCTATCTGTTGGCTTTAATGTCTTTCAAAAACAATTTCTTGCCAGATAGTCTTCTGAGATTGTACAATCTTCTCCTCTATAGTTGAGGTAACATTGACATTGTAACATAAACCTTAATTTTCTAGGTATTGTAACCCATAACTGCATAATGTAAAAAAACCCACAAAAAAACTAAGAAAAAGAAATCCCTAAAAAAGAATTTCCCCTGTTGTAGTATAAAACAGGAAAGATTGCAACGCTTGAGAGTTGTGCAGGTTTGTAAAGCTACTGATTTGTGGAATATACATACTTATGCTTAGGGCATAATTAATAAGATACTGAGATTTTTATTAATTTATAATAAATTGTCCTCAGTTCACATGTGCTCATTCCTGTCTGCTGAAGAGCTGTGGTGTCTAACAGCTGCTTATTCATTTCTTTCAGGTCGTGGAAACTCCAGGGATGGGGCAGCCACAGGTTCTCTGGGCAACCAGAGCCTTACCACCCTTACAGGAAAGCATTTCTTCCCAATTTCTGATCTAAATCTCTCCTCCTTTGGTTTGAAACCATTCCCTGTTGTCCTGTCACTATCTGCCCATCTTTTCCCCTCTTCACTGCATATTTTGGCTTGGCAGTGCTCCTGGTGTCATGAGTGTAGCCACTTTTTAGCTGCTTTTTAGAAAAGGAAAAGAAATGTTCATTTTAATCAGGGGCAAGTGGGAAATGACTTTTCCTGGGTGTCCTCTGCAGTGCTGAGCTCAGCAGCAGCAGGACAGCTTTCCTTTATGGGTAAAAAATGCCAGCCTTTGAAACTGCCTGTCAGGTAGCAGAACTTTAATGTTTTCAAAAGACTTTTTTTTCCTCTTTTCTTTGTTCCCAGCATTGTCTTCCCATATTTCTCAAATAGCTGTGAAAGCAGTGGGCTGGATTCTGAGCTGGTTGAGCTGTTTCATTTGACTCAATAAAGATATATTGATTTATAGCCACTGAGAATCAGGTTTTATACAAAACTTATTAACAACTAAACCCCATCAAAATTGCTGATCTGATCCCACTGATCCTTGGTTGCTTCAGTGAAACAAAGTAGTTTTATTGTCAATAGCTTTATGAATCTCTCCTGTCTAAGATGTTTCCCACAGTTTTATGAAAAACTCTGTCTTTAACTTATCTTCCATTGAGGACCAGCCTGTTGTACCCCCTGCTAATTAGAAAAAGCCAAATTAATACACTTCCTACAAAACAGCACTCCGGATGTTTTAGATGAAAAGTGATTTGGGGTGGAAGACATGGAGTTTTCCAAAGGAGACAACCACCAGTACAGAGCAGCACTGAGCTAACAGAAAATATGGTTGTTTTTAGAGCAAATACCATCTGTCATAAAGCCATGGGAAAACTCACAGCAATATCATAAATGTGACCATGGATGAACTTGGAGGATTTCTCCAGAACCTCCACAACATGAGGAGAAAAGCCATTCCAGGGAAATCTCTCATCTTGAACCCATGTGGAAAGTATGCAAGGAAGTATTAATTTCTGGAAAAATATTCAAAGCAGTTGAAAAGTGAGAAAGGAAAACAGCATATGGGGATGAAGCAACTGCATGGATTTAAACACCAAACAGGAACAGAGGCAGCTCCACAGTCAACAGCACGACTGACACAGCAACCAGCCAGGAAGCCAGATGCTGTGGCTATAGAAAATATCTTCCACCACTTGGCATTTGACTCCTCTAGCTGCCAAGGACAATGGAAAAAATTTGCATGTGGGAAGTCACACCGCAGGATCCAGAAGGCAATTGCATATGAAGAGAGCTGCTTTTAAAAAAGGCACTGCCTGCTCCTTTTTTTTGGGGGGGGAAGGAAAAGGGCAGAGGAGCTTTTGTGCAGGGGAAATGACACTCCAATGTTTGTTCTTGTCATTCCTAGTCAGGGTGATGAGTTCGGGTGCTTAGGTGGCAACCCCAGTGCAAGGTTGGGTACATGACAGGTTGCCACCACTGGTGGGCACACGTGGGTGGTGGTACCCGAGGTGCAGGGAGCAAAAATCAGCTGAAGGCACTTGTTGGGGGTGTTTTTGAGGAATGAAAACACAGCATTTCCTGGAAGAGTCCCACTTTCCTGTCCTGTGTGCAGGCAGACACCCAAGGCTTGCTTTTACTGGGGGAGGCCGGGGGTGTCAGAGCCATTAAAAGTTCAGCAGGGTTTAGGCAGAGGATTGGGCTACACCTGTGTAAACTGAATCTTTGTTTTAATCTTTAGAGAGATTCACTTGTGTACTCTAGCTGCCATAAGAAGGTCAGGCAAGAAATTCCTTATTTTCTGAGATAATTAATGTAATTAACTCTTTTAAAAAAGTATATATTCCCAAAGGGTGGTCTGAGGTTGGGAAGAGTCTGTTTTCCTGTTGGGCAGGACAGCCCTTTTTATGCTCTCACACATGCCTGCATTTTTTATTTATTTTTTTTTTTTTTTAGTGAAAGAGGAAGCCGAAACAAAACTTTGATGACTTCCTGCCCAAAAGAAAAACTCATTTGAAGGAGAAGATGGTGATTTGCAGTGATTCCTCTGTGGGTAAGAGGCTGGACAGCTGAGCCCAGTGGGGGGCACATCCTTTGTCTGTCTGTCCAGCAGCACCACCTGAGTTCGGGCAGCATCACTCCAGGTGGTTCCTGGAGAAGGACTGAGAGACAGCACATCTGAAATAAACCCATCCTATTAGCTCATTGTCTCTGGTTTTGAAGTATTCCCTATTGAACTCCCAGCTTTACAGGAAGATGCTTATTCCTGGGACTCAGTGAAGGATTTTGCTGTCATAAAGTCTAAAAGCTTAGCACCGTTCTCCTTGTTTTTGTACTCACACTTGGGTCACATGGTTTTAATTACTGCTCTGCATTAATGGAGAATGGCTAAATCTGTTCTTTCAGTCACCAAAGAACAAGAAGCTTGGCAAGGAGACTTTCTACTGGCAAGTCCCCTGCTCCTACTGGGAAAACTCTAGCATGACGATGTGTCCTTTAGACCAGTTTAAAGGAAGTCTTTATCTTAATCTTCAGAGGGATTCATATTTGAACTCTGTCTGCCATGAGAAGGTCAAGCATGAATCCTTTATTTTCTGAGATGAGACTGTCTTGCAAAGCCCCTGCTGTGTGCTGGGATTGAATCCAGTGTGGAATGCCTACTGTGTTCAGCTTTGGCTATCTAAGGACTACAAAGGGATCACACACTCCCCTCCCATGAACAATTATGAACCAAAGGCAGAAAATAGAAAACATATCCAACATAATCAAAAAACTGATGAACTCTCCCAGCCCGAGGCCTCATCCCTGGATGATTCTCAGCCAGGTTTTGGTGATTAAAGCAAACTGGGCTTTTTGTGGCTAGTAAAGAGATAGATAGATCCATGGAGTTTTCTCCTGGGAGAAGGGAGATAGGAAATGCTGCAGGACCATGGTGTCCATGGTAGCTGGGGTCCTCTGAGCCCAGGGGAGAGCATTTTAAGGGGATTCCTGAGTTTATTCAGCTGTAAAACTCACCAGCTCTTTCCGGAAACACAGAATTGTGAAGACACTCATAGGTAGGGAAAAGGAAGCAAGGAGGGATAGATCTCTCATGGATATTTTTCCACAGTTGATCTATGTCCACAAAAATAGCCGGAAACCAGCTGGGCATTTAAATTGGAAGTGTTTGGTGCCTTGTTTGCACTGGATATTTCCTGCCTTTTACTGTGCTTTCCCACCCTGAATGAATGTGTTTTTGGCACAGGCAAACTAAAACACAGAGTAAAAAACTAGCATTAGTATGTGGCCTTTTAATCTCTCTCCTTTTTTTTCCCATATAAGGAGATAAATACATTTAAGAAAATATCATTCTCTCTCGCTCATTTTATTAACTGTTTACCTGGATTAACAGAACTGCTGCTAGAAATGAAACTTGTATTGTGTGCCTCTGTGTGGGCTCTGGTGTCAATCCCTGGGATCCCACTGGAACCATGCACCAGTCAGCCCATGGTCTGTCTTGGTAGTTTCCAGAGCAGTGGTTTCATTAGTTGCACTAATTAATCTCTCACCTAATTTATTACAGGTTTGTGCTACAAAGGGAGGCTCCTGTGAGGAGCACTGAGGCACTTGGCAGGTCTGTGAGCCCAGGGCTCTGAGGCTTCTCCCACGAGTCCATCCTGTCTCTTCACCTGAGAGATGCTTCCAGCACAGGCTCTGGACCTCTGCTCATCCCCTCTGCCATTCCCTGCCAGGGAAAAGAGCTGCAGAGGTGATCTCCAGCAAGAGGAGCAGCAGTACCACCACATCTCCAGAGTGCTTCTTTCCCACCCTCTAGCACTGAACACAGATTTGTCTGAGATTCAAAACCCTAACTGATGATTTTGCACAATGCTTCCGTTTTTTTGGTTGCGTTTTTTTTTTTTTTTTTTTTTTTTCCCTTAAGAATAAAGTAATATTCTGTAGATTGCTAGTCACTGGAGATTTTGTGATCATTTCATCACTATCTGACACAGTTACTTAGGCACCCTCCTTGTGACCTGGTGCCAAGACAAGCTGGAAGACAATTAAATACATTTAAATACAATTAAATTAAATACAATTAAAGCTCAAACTTTACAGTGATAGGCCCATCAAAAACTCTGTTAGCTCCTCAGGATTTCAGCCAAGCAAGCAGCAAGCAGCTTGACACGTGTGTAGCCTGTTTTCTGAGCAGGTTTTCCAAGGAGGGGAAGATGTCCTGTAGAAATGTCAATGCAAGCAGCCAGTGCTGCTTACTGGAAGCCCATTAGCCCAGTGGCAGTGGAATGACTGTGTGTTAAGTATTTCTCTTGACGTGTATGAGCATGAAGTGGGATGTAAAGGATCAGGAGGACTCCACATTTGTCCCTGGATCCTTCCCTGTGTGGAACTGCAGTGGGAGAATGGCAGGGGTGCTCAGCAGTGAAAGAGAAGCTGGTTATGTCCTTGGGAGTTCCACACAGACTTACTCAGTCACAAGCTGGTAAAAAACAACAAATAACTCCAGAAGGGAGAGTATAAAAGCCAAACCACATGGAAGCAGAATAAGAAGTCAGCTGGGCCTGAAGTTTAGTGTCACCAGCACCCTGATAAGTGTCAGTGCCCCGTTCCTGTGCAGCTGTTTCCTGGCTCACACGTGAGCTGTCACCAGCAGACACAGGAGCCACGAGCCAGATGCAGACCCTGGCTGGGTTTGCATTTCCTTCTTTTATTACAGGCTGAAAAGCACAGAGTGTTTCTGCTCCCTAATGCAGTACCTGTCAGTGACTTCACTTGGTACATCAAGGAAGAAAAATGGTGTTTATAGTCCCTCAGGACAGAAAAGTGGGGGTTTAAATAATTTTGCTTCTTTTAACTCCTCTGATTTTTCTAGCACAGATGAAAGAAGACAACACATCAAATATTAATAAGAGAAAGATTTTGAATTGTGCTTCCAGTCCATGTGCTCCCAAAATTACGTGACACTTGCCTTTCCACCATCAGAGTCCTGTTGCTTCCAGAACAGCCATAACCCATACAGAGCATGTGGGAATTGATCTGACAGGAGGAGTCCCACTAAAACATGAACATCCTTTTTTATTAGGATGCCAGGAAGCATGTAAACAGCAGACAGCACCGTCTGTGTTGTACAAATGTGTATGGCTACAGAGAAATTAGATGTTTCCAAACAAACATTAGTATTTCTTCACAAGAAGTGTTTTCCAGTCCTGGCACAGCTGCCCAGGGCAGTGGTGGAGTTCCATCTCTGGAGGGATTTAAAAGCTGTGTGGATGTGGCACCTGGGGACATGGGTTAGTGGTGGCCTTGGCAGTGCTGGGGAATGGTTGGACTTGATGTCATCTTAGAGAGCTTTCCCAAGGCAAATGATTCTGTATTCTATGGTAACAGCTAGTGCTGGGAAATGTGACACTACTGAGAACTGGGCAATCTCTTGGAACATGAAAAATAAGATTTTGGAGGCAGGCCTCTTAGCAATTCAAGGGAATACTAAAATGAAGGTGGGCATAAGCTTGTTTCAGAAACTGCAGGGTACTGCTGAGGAGGGACAGGTGGAGGAGAAAGGAGTGAGGGGAAAGGTGAGATTTGCTGAGGAGGGCAAGAACTGCTGGATATGAGCTCATAAATTTGCATTTGTGCCCTGATTTGTGCCATGGAATGGGGTGAGAAACCATCTGCAGGTGCCATCAGGGCAGGATTATTTGGATTATTTACCTTATGGAAAATATTCACCCAGTTCCTGTTCAAGAAGGAGACCTTTAGGTTCAGGATCCTTTACCAGGATTGTGAGATCCTGGTAACAATGGATATGTGCAGTATGCGATGAGTGATGCTTTTAGGACTTTTTTTGAGATTTATGGTGTGTACTGAATTCATTTCATCACCACACAGTTCATGTGGTTTTCTACTGCATTTAGCTCAAGGCTGTGGTTGTGACTGATGAAGGATGCAGGCTGTGAACTGGGAGAAATGTGAGGAAACACAGGTGCAGGAAAAAAATTGCATTGAAAGGGGGAGAGCACTTTGTTAGGTATCACTTTGTAGGAATCAGTAATTTTACAGCAACATGGTTGGAACCCTTGGAGAGGAATTTGCAAACCCTCATAAAAAGGGAATAGTGAAAAAGGAGAGGAAATAAAAGAAGGGAAGAGCCCCTGAGCTGTGCAGGAAGCCCATCTTCTGTGCCTGTGAACAGCCTCTGATAAATCACCTGCATTTCCCGCACAGGCTCTGGCCAGCTGTGCAAGAGACAGAAATAAGTTGTTCTCCACCAGCGTCCTTTGGAAGGAGTTAGTCATTTCCACCTGAAAGCACAAGAATAAAATGAGAAAACAAATGAGAAGGAGGTGGTGGGAACAGAGCTGGGCGCCTGTGGGGCTGTGGTCTCTTCATGCACAAGGGACATGCAGATTCCTCTTCCTTCAGATCCTGGAGTGCCCACTGCATCCCAGGGTTCCCTGTAAGGAGCTCCAATGTGCTGATGAAGTTCTTCAGCCCCCCCAGGACAGACAGACAGGAACAGCAATTTCTGACTGACAGTCTCTGGTGTTCCCTTCCCTCTCTGCACGATAATCTGTGCGTTGGAGCGCACGACTGACAAGGAGCTGTGGATCAGAGGACTTGTGTGCCTGATTACCCCACAGACACACAGCCCTCCTGCTCCAAACCTCAACTGCTGCCCAATTTCCCTCAGCCCACCACGGTGCTGAGCTCCTCAAAGCAAGGTGAAGGGATGGTTTATCATCACACAGTTCTCTGCTTCCTGTCATCATCAGCTGGAAATGAATTTTTTCTGACAGCATAGGAAGCCAGCCCTCCGCCCTCCTGGGTATCTCCTTGCTGAAGTGAAAGAAAAATAACATTTTATCCTGGGAGGGTGCTTTTGGCTGCTGTAGAGAGCACTTGGGAATTTATTGGGGAAAGCAAACAATGGCCTTGTCATTGATGGCAATGGGAGCTTCTGTTGCTGGACTTTAGGTGTGAAATATGCGCCAGACTTCTGGTTAATGCATAGAAACAAATTCCCACACTGCTGAATTCGAAGCACAAAAATACATGGTCCTCTACCAAACCTGGAAATCTTTTCAACATTTACTTGTTTTTACCATGAAACTTGTATTGTGTGCCACTGTGTGGGCTCTGGTGTCAATCCCTGGGATCCCACTGGAACCATTCACCAGTCAGCCCATGGCCTGTCCTGGTAGTTTCCAGAGCAGTGGTTTCATTAGCTGCACTAATCAATCTTTCACCTAATGTATTACAGGTTTACCATAAACAGGTTGGCAAAGTCTTCTGTTCTACCCTCCCAGCAGGCAGGCCAGGTAGTTTGGGGCAAGAAAGAGATAAAAACACTCTTGTCAAATATATTTTGGATTATGCATGCAAGCTTTCTTCTTTATAAAGAAGTTCTGTAAAATCAAGGAATAGCCCTAGTTCAGGTTACCTAGTTAAGGGGTGGTTTTTTAATCAGAAGTAGGAGGTACAATGACAACCCCCAAACTATCTTGGGTGTCAGTGAAAGTAATTCAGTTTATTAAATGTGTCACATAGAACATTGTAGGTCCAGAGGCTTTACACTGATATTGGAATGGAAACTATTTCATGAAGATCCTACTAATAATTTCAGGCGTAGGAAGCAAAAAACTTAGCAATTAGAGAGTCTAATTAATGAGGATCTTTACTTAATTAAATTAATGCCCTGATTGTGGTAAAATGTCACATTAACATTTCATTGACATTCGTATTTACTAATAGGACAAGTGTTAAGTAGTGACGCATGCTGACGATTTCAGGACACTTTTAGAAAGAAGTGGAGCAGGAATTTGCTTCTCCATCACCACCTCTGTGGGCAGGGCACACAGTGACAGATGTGGATGTCCACATCCTTGTCCTGGGAGTAATTTTGATTTGCTCTTTGACTTTAGCCAAGTCATTGCACACTCTGTGTACAGCCAAGCCATTCCAACTTATTGCAATACCCAACTTTTGCTGTGCAGCACTGAAGGTTTTATAAATTTTTTTAGCAGCTGGAGGAAAGGAGAGTATATGGTTAATCAGACTTGTATTTTGTTGCTGCAAAGTGACTTAAATACCTTATTCCCTCTTTTGCTTTTATGTCAAGAATTTCACTGCTGACCAGTGTGGAGGAGAAACATTTTCGCCATTTCAGTAATTTCTAAGTAACATGCTCTTGTTTTCTGGGGAGATTAAAACCTATAGTGGATAGAAACTAAACAAGCATTTCTAAATCCATCTGAAGGGAGCAGGAAAAAGATTCTGAAGTTACAGTAAATGTAATCCCTCCTTTGAAATTCATATGTTTCATCACTGGGATCTTTCAGGATTAGATGCAACACCCAGAACAATTGTAACAGGCTTTGGGAAAAAAAGCCTTTGGCTTTTGGAGACCGAATATGACACAACTTTATCACACAGCCCTGTCTTTGCACCCAGTTTTCTCTGAACAAGTTG
Organism: Certhia americana; assembly: GCA_018697195.1. Taxonomy (NCBI): domain Eukaryota; kingdom Metazoa; phylum Chordata; class Aves; order Passeriformes; family Certhiidae; genus Certhia; species Certhia americana. The sequence goes on from CM031862.1 coordinate 3,371,825, forward strand.
AATGCTATTGATTTAGAAACTTGTGTTTCAACATTCAAATAAGGAACAGGGATGCTTGCAAGAATCTCTGGGCACCTATCTTGTCTTTCTGGGATAGGAAAGCTTTACTGTCTTATTTATCATCTAATCTTACAGCACAGTGCTTCACAAATAGAAGGTCCCAGCTACACCAGCAGAGGCTAAAAGTAGAGCTGCATCTCTCTGGTCTCCCTTCTGATAACAGAACTGAGAAAAAATCTGATTTCAGGTCCTTAGGTAAAGGCCCAAATTCTGAACCAGAAGGCACATGCCTAATCCAGGAACATGGCATTAGTTTTAACATAATTTTTTGATGCAGAATCAAATCTATTATAAATTTTATTTCATTTCCAGCATCTCCATCACAGCTATGAGGGACATAGTGAAGTAGTAAAAAAAATATAAGCGTTTATTGATTTTAATGCACAGTTTGATGATTTTCAAGGGCACTGGCTAAGTCAGGAACAGATTATTGGAGGGGATCCAGCTCTCATGTGGTTGAGGCTGGTGTATGTGCAGATGGTGTGGTTCATAAATCTCCTGTGTAAAGCGTGTGACAAGTGCAGAAACTTTAATTTTCCTGCTTTTCCTCTTACCTTAGGCTACATTTTAAAGCAAAATGGCACAGCTTGCCCAGAGAAGCTGTGGCTGCCCCATCCCTGGAACTGTTCAAAAGTAGCCTGTGATTTTCTTGTTGAACCTATGCAAAATCCATGGTTTCTGAGTAATTTGGAACTTTCTAGCTGGAGGCTAAAGATGCTGATATAAATGAAATCTGGAAGGGAGTAGCTCTATGACCTGATTCAGGAACTTTAGTAAACTGAATTTTACAGAAACCTTGCTAAGCATGGATCACACACTTCAACTAGATTTCCACAAGCTTCTGCATTTGTGTGACAAAAATCTGTTTGCTTCTGGCTGGTTGGGGACCTGCATTAGGGTAACATTACTGTTAGTAAGAAGGATTTAGGGGAGGTGGAGGAGGACTGAGTCTGTCCACCCCTGCCCAGGAGTGCAGTGTTGAGTGAGTGATGTGCCTTTTCCTGTGCCTTCTCCATTTCATGCCTTCATGGATAACTCATCCATCCATTTTCCTTAAGAAACCACTAGGAACCACTGGAAGCACCCTATGTCAGGAAATTCCCCTTGAAATTCAGCCTGAAGAAAAAGGGCAGGAGCTTTTTCTCCTTTCAATGCCTTTATTAGTGATCAGCTCGAGGTGGGGGCCCGACGGGTCGCGCACACACCGCCGCTGCTCCCAGAGGTGGCACACAGGAGGAGGAAAGCAGCTTTGTCCGCAGGAATGCAGGCAGAGCTGGGGCTTCTATCCTCACGAGAGCACCAGAAGACAATGAGGGCTCGTCGGTCTAGGGTGTCTCTCTCTGCCTGGGTACTATTGCACTTAGGGCCACACGGCCGAACTCAGCTCTTGGTGTATGCTTCCTTGAGGTTTTCTCAGAGTAGTGCTGCTGTTTTTATTGTTCTGTGATATGTTGTTTTGTGGTTTTGGGAGTCCGATTTAGGCCAAATGCCCCTTATTTGCATATAGTCAGTGCGCAAGGACGTCTGGGAGCAGCAGTCGGGGTGCAACAAATGTAGCTTCCGACGGGAGGATTCTGGGAACATGGGGACACAAACATGAAACTGGCAAACACAGACTAGGGTAAAAAGGGAACAATTGGGAAAACAACTTTTAACAATGATTGGTAACAAATAACCACAACATTAACAACTAACTCTTACTGAATAAGAACAAACAGGGAATTTTGTTTATCACAAGCCTTAACATTTTTCTCTGAAATCCCATCTCATTATTTTTATTTATAACCTCCTGAGACACCTTGAACAGTTGCCTCCCATTCTTTCCATTTTCAGACACAGGCAGGCAGATATTCACATTCTTCTCAGCATTTTACACAGCCTGGCTGTTCAGAACTTCTCTTTAAACTTTCTTCAAAAGCCTCTGCTTCTGCAAGTCCTGTCTCCTCCATCTTCAGCAGCGTTTTGGCTGAGGAAGAAGTCTGAGGGAGAAGCTGTGCAGAAAAAAGAGAGCACAAACCATGAGTCTTTTTGGGGTAATGGGGAGAAGGAGAGGAAGGCATCCAGCAAGAAGTGGTCTGTCCTGTTTCTTTAATAAAAGCTTGTGTTAGAAAACAACTTTTTGGTTCTGTCGTGCTTTTTTGAAGCCCCAGCACGGGTTCCCCCACAGAACAGTTGCTGCAGGAGCTTCATGCACTCAGCTCCTACTTGATGGTGGGGACATTTTTTGGTCCTGCTAAGCCCCAGCATCTGCAGTCACTTCCCAGCACGTCCTTTCTCCATTATGAGATGGCATTTCCTTACTGGCAGCTGGTTTTATCTGCTCCTTGCGAATTGACCTTCCAAAACCTCATTTAAGGAGCTGCAGTGGAAAAACCTAAGGTTTCAGCCAAATGGTGGTTGGCTTTTGTGACTGAACAAAGGAGTCGGCCAGGTTTTTGTTGTTTGAATGTCCTTGTCTGAGTTCACAACTTGTAAACCCATTTCCCTTTTCCAAACTAATTCTTCCTGCAGGGGCTCGCACTCAAAAGCTTTTATTCTGACTGCTGGGGAGTGGGAAGACTGAGGTACCACTGAGGTACCTAAGTGCCTAATTGCCACCAATTTCAGTAGGAGCTGCCCTAAATATACCTCGAGGGATGCATATCAAAGACAGGCATCTTAAAGGGGATTGCTCTCTATCTGAGTTGATAATCTCCTTAGTTCCTGCCAGCCGTTCTCTCTTTTTCTTTTTTTCTTTTTCAAAATATTTAATTCTTTCGTTTTTCACGCTGGCTGGAGAAGCTGAAATGCAGAGGGGAGGAGAATGGGGAGCTTGGAAAAAGCCAGCTTCAAAACCTTCTGAATCCTGGAAAGGAGAGAGTCTGTGCAAGGAGAGTTTGCTGCAGCAGTTGCATTACCCAGTGGTTTAGAAGGTCCCTGCATATCTAACACATGCTCAGCTTCCTCGGAAAGAATTTGCTCCTGGCCTTTGCTCTCAGCCCATTTTGTCTCAGCCTTCAGAGCACATCAGCTACATTTTCAAAGTGCCTTGAGTTAGTTTCCCCTGTCACAGAGGTATGAAAATAGCAATGAATTCCAGTGATCTCCTTGAAGCATTTAGCAAGCAGCATCACTACAGCTGGTTTCTCCAATTTCCCACAGAGGATGCCAGGCATTGCTTGAGCCCATATGTTACAACTACAAGGCAGCAGCTCCTGACCCAGAGTTCTTCTTGTCTAGGTACAGCAAAGCCAGGATAGGATCAGAACAAATTTAGTGTTGGTAACACATCTCCAGAAGCAGGACGTGACAGTGTCAGCCAGGATGCTCCTGTGGCTCTGCAGATCTCAAGGCACCGTGAGGATATGTTTGCATGACAGCCCCGTTCCCTGCTGCAGTGGGAGATGTGCCAAGTGCCACGTTATTTATAAAAAACCCACTCTCAAATGTAGATCTGTTATGGCAAGTGCCTGACATTCAAGGTATGTATCTATAATTACCTCAGAGTGATGCCCCTCTTTGCTGAGGCAGAACTTCCACCCTGTTAATTCATCTCTACTTCAAATAGCCCAGAAGGCACCACCACGCTGAGAAACTGGTGCTTGTTGCTTTGTTAGGAGCTTCTCTGACTTCAAATTCAAAGCTAAAACTTTTATTTGGAAGCAAGTGGAATAGTGGGAGTATTTTAAAATATCTGGCTTGCATCCACCTTCTGGTAAGACTGCTGATCAATTAGAAATGCAGTTACCTAATCTGACTCGGGCTAGTGTATAATTGATTAAGGTGATGAAGTCAGACAATCTACATCCATCTCTAATACAGAGTAAATCACATCTACACAAAAACTACTTCACATCCCCCTTGCCCTCACTGAGCCTTGAGTGATGTCAGAGTTAGATGGATTTTCAAAATAATTTTTCCACTTGTGTCTTGGTAAACACTTGACAAAAATAACAATGTTCTGTTTGAAACAGTTTCCCTCTTCTTTCTGTTTCAGTGACTTTTCCAATTTGCTGAAGTGCCTCGTTGTTCCCAATTTGCAGTGTCTACAGATGAAAGCACGGCCAATGAGGTCACCCAGAGACAATTTTTTATTCATGAATTTATTTTTACAGACCATGTAAAAAAGGCTGGAGCTTCCCCACCTCCTGCATCTTTCTGTCCTTCACAAGCCTGCTGCTCTCAACTGTTCTTAATCCACAAGAGAGGTTGCCTTGTCCTGTGTCCCCAGTGATGTCTGGTGGGATTTTCTGCAGCATTTTGTGGCTGTCCTGCCTTGGAAAGGAGCATTTTCTGTACGTCCATCAGGGAGAAGGTTCTGCCCTTTGCTGGCCTTTGTGCCAAACTCGATGAGCTCAAGGCAGCCCTGAGAGTTTCATGACTCTGCATATTTTATTGCAGCTGCCAGCATCATAAAAAGGCTAAAGTAGGATCCAGTGAAAAAGAGGGAAATCAATGGAGGACACATTTGGGAGGTTTGGCAGCTACAGAGGCATGCAGCAGGACTAAAAGCTGGCCTTGGGTGGCCAAAGTGGAGCAGAGAAGTGGGAAAACACATTTTTGGAGCTGTGAATTTTTTGTTTACACGGATTCCCTCCCAGTGATCAATACCAAGGCCAGGTTGGACAGGGCTTGGAGCAACCTGGTTTGGTGGAAGGTTTCCCTGCCCATAACAGAGAATTTTGAAACAAGATGATCTTTAAGGTCCCTTCCAACCCAAACCATTTTATGATTCTGTGCTTCTAAGGACATGTCATGATTTAGGTTTTCAGTCCAAGGAAGAAGAGCTCCTTCCCCTCTTGTATTTTCCAGTAATTATGTGCAATTTCTTAGATGCCAGCCAAGGAAAGGTGACAGAATCAGCTCCTCGGATAAATATGCTCACCTTGGCCACTGCTGAAATTTAGAACAATATGTGGAGCATAAATAAATGTGTTTGCTGAGCAAGCCTGACGTTTTCACTGCAAATTCCCAAGGAAGATGCTGTTTTACCTGTTTTTTGTTGCTGTAATTCAGTCAGGGTTGTTCTGCAGTTGATGAAAACAATTTTTACAAGTTGGTCTTTACTGAACTAGTAAAAAAAAACCCAGAAAAACTTCCACCATTTACCAAATCCAAAATATTTTCCCCAGCCCTAGTTCCTAACATTTTTTTGTCAGTGTGCCTATAATGAAATAATGCTTTTTTTAATGCACATGAATTTGAAGGAATTTTCCTAAGGAATCCTTGGAAACCTTCCACATACCCTTTATTATTATGACTTTTTAAAAAATATTTTTGGTTTGGTGCAATTCTTATGATGTGTTTGAATTTATTGAATACTTTCAGGAGAAGAACAAAACTAAATAGGCTGGGCTTTACTGACTAAGCATGATTAAATCCAGAGGGCTGCTTTTGAGATAATATGGACTTTTAAGAGTGGGAATGGGATTACTCAAGTGGGATAAAGTATCCTTAGTCCCTGGTTAAAATACCTGCTGAAGGATTTTTGCCTTAAGATAGTCAATTTAGGGAAAGAACAGACCTTACGTTCTTATTTTATGACTGGCTGTGATTTAGCCCAGCCCTGCTGGTGGGAGCCAGCCTGCAAATACCTCTCAGGAAGAGGCAGTTTTTGCAGATGATTATGTTCCAGCAGGACTCCTTGTGCTAACAGCTTTCCAAGATGACTTAAAGTATCATCACCTACCCCTATGAAATATAAATCAAAAATTCAGCCCTTCCAGTGGTGGGGGAGCAAGGGAGACTAAAATGCAAAATGATTTGTAAAGCATTGAGACACACTGAAAATGCATCCGGCTTTCAGTTAGGAAAATGTTGGGTTTTCGCAAGAGGCGGAAGATGTAAAATCCCCTTTTCCCCTGGGGAGTAAAAATAAAAGCCCATTTTAGAGAGTTTTCTGCTGGTCTCTTTGAATTTGTTGAGCTTCTCTGGGAAACGGGAATTCCTGGCAGGGACAAGGCCTTTGATTCTTCACCTCTCTGGAAACTGAGCTGATGTTTTATTTTTCCATGGTGCAGCCTGTTCCTTCTTTGTTGACCTGGATATTCCTCCTTGTTTAGAGAACTTTTGTGTTAGGCTGGAAAAACAAAAACATGGGCTTTTGCTCATTTTTCATCAAGCTAAAATGAAATACAAAAACCCTAAGAAGGCCTTTGGGTTTCCAGAGGCATTTCAGATATGTTAAAAGTATTAAAAATTCCAAGCCTGACAACTGGAGCAAAGGAACTTCAGTTGATGTTTATTTCTTTTGGTCTTTTAAAAGCCTTCTCCTCCCTTGTTTTTTATTTTTTTCCTTCGATGGTGAAAAATAATTCAGAGAAAACTACAATAGAAAAGGACCCTTTTCCTTGCTTTTTCTCCCAGTATTTTGACTTTGAAACTCCTCAGGGGCTTGGAAGGGAGTGATGCATCCTGTCTGCAGGGAGAGAACTCCCACAGCAGAGCACTCATCGCCCCTATTGTGGAGGATAATGCAGTGATGGGAATAGCAGGAGGAGGAATGGTTTTATGGTGTCCTCCTTCTCCTGAGGGCATTTCTAGTCCCATTTGTACCTCCACCACCAAGCCATGGGAAGGCTGTTAAGCTTCCCCAGCCTGGATTGTTTTTGTGGAGAAGCAAGGCCAGAAGAAAGGGGAAACAAACAGCAGGATGGGATAAAAGAGCCTCCAAGTATTCCCCTTGCTTCCCCTCTCAATTCCTAGCTACAAAAACTTGTGACAGGCTGTGCTTTCCCTGTCCCGGGCCCCCTCAGCAGCCCTGGAATCACAAGGACAAAGTGTGGAACAGAAAAAGGAGGGAATTCTGACAGCTGATCAGGAACTGAGCATTGATTCAGGAGAGAACAACGTGCTGCCATTCGGGGCTGGTGACACCTGAAAGCCTACTCAAAAACTTGTCAAAAGATAAAAACATAAACCAGGAAATGATGTTATCCTTGTTTTTTACAGGATGGGTGGATTCAAGGAGACTGAGATGAAGTGTGACCTGCGACAGTGACACGCTTGCAGTCACCATCTGCCTAGGGATGGCTTCACTTCCAGCACTGAGCTTTCAGGTATTAAATGGGCTGAATGCTTCAGTCAACCCTGAACTGAGTCAGCTCTTAGTCAGGGTCTAATAAAGCCTTGATCATTCCAGAAGAAACTGAAGCTGCAGCACAGCAGTCGGCTGACATCCCTTGGGAGCACTGACACACGTCATCAGCAGGAGCAGCTTGGCAGATGAACCAAAAATGTCAAAATGTCACAAGAGGAGCTGAGATGGGAGCTGGGACAGAAGGGCAGTGTGGGTTAAAGCATCCCTGGATGCTGCAGGGCTTTGACAAGGGTCTGAACCAACAGAGAGGAGCTGCTGCATCTCGTGCTGCAGGCAAGGAGTGGCTGGAAGCTTGAAGGGAGCCCCTGGGAGCTGTGGGTGCAGAGGGAACATGAGCAGAGCATCATTCCCTGCCCACAGGCTGCCTAGGGAGCACTCCCAGTGCTGGACACTGCCAGGTGCCCCCGGAGCACAGACTGAGAAATCAGCTCAGGCTCAGAAATGAGATTTGGGCACAGGCTGCAGATACACGTGGAGGACAGAAAACCGGTGCTGTAAATTAAAGATATGAACAAAATGAAGGGAAATGCCAGCTCCTGCCACAAATGGACAAAAGCAATGCTAATTTTAAAAGGTAATGTGCTACTGGAAAAGAAGTGTTAATTACATGCATGGCAATGCATACATTAACCTTTCACTGTGTTGAAAATATTTCAGCAACAGGCATTCACACCTGCAGGGAAGGAGAAGTCTGTGCTCTGATTACCTTGACTTTGGGTTCACATGGTAAAAATGTGAGTGGTGAGAGTTTCTTGCTTGACAGGACAGTTTTGTGTCATTGCATTAAAACACAACTGTCATGCCATGGTGGCACCTCAGACTGTGCCCTGCACCACAGTGGGGGGGCAGAGGGTGCCCCCAAAAAGCCATCCTTGAGGAGAACATGCCATTGGCACCATGCAGGTACAGTGCTGCTGCTCATAATGCATTTGCCACGTTTGTCACTGCTGCATCTCCAGTGTGAATCATCCATCACAAATTAGTCAAATCCTGACCTGTGTGCACAAGTCAGGAGCCCACTGCTGACCCAGGATAATTTCCCTGAGTGAGAACTTGAAGATTAACTCTTGATTGCTTTATACCTGGGATTAGCAATATTACAGGGCTCATCCTGGTTTCACATCTAGCAATTAGGAGAGCAGGATTGGAAATTATAGATCACTTGCCATTCAGGTAAAGGGATGTTCCACCTGTGGGTATAGATCTTTTAAATGGCCAGAATTGTACCACCCCTTCTTTCCCACCAAAAGCAGTGACAAACGCTGCCTGCATTCCATTTTGCTCAGTACTGCTTGCCTGGATTTTTTGTTTTAATTCTGACAAAGTGCACAGAATTGCAGTAGAACTCCCCATGGCACAGGGATAAAAGGAAATCAATCATGTTTTTGACACTTCCTGAAGGAAAGTGTTTAACATACAAGAGATCCATCACAACCACTTGTCAGATCAGCCACCCTGTGCTTGTGGTAACCTGAATATGTGGCATGCCTTAAATGAAATTAAGCTGTTACTAAAGGATGCAGAAAATCCAGCTCTCCACCAGACTCCTTGTAAAGCATGCTGCCAATTTCTGCCTGTCTTTTTAAAAGCACACCCCTCCTATGACAGGGTACAAATGGATTTAACTTCTGCTGCTGCTCTTGGTTCAAAACTAGCAGACTCACCATTAATCATTGATCTGGCTTGTCAAGTTCCAGCATCAATTATTGCAGCCCTGGCACATGGGGCTTTGGAATTAAAAGCATCCATAACCTTTGAGTGCAAAGGGCCTTCCTTCTCTTGGCTTAGGAATCCCATTTTTCTTCCACATCACACTCAGGACTTCCATACAGGTGGCTGTTTCCTAGTGCAGGTTAAACCTCTGAGATGATTAAATGGCAGCAGTAAGTGGTACCAGACAGGTCCCTCCATAAGCAGAAGGTATTTCTTTTCTGGAGCTGATGTTCCCTCCCCAGAATTCAGGGGTTCCTCTGTCCCACTCTCTCTGGGCAGAATAGAAACCTCTGTACCCCTCCTTTTTCTCCTCAGTATAAATGTCTTTCAGTTTTAGGTTTATGAGAATATCTCTGCTTTTCATCCATTCCAGCTGTGACAGATATTTGATAGGTAGGAATGGAAGTTATGGCCATCAAGGATGGGAGATGAATCAGTTGACATTCTCCTGGAGTAATAGGATTCAGATTGGCTCCTGGAGGATGGGAAAATGGCTCTGACAGGGAATCCTGAAATCCTGGGCAGGGGAAATATGGTTTTGTAATTACACTTGTTGATGAGGAAAGGATAAGCAAAGGATAGAGCAGTCTTTCTTTTCTAACTGATCCAAGAAATATTAGCCTGCCAATTTTAGAAATCTATGAAAAATCACCTTGTAGTTATTAGGGCTGGGAGTTACAATGAATTACACAATCCTTAGAGCAATATTTCTGAGAGGTTTTATATAGACACATTTCTTAGCACTGAAAAACAGGGAAATAATACCACACATGGGATTTGTGGGTTGGTAAATGAAAGCAACACTTGCTCTTAGCAACATGAGTGCATAAAAGAGCTGAGTCTTCACTCTGACCTTGGTGGATGTTGCAATCCACAAATTAATGCTCACATTCTAACTGCTTGTGGGATGCTGCTCCAAAACGGGCGTTTCAGAGGGATCTTCACTTCCAGAAGTGTTGTTTGGTCTCAGGTGTGGGCAGGCAGCTGCCAGGCTATTTTGTCACCATTTGCTCTCATGTTTAATGGTTGGATTGGGAATTTCTCTGCCTTCCATAGTTTATACAGCACTTATTTCAAGGCAATTTTCATCCTGCAGTGGCACCATATACTAAGGTGGATGCGTTTATGGAATATTAAGGTTAAGAAGAAATTGTAGGGTATGAGAATGGGGAAAAGACCAACCCACAGCATCATTTCTTTTTTTTTTTTTTTTCTTCAGGATTTTCCAGCTAAAGTAAATCACCAAAATGTTACTGTTTTGAACCTCACATGGAGATCTGTCTCTGGATGGAAGAAAATCTGTGGCTGCCCCATCCCTGGAAGTGTCCAAGGCCAGGCTGGATGGGGCTTGGAACAAGCTGGGATAGTGGAAAGTGTCCCTGCCCATGGCAGGGGGTGGCACTGGGTAACCTTTAAAGATCCCTTTCAACCCAGACCATTCTATGAGCCTATGAAGTGCATCCAACTGAATGAGACAAAAATAAAAATCTCATTTATTTCGGAGAGAAAAAGCACAGGCATTTGCACAAAATATTTTGAGGCACATGTTTCCTTTTCATTTATCTGCTTTATTAGACAGGAAAGATTGGTCTCTGGAGCTTACCAAAACACATACCTTAAATCAACCCAAGCAGCTAAGGACATTAGGCCAGTGAGCTCATCACATCCTTTGCTTTCATGCCTGACCTGGAAGCTAAATTAATAAACAGATTTCTGCCTTGTCTGGCCAGTCAGGTGTGGGAGCAGACAAAAAAGCATGGTGAAGGTTTGTCCTTGAGAGCTGGGCAATAACCTGGGACTGCTGGAGGGGTGCAGGGCAGATCCCTGTCTGGCCACGTCTCCAGGGCTTCCCTCGGAACCAGCTGGGAGGAATTGCTCCCATAAACTCTGAGCCCGTGGGAGCTGCTGGAACTGCAGTCCAGCATGGTGGAAATTCAGGACTCATGACTTCATCACGACCTATGAGTAAACCCCTGGCCTTTCTGGTGGGGAGCTGAGTCACTGCCCAGCAGAGCAGCCCCTGGTGTCTCACAAACCCACTGCTGCTGGAACAGAGAACCCCCAGGAGCCGGCAGGATCCCGTGCTGGGAAAACCAGGAGCAGCCTTCAGCTGCTGGCCCAATCCTCTGCCAAAAGCTGCTCTTAGAGGCCTCTGATAGTGGAGGTGCATGGTGCTAAGGTGGCATTTGGCGAAGCCTTTGTGTGGTACCTCCTGCCTATTCATAGGAACCAGCACTCCCTCAGTTGGTTGAGTTTCCCCAGGAAAAAATGACACATAAAGGGCTCTCCCTTCACTCTCAAAGCTGACAGGGGAGGTTAAAGAAGTCAATGGGCTACAGATGTCCAAGGAGAAATAAAGAAGTTGCTATTTCCTATATAGTTTGATGCAGAATTTAGGGGAAATGAACTTAGCATCAGTCATTGGCCAGGTTGTTTGGGGTCCTGAGCAAGCTGATGTTCTGGTTGGCATCCCTGTCTATGGCAGGGTGTTGAAATTAGATGATGTTTAAAATCCTTTCCAACCCAAACCATTCCATGATTCTATGATTGCACCTTTCTGGAATGCTCCAAACCCCCATATACTGGCCTAACCTGAAACAAGCCCATGGGTTTGGCCATGTCTTGGCAGTGAAATAGAAGGGTTGGAATATTTTAATGGTTTGCCATTTCCTTCCCAAACAAACAGACTCGCTCCAAAAAACATGGAAGAGCTTGGGAAGCTTGGAGACAGGCAACTATGTAGATCCCACTCATTCTCTTGCAAATTCCAGCCCCACAGATGAATGGAAATGTAGAGTTTTCTGCAAGGAGTTTATTTCCACAACTAATTTTGTCAATCCATTCACTTCCCTATCTCTCCCTGATCCCACTTGTGACTCTGAGCTGATTGTGGATTTAGGATCACTCACTCAAGTGAGGTGACAGCCCCTCATCCATTAGGGAGCCTCTGCCAGGTGCTCCCAGAGCTCCCTGCTCCTGTCACAAGGAGGGCTATGCTGGGAAAAGCAGGCATGCCAAAAACAGATTAGTGAAACCGCTTATGCCCCGTAACAAGCCGGATTAAAAGTAATAAGTCTCATCAGGAGGCTCAGTTTAATTGCTAGGATTATGGCAGCAGTGGAAAGCTAACAGGAGATGGGTCTGGAGAAACACATTCCCTTGACTTCTGGAGGAGAAAACTGGCCCGTGATTCAGTTTTGCCTCTGATTCCACATAATGAGTAAATCCTGCGAAGATAATTGGTGTTATGACCATTTTTGCTGGCAGCTGTACTCCAGTACTTTTTAAAAATCATTATCTGTTAAGACATTTGCAAATATACAGCGAGCCTTGCAATGCCTCATTAAAGCACTGAGGAAGGCAGTCATAAATTTTATTGCCTCAGCATTACATGTTGGAGTCATAATAGTGCAGATCTGTTCTGAATGTATAAATTCCCTTATCGCTTCAGCAAAATCTCTTGCTTTTCTGCTTTGGAGAAGGGCATAAAAATGAAAAATGCCATCAGCATTCAAACAGAGAAGTCTGACTGGCTCCATTTTTTTCATTTAAGGAAAATGCTTGCTTTAACCAGACAGAAAATGTATTTTAGAATGTAACCATACCAAAACATCAGACAAATGCTATTCCTGCAGCAATTTTAGGCAATAGATTTATCTATGTTGTTTCGCTTCCAGCTCACTGTTTCTCCTGATGCACATTAACTTTTATTTCAGGGTCTCTATCCAAGCTTATTGAGGTCAGTGGAAAGATTATCGCTGGTTTCTTTCACTTTTGCATCAAACCCTTGATCAGGACATCTCAATTTTTATTAGGAGAGCATAGAATAAATTTGCTAGTGATTGACAAAAACTATTTTGCCATTGTGTTAGAAAAATTGGGTGTATTAAATGGAGCTGAAACATAGAAATTCATGTGATATCATCCTGTATTCTAGGGACAGGCCTCCAGTCTGTCTTCAAGAATTTGCTGTTTGCTGTTGTAAATTTGTACATATAAAAAAAAGAAACTTTAATGAGAGTTTAGTGCTGTGAGTTTTCCAGAAGTTTAATAGTGTTTAATAGTGTTTAATAGTGTTAGTAATCCCATCAAGTGAGTCACCTGTGTCATATTCCACATGAACCTGGTGGAAAAATGAGCACAGATAAATACTATTTAGCCTGATGCAATCCCCATGGGCTGGAATCAGCTTCTCACTGTTCCTCCTGCTCTTCCTCTCTGCAGGCCTTTGGATGTGGAGAGGGGCTTCTCAGGGTGTGTTTTCTCCCTGATGTGCACACCAGTGCCCTCGTTGTGCAGCTGTGTATTTGCATGCACATCCAGGGAAAATAAATCCCCTCTTTGTGGCTCCTCAGAAGGAGTTAATCAGTTTAGGATGAGACCATGTATCCTGTGAGACCAGAGACAGCTGCATTAAGTGACAGGGATGCTGGAACATCCACAGTGGACTTTCACTGCCACACTGCCATGGGGAAAGAGACACAGAGCAGGGACAATAAAGTGACACCATCAATATAAAGCCAGCTTTACCATCATCATCCCCAGTGATTTAATTCAAGGCTATGAGATCATTCACTTTGAGTTAATGCAGATATACAGCCTGTGCTTGAAGGTCTGAGCATTTCCACAGAGATAAAAATACCACTCACTCACAAATTGTTCAAAGCCTTCACTTGCTTTTTGGGGCTGTATTGGCACAAAGCAATCTTTCAATGCTCTCCTAAACTCAGCAGGGGAAGGGAATTCCTGCCCTACACTGTGAAATGGAGCTGGGACAGCATCAATTGGGATGAAGGGAGCAGGAAAGGGACACCCTAATATCCCTAAGCCTCAAAAAAATTTTCACCTGTGCCCTGAATGATGGAGACAAACTTTAGACTGGTCCATAGCCATTGGATCCCTGACATGGTCCAGCAGCTGATCCATCCACAGCCTCTTTCATCCTCCTGCATCTCTTGGCTACCCTTGTTAAGTACAGTTTTAAAAGGACAGAAATAAAGCAAACACATTTAGGGTTTGTCATTTCACAGGCAAGACAAAAATCTATAAAAAGAAAACTAAACAAGGAATCATAGGAAAATCTATGAGATTTTCCAATAAATGAGAGGCCCCAGAGTGTTTTGATTGCTGAAGCTGTCCAGAGACATTGCCAGATTTTTTTCCCAGCACGCTGGAAAAACTCTTCCCTGGGATAGGTCTTCTTTGTCAAGTTGTGAGAATTGGTCTGGCCTTGCTGAAGCTGAGGGTGGAGTTGGGAATAAAGCCTGGCTCTTGGTTGAACCCTGGCTTTGAACTGGATTACAGAGACAGGAGCACCTCTTGCCATAGTTTAGGAACTGCCACAAACATTTAAGCTTCAGACTTTTTTTATTTTCCCCCTGCCTTTTTCCAAGCTTTAGGTTTCTTCCTTCCCCTCTTGGACTGTCTCATAATTTTGGGAGCTTGACCTCTGAGCAATGCTGGCAGCTGTGCATGCCAGTGCTGACATCCCGGCCCTGTGCAGCTGCACAGCCCACAAACCTCCGTGGGCAGGAGGTCACAACACCTCTGGAAAAAAAATTAAATGGAGAACTGATGACTGGCCTATCCCCACACCTTCAGCCTGAAAATCTGAATGCATTTTGAACACAACTGACACCTTTCTAAGAGCTGGCACTGCTACCTCTCACTCAGAGTAAGCAGATTAGGAGGGACAAAGGCTTGGCTTAGTTCCCCAGAAACCTGGTCAGCTTCCTCAAACACACCAAGGCAAGGGAGCTGGCTCAGGCTGATTCCTGCCTGGACCAAGAAGGCTTCAAATTCAAATCAGATCCTCGTTTTTGCCTTGTGCAGGATGTTGTACAGCTGTGTTCTTGGTGAGGGGACAGCCCAGCCCTTGGTGAGCTTCAAAATTCAGTCAAATGTGTTCTTACAGAATCGCCTCCAGGGCTGTAAGGAGAGTATTCAGCACCTACAGGAAATAATTTTAGGATTAAACACAGGAAAGGACTTTTTACCCTCTTTTTTTTCTCCCCCACTTGGAAATTAATATATTGTCCCTAGTTGTATAGTTAAGGGATATTGATTGAAAGAGAGACTGATTTTTATCAGATCACAAGCATCTCTGTGCAGCACCTTTATTTCTTTAAAGCTATCCCACAAGAATATGAGGGTACAGGACAGCAGAACAGTCTGCAGCATGATATTAAAAAACTGGATAATTTCACCAGCACCCAGTGCTGATACTGGTTCTCATTACATTGTTACTACAGCAGCACATTTCAGTGCCTCCTTTTCAACTCAGCCAGAGACTTCTGTAGGAATTCCTGGGCATTCTCCTTCAGCCTCAGTGCACTTTGAGCATAAGAAGCTGCCCCAAGGAGAAACCATGTGAATTCTGTCCTCAGCACAGCTGATGTGCAGCTCCACATGTGACAACAGGCAGATGTACAAGGCTGGGCTCTGTGGCACTGCTGTGAGGTGACCTCCCCTGAACTTTATGCTGATGGGAACCAAGCAGCTCCAAATGTTTTGCAAATTGACCCTCCTGCCCAGAAAAACCAAAGGCAAATTTAATTTAGGGTTAAGCGGAGAGGTCAAACATTCTCATTGCATTGTGAAGGACTGAAAAGAAGCCTGGGCTTTTCAAGGTTCAAACTTGGGCTGCTGCAATGTAAGACAGGCCTCTGCTCCTTGGATCCATACCAGAGAAAATTCTTGTTTATGTTGGTGTCAAGGATAGCAGCATCTGGCCCAAGACAAGGGGCTCATCCACTCAAGCCCTTTAATAATATCAGACATGGTGCTTATCACTTCTCATTAAAACATAAAAGGAAGCCAAAAAGGAAGAGCACAGTTTGTTCCATTTCTACTCCAATTAGATGCACTTTGCTGCTTTCTAGATCATTCACCCCTGGTTCAGTTTAATTTTGTTTTAAGGAAGGCTAATCAGCCTTTTAACCAGAGAATCTTTGGCCTCCCACTGCTCTCTTGCAGTGGTGCCTAATCAGGTAGAAGGAACATTTCTGCTTTGTGTAAAGCAGACGCTGACCTGAAGAAGTGGCCAGTCAGTAAATCACCACTGAGGGCTGCCACGATGCTCTCAGGGATGTGGCACAAATAAATGAGACATTATGTGTCCAAGAAAGAGGCAAAGAACCTGGAAATGTGTGAGTAAAAGAGTGGGCTACATCTACATTCTTCTTACATTTCTCACATTTAATTCTTTTCAAGCAAAGACGAAAGGAAACTCCTCCTGTGACCAAAGGAAAATAGGTCTTGTGATGAACAACTCAGTTTTTCCTCAAAGCAGAATACAAGTGGTACATGTGGAAGAGGGAAGGCTAAGCACACATGGATGTTCCCATGCAGGCAATACTGTGAGGAAACCCACTCTTGGATTAAATTAATCCCTCATTTCTTTCCTGGTGCTCCATTTGCTTCCCATCTGGCATGTAGAGCATAGAGGAAAGCAGCCAACTCTGATGAAGGGTTAAAAAAAAAAAAAAGAAATGGGATCATGAATAGCAAAATCAATAACTTGTCCAATTTGCAAACATCAAAGAAATCTCCTAAGAAGTCCTCTTAAAGAGGACAAGATAAGAGAGACTCTCTTTTACTGTCCATTATCACAATCCATTTGCATCATGAGCACAAGAGCTCTCCAGGTAATCAAAGCCTTTGCTCTTGATCTTTACTTCTAAGTTTTTATGAAGTGGTGATGGAAATGGAGATGAGACAGAGATGGTGGTGTTTGGGATTCTGCACTGGAGCAGGAGGAGAGAGGGAAATTCTTTTCATGTTTAACTCCGTTAACTGCACCAGGGATGATGTTGGGCTATTGTCTTGGTACAAGATGTTTTTATATTTTTATGAATGGGCTATTTATGCAGCTTCTATGGAAGATCTTCATCTGGTGGAGAACAATGGGGAGTGATGAGGAGCTGCTTTGCTGGGTTACAGATCTGACATTTGAGGGCCCCAGTGAGCCCAATGAAGATAAAATCCATTGTATTTAGATTTGAATAGAAGGAATGTTCAAACTTGAAGCATTGTTTGATACCCTGAGGAAGCTTTCCCAGTGCTTTGGTTCTGGGTGAGAGGAAGACAGGTAGCTCCAGTTTCTTCTTCCTGGGAGAAATGAGCCTCTTCCTGGGATCAAGTAATTTGAGGCAAACATCATCCTCAAACAGCTTCTTGCAGGGCTGTGCCTGAGCTTGGCTCACTGCTTGTAGTGGGACTGTTTTTACTGCAGCAGGACCTTAATTCCCAACTTTTCCACCTCTTTGCTGACAAATTTCTAAGTAGTGCAATGGCAATTTGCTTCTGAGTGGGAACATTACCAGCATGAATATGTTTATATGCTCACCAGGAGATCTGGCATGGAATAAACTATGCATAGTATTCTTACATAATCACTCTCAAACAAATTTCACACTTGGAAAGCTGTCAGGTTTTTTCTCCTATTATTTCAATTTTTTTCTCTTTTTTTTTTTTTTTTGCCATCTTTATGACTTCTTGGGTAGCAAACATTGGTTATTTATGTTGGATTTGTGACATTGGCATTGGTCAGGTTCCTAGAATACAATTACAAACACCTTCTTTGATCCCCTGCACAACACAGGCTAAAAGAACCAAGTCAATAATTCTGTCTTCAGCTCATAAAGCATGCTTGAAGTACAGCCTATCTCTCAGGGAGTTATTGTCCTGATGCATTGGAACACAGACCTCAAAAAAATGGAGACTCCACCACATTTTCCTTTCTCATAGACTTCAAATAAAAAACTGGTGAGCCACCATCCCTTAGGCCTAGTTTTCTCTGCATACAGCACTGACAGTGCACAACAAGTGAGAAAATAACTTCAATATGGTACAAAAAGGATTGCTTTTAAATTAAGATATCCCCATCTGACGCAGCACAACAAACTCACCCTTTTACACGTAACCAGCCTCTCAGCCTGAGCCCAGCAGTCAGAACTGTGTCCTCACACCACCTTGGTGACTTGGTGACATCTCTGGTTTCCACTGGGCTCAGCTGGAAGGCCTCACAGCGGGAGGAGCTGTGGTGGCCTGGTCCCATCCTCTGTGGTGACAGCACAGCTCTGCACCACGCTCTGCAATTCGGCACAGCGGAGAGAAGGGAAATAAAGGAATGAAAGCTTGGGGGAAGGCGACGTCCTCCATGGCTGGGAAGTGCCATTTGTGACCAGCCTCCCCTCCTGACTGCAGGATTTTTAGACACTCTGGCAGGGCAGGAGTTGCAGCCTCTCCTTGAGCTCCCCTCCCTTCGCAGGAGGGCGAAACAGTGGAGAAACAATGAACCAGGGTGGAAACATGAATTGGGACCAGGGCTCTCCTCCAACCAAACGTGCTGGGCTCCATCTACCACAGAATCCTGGAATGGTTTGGGTTGGAAGCAGCCTCAAAGATCACCTGGTTCCACCCCCTGCCATGGCAGAGACACCTCCCACTGTCCCAGGCTGCTCCAGCCCCAATGTCCAACCTGGCCTTGGGCACTGCCAGGGATCCAGGGACAGCCCCAGCTGCTCTGGGAACCTCAAGGCCTCTTCACCTTCACAGGGAACAATTTCTTCCTAATATCCCATCTAAACTGACTTTCTGTCAGTGTGAATCCATTCCCTTGTCCTGTTAATCCAGGCCCTTCTCCAAAGTCTCTCTCCATCTTTCTTGTCAACTGCTTCAGCTGCTGGAAGGCTCACTTAGGTCACCCTGAAGCTTCTCCTTTCCAGGCTGAACAATCCCAACCTTTCCTCATGGCAGAGCTGCTTCACCCTGATCAACCTGGTGGTTTCCTCTGGGCTCACTCCAGCAGGTCCTTGTCCTTCCCGTGCTGGGGACCCCAGAGGTGGAGGCAGAACTCCAGCTGGGGTAGCAGGGTAGAGGGTCAGGCATGAGCTTCCCTGCACAGTTTGCTGGGAAAAGCATGAAACCTGCCTAAGATTATCTATTCATGAATGCTGAGTGCAAGAACAGGCAAAATTGTGATTGCTGGGGTATAAAATAGCAGCACATCTCCTCTTGTTTCTGACAGATTCACATCTCTTTTACAGCTCGGAGTACAGCATTGCTTTCTGACTCTTTTATTTTTAATAACCATAGATGTTTAGCTGTCTGTTAAGCTTAATGAGAATAATTAGACTGGATCTGGGGGAACAAAATAGACATAGTGTTGGTTTAGCACCATGCTATTCTCTGGGGATGCTGTTCTGGTGGCTGAGAGACTGGAAGAAATCATCTCTAACAATGAAAAGAGACTTGGTGAGTCATTCCAGCTATGAAAGGGATTAAAATATTTTTAAACAGAAGAGCAGTTATTAATAAAGTGCAGGAAATGATAGGGAGTTATTGCACTTTGAGCAAAAAGACAAACACGACTCCCTCCCACATAGTACCCACTTTGATGAGACTCTCCCTCCCTCTTAAATCTTATTTTTACTCCCTCTCAACTTTCTTTCAAAACTTGTTTACAGAAGTGGCCATGATGTTATCCTTTCTCTGGGTGGATACTCCTCTGCAGTAAATGGCTTCTACTTCTCAGTCTCTGAAAGGGGGAAAAACATCTCCACTCATTATTCAAAATGAAAAAATACCAGTAGCCAGTGAAAGTGTCCCAGACCCCTTGAATCCTCCTTTCTTCACAGATTTCTTACTAATGCAGGAATTTCCACCTGTGCCACATATCCATGCAAAGAAAACTGCCAGTAATTTTGGTCATACTACATAGGAATGTCTGCAGAACATAGCATCAGTGCTGTTCTGACTGCAAAATTATAACAGGAGGAAGAAAACCCCAGTGATAATTATATATTCAATGTCCCCCACCAGCCAAAACATATTCTCATGCCCATGTAACCCATGGCTTTCAGAGATGAGAAACCTAGGACACAACATTTTCTCCAGACTTGATTTTAACCTTTGACTTCTTTTTCCAAGATAAATTTCATACATTTGATTATTGCACAAGTCCTTTCACGTGCTGACATTTTCCTTCCCTGCAAATATCATAACACACCTTATTTTTCTCTTGAAAAGTTTATGAATTTACTGTAACTTCTTGAAGTGTTTTGGCTGCTTCCCAAGGAAATTCAGAACAACCCACCCAACTTCAGCTGAAGTGCAAAGTCTTGTTAGTTTGAGTGGTTTTTGACAGGAAAGCGTTTTCCCCAGAACCTTTGCATCAGCTCCCTTCTTCCCTTCTCTCTCACTGGTGATCCAAATCAAAATGTTCAAACTGTGCCCCACCTCATCCAGAAGGTTTTGCACAGCTCTGGTTTCTGGCTGCAGGAATAACTTTGTTCTGATTTACTCTGCTCCCTTCCTTTCATCGCCAGTAATTGGATCCCACCGCTGGAAACCAGCCCAAACCCCAAGTTTAATTTTAGTCCATGATGCTTTACTTTTGTGATAGCCACTTTGCAAAGCACAATTCCCCTCAGCTACCAGCTCATATTTATTGATATAAATCCTATGAAGCACGGGAACACAAGGGAAAAATGTCCTTCTTCATCTTGAAAACATAATACCCAGTGGCTGGAATGTGCCAAAATGGAAAAAACCAATTATGTTATGATGTATTTGATCCACATCTAGTGCTGTAGAGGGAAGACACGATCCAGAAAGTTATGAGCCACAAAATGAGTGTTTCAGAGGAAATAAACAAACCAAATCCTTATTTTCCTCCCCCCCCCCCTTTTTTTTTTCTTCTTTTCTTTTTAAACTGATGCTTCTATTGTCATAACACCTCAAGCTTTTATAAGAAAACCACAAAGTTAAGGCTCATTCCCTCTCATTCTCTCAGAGTTGAAAGATGAGGCTCTGGGGCATTGAGTTTAATATCCCTATTTAATATCCCTTTAGTCTATCCTTGCTTCCCTGTTTTAACATTTGTGACCCAGGCTCATATTTCCTTTCTGGATGTCTTCTGAACAGTGAGATGAATCTTTGTTTAATTTTGGCTTTCTTCCCCACTGCTGAGATTGTTTTATTTCTTGATCAGCTGTTATAGCAATGATTTTCTGCAATGTTTCTCTTTTTTTCTTTTGGAAACTGTACATCTGCTCTTGGCATCTGTTCCATATCCTTTATGAACACTGAAGCAGGGAATTTATTTAATTTTTTTTTTCCTTGCCAAGGCTGAGTCTATTGTCTAGAAATTATTTTCTTTGCCTTGAAAAGCCCACAGTCTCCTTCATCAACACTTTACTCTTCTCACGTTGGAAACACTTCCTATTGCTCATCATCTAGTGGAATTACATTTTATTCCATGTCATTACTTTCCATGTTATTTCTTTAGAGTCTTTAATTGCATTCAGTAACCATTCCAGCCCTTCCCCATTCTCTGCCTCTTTATTGTCCTTGTTACTTCTTGCACACACATATTTCCTTTTTTTTTTAACGCTACCAGTGTATATTTAATGACATTCACTCTCTCTGACCCTACTAAAAGCAGCCTTCAAAGCTGTGGCTTTTCTACCTTGTGTCATTTTGACCTCTTCATTTCACAGAATTGCATTGCATTTCCTCTGTTTGAATGCAAACATCTCTTTTTTGTCATTTATCCTCCCTCACAGTATGAAGCAAACCACTTATGCTGAAGAGTTTAAGTCTCGCTGAAATATTTTGCACTTGATAGGTTCAGCTCAAGTGGAGCATCCCTCTCTGTGTAGTTTTTGCATTGGATTTAGCACTAAAAAAAAAAACCCTAGTGCACCTCAGCAAAGTGCTTGACTAATGCATTCATTGCTCCAACTTGTTTGTGTCTGTGAAGTTATCATCTTTCATCTTGAAGTATTATTACACACTGCTGGCAAGTAAAGTGAAAATGGACAAACACACAGCTTGGTTTATAACTGATCTTTAAACAGATCTTTTAATGCTTCACTGAAAAATTACCAACAGAGGCTTTGCTCTCTGGAGAGTGCCAAGAACTCACAAAGCTCAGTTACAACTCAGGGGCACAGGGAATGGGAGCCCAGCTCAGACCAAGCGTTTCCAAACTCCAAGGGCTGTTGGATGTGTAAATTCCCTGCAGCTGAACCAGTGACCCTGCAAGGCTTAGAGTGAGGAAGGGACTGAGAGCTCCTGATGAGCAATTCCACCACCACCAACACCCCCACCACCCCGAGCCTCAAATATCAGGGCTTCAGCACAGCTTGTACCTCTTCTTCTGGCTCTTCTGCAGAAAAGGGAGTGTCTGTCTCTGCCAGCACCCTCTCAAAACAAAACCCAAGCAGGGGAAAGTTTGTTTTCCCTCCTATGTGTAAGCAACAGAAGCCCTGGAGCAGGAGATTTGTACAATTTGAATGTGATACGAACACTCATATCGGAAATACATGAGGAATTCAAAACCAGCCAAAAAAAGACATCCAGGATGTAAAAACAAAAACAAAAATTAGAAATTCAGGAGAAGACGCCAAGTCCAAAATGGATTTTAAAATCCTTATTAGCTAACTGAAAGCAAGACTCCTTTTTTTTTTTTTTTTCTTTTTTTTTTCCACACTAAGAATTCTGTTGCCATTAGGAAATATTTTCTCCTTAGATCACTCTGGAACCTGAGACCCC
This sequence comes from Certhia americana, assembly GCA_018697195.1. Taxonomy (NCBI): domain Eukaryota; kingdom Metazoa; phylum Chordata; class Aves; order Passeriformes; family Certhiidae; genus Certhia; species Certhia americana. Next base: position 3,394,236 of record CM031862.1, read on the forward strand.
AGCCTACTCTTGAAATTAACTTCGTAAGTTGTATTTTGAGATGATTATTTTAAATCAAAAATCAGTAGGATGTAACCATCTGCAAATGCTTGCAAAGCCCCGTGGATTTTCCTGATTTGTGCCATAAGAGATTCACTTATTGTTCATCTTTTGGTAGATCATATATTCTCCCTTTGGAATATATTTAAAAATTGGAATGGCATCAGAGAACTCATGTTACAGAGAAAACTTTGCAAAATTGTCTAATGTTAGTTCCCCTGAATTCCACATTTCCCACTATCCTTGGGGATAATGGAACAGATCCATCACACTGATGCTAAAAAGGTTTATTGCAGTGAATGGAAAGAACTGGAACTCCTCATCCCACTGGTGTTTATGGCTGGTGGTGGAAAAGAAACACCTCTTTGGGGAAAAGGCTGGAGGAGATCTGTGCTGGGAAATCAGCCACGTGCAGACAAAGAGATTGCCATTGATATTTTAATGCAGAAAAATTGTGAGAGCAGCATCCGAATGTTCATTTGGACAACACAAACAATCAAAGGAAACCAACGAAAAAAAGCACAGACAGTTTGTTGGCAGATGGAAAAGGATTGGGAAGTTAATGGCTTTGGGGAGGGCTGCCCCGTGCTGGAGTACAGCACATCTGGTTGGACCCCTGTCCTAAAAGGAACAATGTAATAATTGTGAGCTGAGCTGGCTTTAGATTCTCTCACTGAAAAATCTTCAAATAAAAGCTGCAGTCTAGATGAGATTAAACTGTACCATTTCCATAGAGTAAGGAAATCCATGTCAAAACTAACTGCAGCCAAGTCTGACAACGTGAGGTTGTATTTTATGAGCAGAAACAAAAAAATCTCCATTCATTTTTTCCAGAAATTAGTAGGAAAAGGGTTTTCTGATATAGAAAAACATGCTGCAATGGCCACAACTCAGATCAGGTCCCTCACAGATTTGGACACTATAGTTCTCCTCATTTTTAGCTTTTTATTTGTTGCAAATATAGATGTTATATGCACCTATCATTTTAAGCCTTTCACACTAGAAAGCAAATTACTTAAACAATATGCTCACTTCTATATGATTTTTAGAGATATGCTGACAAGTAGAGTTTTGTCAATTATACTAATGAAAAATTGGTTTTCAGAGCCTGGCTATTGGAATGAAATTTGCTGTTTATAATAAGCGTGATGTCGTGAACTTGTTGAGGCGGCTGCAAATGAAAATTAATGATTGATCTCAGCACGTGATACAGAAGGCAAGAAGAAATTGTGCATGGGAATTCTTGGTTACCCACCCAAAGTAACTCATTGCCATGTGAGAGAGTCTCACAACTACATAGAGGAGGAATAAGGAGCTTAATGATGCCATTGGTGGTGCATAAGTGACAGTCCCCCCTCACCTCTGTTGCAGTCACCAGGTGACACCTGTGGGCAGCAAAAGCCACCTGTGATAAGGAGAAATGGTGCTGCCAAGCAGGAAATCGTCCAGGCAGCCCACTGACTTAAATGAGGTAATTTTTCTCATCTTTTTAAGCTTTCTCAGTGCTGTGCATTAAATTAGCTGAGCTATTATCATACCTGGGCCAGGTTGCTCCTTGGAAATCAGCCACTGATTCAGCACAAATATAACCAGCAGAAAAACTAAAATACACATATTTCTGGAGCTGCCCTTGTTGAATAATTTTCCTAAAGGTTTCATTAAACAATAGATGAATTTTCTCAAACTAGCAGCATCACCATTCTTTTTCTAAGAGCAATGCATGCCACATATAAGTGCATGGCCATTTGCATTCTAAATTAAAAATTTCCAGATTTCTCTGGAGCTGTGATGGAAGAAGAAGGGATATTTTCACATCCTTCCCTTCTGACCATGCCTGCATTGAAACTGAGGCTGTGGACCACACTGAAAAACTGCTTTTATTTATATCATTCCAGTCTACAGGCTGCAGCATTCTTCAGTCACCAGGAAGATGAAGACAGCTCTGCTGATATTTAACTTTATCACTTTGAGTTGTTAATTAACATAAGTAAACACTTTGCCTGCAGAGAATGGGATAATGTGGTAAAGAAGTTTGTAAAATGACTCATAAGAGCTGTAAGGACAGAACAAGTGTTTTGGGAAGCTCCTAGGAGCATCTCTAGCTCCTTTGATTACATGTTTCTGGAACAGGTGCTTTCTGTGATTCTGATTTCTAAACAGCTCATGTATTTTTTCATCTTGGTTTCTGAAGCTCTGAGTATAAGCAACATTGAAATCATCAGCAATTTATTTTGTGTTTGGGGACTGTCAAGAGGAGTAAAAGAATCTGCATACACAGTTCAAATCAGCATTATTTGGCATTCTGATGCACTCAGGGCACTTAGCCATGAAAATCTTGCAGTGTTGAACAGACAGTTTTACAGCTGGGAGACTTTTTAGGCTTTTGTTTATGATTGAAGCTACAAGCCACAACTTATCCTAACGAAAAGGCTGGACTAAAGCCAGAGTTTTGAAGTTTCCCGAAGTAGGCCATAGCATAAAAGAGGTGGCACATTTTTATAATAGCCTTAGTTTTTATGAGGCAAAAGGAAACAAGTGCCAAGCCTTCTGTCAATCCCTACACTACACTTAAAACACTTCTTTTCTGAAGTTTTACAATCAAGGGCCTTATTCTTAATACAGACTGCCCAGGTAACAGCTATTTCCTGAAACAGTCTAAAGCTTGTCATTGCAACAATCTGCTTTAAATTGTAGGAATTAAACAGAGGCTTGGTGGAAAAAGCTACCACCTGAGCCTGTAATTAGTGGCTGCCTACAACGAGCAGCCTCAAATCCTGACATTTTTTAGCTTTGCTGTGTGAAATATGTGACCCACTTCAGTCAGGGTTTGCAGTTCAGCTACATCACACTTCCTGGGCTTCTCCGGGTTTCCAAGGTGAGGGCTTTAATGAGCAGAGAGCCCCTGGCTGATGGGACAGAGGAGCACTCCTGAAATCACCGGGCAGACACAGAGCCTCAGCTGATGTGAAATTCCTTCACCTGCCTGCACGCAGGAGAAAAGCCAGGTTTTTTGTGGAAGTGGAGCTGACAGGAGTTATCTCACTCTGCCAGCCAAAAGCAGGCACCAGCTGGCTCTTGCTGCACCTGGGATGGTGCCAGCAGCAGCTCTGGGCAGGCTGTGAGACACTGTGGGCATCCCTCACCCACCACAGCAGCTGCTGGGGCAGGGGGTGGCAGGGAACAAGAGGAACCGATGGCTCATGGATGGGCTGTGCAGGGAAAGGAGCTGGAAAACTGGTGAGCTCGTCCTCTGCAGGGAGACTCTGTGCGGAGGGAGCTTTAAATACAATTTGAAGGTGTGAGGTGGCATGAGCCCCCAGAATAGAGTCCCTGGGCAAGATGGCATTTGAGCATTCCTCTCCTTGCTGTGGGGTTACATTAAGCAGCAGGTATTGTCCCTGCTCATTGCAGGGAGGTTGGAATGATGATTTTTGGGGGTCCCTTCCCACCCAAACTGTTCCTGTGCAGCACCAGGAACAGCCTCAAATCTCAGCTGGCGCTTCCTCACCTGCTCTTTAAGGATAAACTCCTTCCAGTGATTAAGTATTCTTTTTATTAGACTTTTCTTGATACTTGGCTCTTCTGTTGTATCCTTAATGTTTACTGCACCCTTTATGTTTATTGCTCTTTCCGCTCTAGGCATAAGCATTTATTCCCTTCCTCTTTACTATTGCTTTTACCTATTTGCCAATGTCTGTCCCAGCAGTCTTTTCTTGGCTGAACAGACCACAGACTCTTCAAATGCTCCCACTTTTTTTAGCTGTGGGATCATTCCCATTCCACTCCCCTGCAGGGCAAGGCTGAGTGGGGCCATTCTCAGCACACAAAACAGAGGAGCCCACAGCTTTGCTAGACACACAGAAAGAAAGAAGGACTCAATTCCTGACGTGAACAGCCAGATAAAATCTCAGCTCACTTTGATTCACTGTTGAGTCACTGTTCCCAAGGGTCCTTTCACCCAGGAGTGTAAAATAATGGAGATCCCCTCTCTTGAAAGGTTTGACTCACCTTCCCCAGCATGCAGCACTGCTGCTCAGATTCCCTCTTCTCCACCTTTCATGACAACAATCATTTATCAACTTTCTCAAGCAAAACAGCTTAAGCTGGGCTGCTGCTGCTCATCCTAATGAGCCAAAGCCTCTTCATATCTTTAAGAGGATTTTGGCTCTGGGAAGGTCAGAGGTAAACAATCCACTGTGTCAGGCTAGATTAGATTTCATTTTAAGGTATGACACCCTTTTCTGTTATTAATGCTGCCAGGCACTGAAGAGTTTCATTAACTGCCTACAGCAAAGCCAACATGTTTTGTTTTTTGTACAACAGAACAGCCAATAACATGCAACAAATATTTGTGCTATAAAGGGAGGTTACTTTGAACTCTTCAATAAATTTCAAGGTTTTTTGTTGTCTACTTGTTCCTCCTGATTTTTTCTAGAGGTAACCTACCTTACTTAATATTCTTCACAAATGTTGGTGCCTTTTTCTTCTTGGGGTGGCTGTCAGTGTCTATTTTCATCTCAGGGGACTGAAGCAGCTCCACCAGACTCCAGGAGAAGATTAATTTCTTCTTCTGTTCCTTAGTTTTAGGCCATCACAGTCCATTAATTTGCACCTTTCATTTGCAAAATCTTTTCTTGAGTGGGCTTATCCATGGCTTTTCTAACACCCCAATAAGCACCACCTGGTCCCATCTTGAATCTGGCCAGGGTTAAGGAAGTGTGACAAGTATTTCCTGGAGTTATGGATTATAACACTTAATTAAAATGTACTTCCACGTTCCTTCATTTGCTCTGAACAATAATTCACCTTATTCAACAGCCTGACCTCTGAAGATGAACAGCTTCCTTTGAGCATTGCCTCTGAATAAAGGAATTCTTGTGGAAACAGCAGAAGCACCCATTATGTAATTAGAACTTCCCTGTTTACATGGAAAATCACTGAGACTAATGCTGCAGGAAGATGAAGACTTTAAAGGGGAGAACCTTGGCTTTCAAGTTCCGCTGAAGGACATGAGTCATCTTTGGGAATGGGATTAAAGTAAATTTCTGCTTCAGCAGCAGGCTTTACTTTGTGACACTCCTTTTCCCCTGCTTTGCTGGCTGCTTGATGTCTGTGCTCAGAGTCAAGCTAGGAAGGGGAGAAAATTAATGCTATCAAGGTATTCCTGCAGCAGCCTCTCTGTTGAAATTGGGGATGTGAGATCTGCATCACCTCTGACGAGATTATCTTGGCTTCTCCAGATCTCCCCAGATCTGTGCACTGAGCTGATGTCACCAAAGTCCTGTGCTGGTGATCCCAAAACCAGTTGTGATTTGGGATAGGATGTTCTCATTCTGGACTTACTGGTGTGGAGAGAGAAGAAAGTCCATGAAGAGTCTTGATAAAGGAGACTCTGCTGGAAGTTTTACTCTGTGCTTTTTTTCTGGTGTTGCATTTTATTACCACTTGTTTTCGAGGTGCTGTTTGAATTATCTGTTCTTTTAAAGGTTATAGGCAATAAAAAACGTAGTGCCAGCAGTTCACTGCCTAGGATAAGATACTCTCAACAACACAGTTAAAATAGAGAGGAAATATGAGTTACTTTATTGATCCCTTAGGAGGTAGTGAAGCCAAACAGCGAAAAAAAAAAATTCTGCAGGCTTTGACCTTTATAATATAGGTAGCTATAGAATAGGGACTTGATCATGCATCTGTAGATGAACTTCTACAATTCATACCTCATTTAAGGCATTAAAAATGACATTTTAAAAGCAGGCTGACCTTTGCTGTTTGACAGTGTGTTTAGAGTTTCCATCATCCCTGAAGGTGGAGGAGGCAACTCTTATTTCTGGGCTTGTTGAGGTGGCACTCTCTCCCAAGTAATCTCTGAAAGACCAGGGAGAAACTTCTTGGTAAAAGAGGAAGCTATTGCAGAGAATGGGAGGGGTAGTAGGGAAAAGGGATTGGAAAAGAAGTTGCAGATGACTTCTTTGAGAGTCCCTTTTGTGCAGTCTGTGAGGAATCACAGTTATCCCACTGACCCTTGGAGAGCACTCAGGGCCAGGATCCCTCATGAAAGAACTTTTGCTCATCACAAAAGTGATACAGAATAAAGTGAAACATTTCTAAGAAGTTGTCAGAAGGGATTCTGAGTTCATCCAGCAATTCCCATACCTGAGTGAGCAGCTCTGTCACAGTGAGGGGAGCCACTTGACACAGTGCAACAACACATCCTGGGAAAGGTGTGTGGGGAGGACTTGCACAGCCTACAGCAAATCCATATTGCCAGACGTGGTAGCCCACTCTGGAGCAGGGGATTTGTGGGGATTTGAAAGACTTCAGCTGATTAAATTAGACAACCAGAGGAAAGCAATTCCAGGAGCTGTGTGGACACAGAATGATCCTTTAAGGAATATGGTGAATATAAGAAACCTGAACCTAAAAGGTTTTGATGAACATCACTTTGAAACACCTTAAAAACAACACATTAAAGGCCAGAGTTACTGAAGTTTGGTTTAATGTGAAATAGGGACACTTCGTGGAGAAATACTACACTTATCCAAGAACACCTTCCAGCAGAATGTGTCCTTCAGGACACACCTGAGCTCTGAGAAACTCTTGCAGGTGTATTCCCCAAAGAGGTGGTGACACTGCTTTTGGAAAGGCTAAATTCCAATATTAATTAAATGCTGACAAATGTGCAAGACCAGGGAGGTGTAGCAAACCCTCTGTGTGGAGGTACTGTTGTGAAATGTTACTGGAGTCCATGGATGTGATTTGAAACCTATTAAAGGAATAAATTTCCTGACAATGTTGTCTCATCCCACTGACATCTTGCTGGTGTTTATGGGACTTGCCTGCTTCCAGGGTAACCTGAATTCTGCTTTATGTTGTAAATTATGATTACTATTTTTTTTTAAGCCAACCAGGCTGATCAGTTGACAAACAATAAATTTCTTGTTTCAGATTTTAACTGTACAACCAGTTGTTAAGAAATATCAAAGAATTTACCTGTTCTTTCAGAGACTGGTAGCAGGTGACCTTTGTTTTAGATGATCAAAAATGGTATTCTTGGGTTAAGGTTAGGGTTAGAAATGCTGGTGGAAACAAAACTAAGTGAGAGAAGGGGAGGGGTAAGGAATTGGTAAAATCTACTCTTTTGGAACGGAAAAAGTCTGAGGGCAAATCCCAAAAAAGTTTGTGGTGGTGTGAGCAGGAAAAAGACGTGTTGTTATTTTCTTAGAGGCTTCATGCCTGGGTGAAAGGATGCTTGGCATGTTATTCACAGAGAAAATGCCAGCTGGAGATGAGTTATGTTGCACTCAGCCCCGAAACTGTGCTCGAGAATGAATCAATTCTGAGCTACAAAGTGTAAGAAAAGCACATAATATTTATGTGGTGTCAAGTTTATGCCCTTGAAAGTGCAGCTCCTAGGACTGGGGGCTGAGGGGCTCCACAGATTTCAGGGAAGATCTATGGATGTAGCCCAGCTGAGCCACAGAAAATGCTTGTTCCCTGATGAAGTAAGTGCCATTTATCTTTCCAAAGTTACAATAAAATCTAGAGGAAACAGCCAAGGGAAAATAGGCAGGCTTAATTATTTTTTATCTTTTAACCCATTTTAGATTTTGTTAATAAAATACTTTCCAAGTGTGGCCTTGCATGGGTGTTAGGAACTCTATTTATTTTTCTGAGTAACGATTTAATACTTTTTGATGAGCCCATATTGCACATGGGTGCTATAAATTTGAACTCCTCTTTTCAGTACACTTGGCCACCATCCTGATCATATGGAATGGCAGATTTTAGGGTAACATTGCTGGAAAATGGTCTTCAGGGATAATTTTGGATTTTTTTTTTTTCCTCCAAATAGCCTGAGAACACAGCCTGACAGTCTTTATATCTATATAGAACAGGCTTTCCCATAATTTTCAAAGGTTGGGTAGGTTTCTGGGGCTGGTTTTCAATGGAAATCAAAACAAATAAATATTTTACTCTAAGTGCAACACATTTACAAGTTTGTGCATGCCTGGGGAACTTAGATTTTATTTTTGAGGTGTCACTGACACCTGAGGTCAGGTGCCCACAGAGAAATGACCATGGGTTCTGCCACCCTTAATTCCTGTCCCACTCACCTGGGGTTGCCTTTCTTTTCTGTGATATGTCTGATTTTCTATTGCTGAGCATCATCACTATTGAACAGGTAAGTGTGAGACTGAAATCCAGGTGGGATTCAAGAGCTGGTGAGCTCCCACTTGTTCCTCCTGAAATATTTATCCAGACTCCAGGGCTTATTTCATCTCTGAGGTTTTAATTGTTTAGGGACCTTTCTTGAGAGGTAGGGAATGAGGGATCCATGCCACGTCTCAGGTAGAAAGGGATTTTAAACCCACATCACCCCTGTGCTAATTAACAGGTCAAGAAGATAAATCTGCTGCCTCTTCTCCTAGAAACCCAACCACACCCCTGCACCCGCAGCTGGGAGCTGGCTCAGGGCCATGGATGGTGGGACAGGCACAAGTCCAGCTGTCTGAAGGGAGTTTAATCCCTGCTCCCCAGCCTGCAATGTCAAATCTGTGTCAGCACTCCTGTTTGCATTGTGTTTTTCAGGCATTTAATTATTTCCATCTATTTTAGGAGTTGTCGGTGCGCTCTTGCATGTCTGGCCCCTGAAGCTGATGTGTAACTGCCTCTTCTTTGGTAAATTTAAACAGATGCATTATCTGATGAAGTGCTTTCTGTGATTTAGAAGCAGCAGTGGGACTGAGCGCAGCGATCAATCAATATTGATTATCACAGTTTTTCCTGGGCTTGAGAAGAGTGTGCTGTAAGGAGGGACTGCAGGGCTTCAGACTGCTGAAGCCTTATCCCTGAGAGAAATCAAAGTGAGGGTAATTAATGCTGCTGGCATGAGCATTAATTCTGGACTGGTGATGATATGGCCATTAGAAGGAGTGTGCAGCCTCTTCCATAATGTATTGCACTAAGAGGGTGGATGTGTGTTGGGCTGGATTGAGTTTGATGAATTATCTACCTCGGTCCTGCCGCTGATATTTTTCTAAAGCTCGTTAAACACGAAGTGGTGGCAAAGCCCCGGGTTTTGCCTGCTGCTCCTGGGCCACTCAGAACACACATTCCTGAGCCAATGTGTGTTTTCTCTCCAGCTGTGCAGAAGGAGCAATTGAGGCTCCTAAGTACTGCATGCAGTAAGGAGCTGTGTCAAAGAGAAATACTGTTAGCTCAGTCTTCCCAGAGAAAACAACGCTGGATGGCTCCTGCAGTGCTTGGGATGGGAGGGGGGGCTGGAGAGAGCATGATTTTCTGAAATAGCCCTTTGCTTCTGTGTGTCCTTAAAGTCTGTCCCAGCCCAGCCTCTCCCTGCCTCGGACTGGGGGAATTGCTGGACATTCTGTGACCCCTTGCCTGGGATGAACTTGCCTTTTCTGCTCTGTTTTGGGCAGGGTCCAGCCACAGAGGCAGGTACAAATCTCTTGCAAATCATCCTCTGAGCTCTGTGTATAAAAAAATTTCTCAGCACAATGGGTTACCACATCATGGTGACAGTCTCCCTCTTCTCCATATATCCCTTTTAAAGCAGTAAAAGCTCATTTGTGCCTTTAAAAATAATAACTTCCATAGATTACAGCCTCAACTGCATGCCAGCCTGTGTGGCTGCAGTATCTGAACCCTCTTTTATTCCAGAGACTTAATATAAGACTCTTCTGATTTGTTGTAAATGCCCTGGAAAAATCCTGCTTTGAGTGGGTTTAAGGCACCCCTGTTGCTCTTTAATCCACTAATCCTTGTACCTGCAGCTTCCTGGGCAAAGCTCCTGGGATGCTGAATAAATGCAACAACAGCCTGGCACATCCCTTGGCTGGGTACCAGCCTGGGGGGAAGGTTCAGCTCTGCCTGTGGAATCAGGGGATCCTAAATCTAGAGAGCTGCCAGCTCTTTTGGGAGCTGCTCTGCCTGGAGGGGTTGCAAACTCCAAAGTGGGAGAAAGTTTTAAACTCTGGGGGTTCCTGCTTTTGGGGTGCAAACTCCACTTGTGGCTGATGATGGGGACACTTGGGGACAGCTCTGTGGATCCCTGTGACCTGCTCCAGCTGTGCCCTGCTGGCGCTTTGGATGGGAGGTGATCAGGAGAAGGCATCCCTGGCACCAGCAGGCTGCAATTAGTCATTTGTAGGAGTACTCCAGCAATCCTGCTTTCATCTATGGCCAATGGTAATATTCCAAAGTGGAAATGCAGACATAACTTGGAGCTCAAAGCAGCTTTTGTTCACTCACTGATAGAGAAACTTCCTTTTTCTCCTGACACACTGCATCTACTGAGCAGGAGTTATACTTTTATTTTCCCTACAAGAAATCCTCTTTATTAAGTATCTACATCAGCTGAGCTCGTGGTATTCTACAAGTATCCTCTAAAAAGCCAAGAGGTTACAAAAAGGAAAGCTGACACATGCTGTCCGTGCTGGTCTCAAACTTTTTCCTCTGTTAAAGGTGAAGCCAGTGGAGTTGAGCTATGACCACCCACAAATAATGATAGTTCTGCAACAATAAAACTTGTTGCTGATATGAAAATAATCTCATCAGCTTCACCTTAACTCCCACATTCTCCTAAAGTAACATGTCTGGAGACAAAATACTGACTCACACAGCTGCTGAGGCTTTGTGATCTGTGTTTGAATGAATTCCAAAGTTCTAAGTTGGAATTTATTTGTATTTTTAGTGTTGCTTTATCAAAATGCTTGTCTCCAGCTACCTAGTGGTTCCTCAGTCTGCATTTGAAGCCTCTTATTAGCTTGATGCTATCAAATTTATTTAACAATTCTTTGTTTGCATATCAAAGACAAAGACTACAGGGCTTGCTTGCAAAGCCAGATCTGATCTTGAATCTTGTGTTAATTCTTTGATCTGGGTGCTCGCAGCACAGTGTAAAACAACAAACCACAGCATTTCCATTAAGATACGCAACTGATACCATTTCCTGAGAAAATTAGATTTTATTGCCCGATCTTGTGCGGGGGTTGGTGAACATGAGGCCTGTTCTTGTAGTGCATAAAAAGGTCAGAGACACGACAAGGCTGTTTATGAAAGAGCACATTCACCACTTGGGAAAACAACCAGGGGAGCAGAGCTACCTCTGTGTGCAGCCCCAGCCTCTCCCAGGGGATGGAGAGGACGAGGGGCAGTGACCACCCAGGGCACAGGTAAAAGGGAGGGGGAGTGAAGCATTTCCAGTCCCATGGGTTATGTAAAGAATCAGTTTAAACTGCCCCAAATCTCTTTTGTTGCAGTGTTTATGAAGAATTAGGGTTTATAAATCCTCTTGGCTTGGTCCTGCTGAGGAGGAGATCTGCACAAGGAGGGGAAGGAAGGAGTAGAGGCAATGCATGGATGCAATCTGAGTCATGCCTCACAGCACAGAGCTTGTAGGCAAGACTTTCCTCCCTGTCCCTAAGAGAGGACTTCAGCAGGTATTGGATTTTTCCCAACCATTAGCCTAACTATGCACAGCCATTCATAACCCTGCACTGAGGGAGAAGTCTATAAATGCTTTCAGCATCTGAAGAAAGGCCTGTGATCACCCCAGAGCTGCTGTAATTCCTTCTGCAATATTTGTACTGCTGGCAGAAGCCACAAATCCTCGATCTGTGCTGCTGTGCTGGTCCAGAGCTTCATGGTACCCACCCTGGTGACTGATGGGGCAGAGATGATCAGCAGCACAGCACAGAGGGAGGAAACTTTCAATTGCTGTTATCCCGTGCCCCCCTGGGAGAGCAATGGGCAGGATGGGCCAGGAGGAGCTTTTAGGGAGGATTCCTTTGAAGTTTTCTGTGAATGGCTGCAGACAAAGGGCAGGATGTGCCAGGCAGCCGTGGGCTGCAGGCTGGGATGGCAGACTGGGAGGAAGCGATGTCTGGCAGTGGAGACTGAACGGTTTCTGACTGATGGTTGAAAATCCCATGTAAATGTGATTACATTTTATTTTGCTGCAGTAATGGCTGTGGATGGAGCCTGGAGGAGCAATAAACCCCCTGTCACTTGGGAGCCAGGCAGGGATGGAGCTGCTGTAATGCATTTGCCTAATGGCAGCAAATGGGGTGGTGGCCTTCCCTGGCAGCTGCCAGAGGACTGGAATTCCCTTCACTTGCCTTGATGCCTTAAGTTTTGGCTTTTATATTTTTCATATTCTGTACTGTTTTAGTGTGTAGTTCTGGATTTCATATTAAGTATTGGTAAGCTCTCTTCACAGAGTAGGGAGACAAAACAATTCCTTTTCTAGCTTGGGACCAAGGACAAATGATACAAATTTCAAGCCCAAGAGCAAAAACAATGGTGAAGTGAAGAGAGCAAAACAAGGAGGATGGAATTTCATAACCTGAAACTGTAATTGGACAATTAACTCCAATGTGCCAATGGACCAAAACTTATAAAAGTGTTGGACCTCATGGCCAGTTGTCCATTTTGTGATCATTTTGGGGTCACCTTGGGTGTGGCCCAGCTGGGCTCTTGTTCTGCCCAGGTGTGCCCAGTGAGGCCTTTTAATAAATCCCTGCTTTATCCTTTTGCTCTGTCTGGTCTCTGTTCCAGGTCAGCCTCTGGGGCATCAGCCTCAGCCTTTATTGGGGATGTTTCTGATGCCTGTGGGGATGATGGATCCTCCACAGGAACAGGGCACAGGCTGCATTCACAGCCCAGGCTCCTTGCCCAGACCTTGGTCAGCCATTAAGAAGCTTTTCTTGTTGAAGGCTGGGAAATGCCAGCACTGGATGTGGATGTTGAAGCCCTTTTTGAGAGCCAGATTCATAACTATTTCTATTTTTTTTTTTGTTTTATCTTAGTCTGAAGTTCACAATCAGTCCTCTAGCTAGGCTGTGCCTCAGCAAAAACTCTCATTTCAAAACCTTCAGAATGGGAAGTTAAATTCAAACTTTGGGACTAAGCTGAAATTTCTCTAGATATTTTTGTTCTCAGAGAACAGAATTCTCTTCTGTTTTTATCAGACTATGGAGTTTTGCTTTTCCAAAAAGCCTATTTTTGACATAAAGCTGGTATTTTGCGAGTTTAAAGTGCATTTGGCAAGCCTGAGTTTGCTGCATTCATTGTTATTTCAGAGCCAGCAGAGGAGAAGAGCTGCCTGCATTACCAAGGGAGTGGGACAGTTTACCTTTTGGGGCTTGCTTAAATTAATCAGTGACATGGGATTGAGAGCAAAATTTGCCTAAGGAGGATTTCATTGGAAAACTTGCAAATGATATTAAAGTGACACCTCCAACAATGCTCAGGATGAAATTTAATCTTAACTAAGGAGCTGTGATGCATTTCATCCCAGAAATCCCCTGGATGCAAAGGAACTGATTTCTGCAGCCTGGAGGGGAGATCAAGTCCCTGACATACACAGGATGGCTCTGCCTGTGGGCTCTGGTCACAGAAACTGGGAGTTCTCGTCTGTACTGCTCTGCTGATGTGATTTTTCTTGCAAATATCTCTGGGTACTGAAAATCCAGCCCTTCCTTTTCTTTAGCACCAATTCAGCTTGGACAGGCATGAAAGCATTCCTGTGTTTCACTGAGCAAACTGCAGCAAAGATGTGTCTACAGCAGGTGGCTGTGGTCTGGTTTTATTGTCAGGATGTGGCTTCTGGTGGGAAGGTGTGCAAGGTGCTGATGAGAAAGAGAGAGAGAAAAGGGAGCCATGGAAAAGCAGGAGAAAGTTACTTGCTTCTCCATCATCTTGGGCCAGCTTTGCTTCCCATCACTCTTATAAAGTGCTCATGACAAAATTAAGGAAATTGTCTCTTGGTTAATCAATGAAAAGGAAAGAGGGGTGTGTAGGCTGAGCGACCTCCCAGGATTGTGTAGGAGGCTGATGTCAGATGGGACCCAAGTTCAGGATTTTTAGCTTTTTTTCTGCTTTTTTGTGTTCTGGAGGATTTTTTTTTTTTCTTTTTGTTGTTGTTACTGTTGTTTTGCTTCGTGTTTTATTTTTAATCATCCCCAGAGGAGACAGGAGAGGTCTGACAAGGCATTTGAGGGCTCTGAGAGCTCTGCAGGAACAGCTCCAGCAGAGCAGGTGCAGCCTCAGCTGCAGGTGTTGGGGAGGAACCTCCCACCCCAGATGGCAGCTGATTGTTCCCTTCTCTCTTTGCTCCTGATCTCACCTGATCCAGCTGGAGAAGCTGCTGTCACCTGGCAGTGACAGTCACCAAGGGAGCATTGGTGCTGTGCAGCACCAGAGACCAGGGAGCAGCTTCTAAGATAAATTCTTGTCTCAGAAATTTCTGTGTAATTTTCGCCCCCTCCCCAATTTTAAAATATAATTCCTTTGGGAACAATTCCATACCCACAGAAAGGAGGCTGGCTCCTCATTTAAAGCTGAGGTTGCCCCTAATAATCCTTTCTCCAGTGAGATTTGAAGCATTTTCAGAATACTAAAAACATAAGATCTGTCTTTTTAGAGAAGGAATCTCTTTTCTCTTGCCATTTTGCACTGAAATCCTTCTGAAATGATTGAAATGCCTCCCTCAGAGTGCTATTTCATCTTTGCTTCTCTTTTGTGTCTTCTTATTTATGGAAGCAACTCTGCTTGCTCAATAAATAAGAGCTACATTTTTTCTTGATTTCATCAGCATGAGCTGCTCAGGATTCAGCTCTGATTTGCTGCAGACTCCACCAGAAACAGTATTCAAGTCAAAGGGGTGAGGTGTAGATCTAATGGTAATGTGGGCACAGGCATCTGGGATGAGCTTTTGATATCAAATACTAAAAACAAAATAAAAATCGTTGAAATATGATAAACTATCTGGGATTAAAGTGAAATGACAAGAAGGATTTTTTGACAAATACAGATATTTTTTAGCTGCGTCTCCCCAAATCCAGCTCTGATTTTCAGACAACAGTGTATCTTCAAGCTCAGAAGTAGGACCAACCTGAAAGCCACTGGAATAACTCCTGGCTTTGTAACAATCATCCCTGGAAGCGTTCAAGGCCAGGATGAAGGGGTTTGGAACAGCCTGGGGTAGTGGAAGGTGTCCCTGCCTGTGGAAGGGGTTGGAATGGGATGAGATTTAAGGTCCCTTCCAATCCAGATCATTTTAGGGTTCCATGCACTGCTGTCAGGACCTGGAGCAGATGAACTCCAGTCCCTTTACCTGGAATTCACTTGTGGTTCATCCATTTCAAACCTAAACCCAGCAGAAAACACTGGAGGAATGTGGGAAAATTTTAGGCCGCCAGAATTTAATTTTCTTTTTTCCCCCTGCATTCCTCTCTGCTCTAAGGAGGCAGCAAAATCCAGCACACTGTGTCAGTATTCAGTGTACCTTGTTGCCCAAGTGGGAATTTTTAGCAGCATAGAGCAGAAATGGCCCTCTAGAAACCAGGGAGCACCTGTGAGCTCTTTCACATGAGACATCCTGGCTGAAAGGATCAGTTGGGTCACTCATAAACATGGGCTGTGATTCTCTTTGAATTACCTCATGAATTTTACAAGGTCAAGAAACACCAAACCCACAATTTTTTTTAGTACCTAACAGATTTACCTCCTCCCCCCTCCTTTCTAACACTGATATGTCACATCAGCTTGTCTGTTGGCAACCCTTCCCAGGTGGAGAGCCAGATCAGCAGAACTCCATTTACTTCAGTGGAGGGATGCCAGGTGATGCAGCAAGGACCTGGCTCTCTCATCTGAGCTGTAGCTATCATGCTTAGCTAAGCTTATTGGCAATTTCTGCCTGAAGATTTTGTGAGAATCAGTTTCCTCACACGATTCGAGTATTTCTGATTCCAGGATGGTCTGGAAATACCCTGTAGCAGATGTTCTGCTGGCTCAAATTACACTTGCATTCCAGGTCTGGCCTGACCTTGAAAGAGCCAAACATGAAATGATAAAATCACAGAATGATTTGGGATGGAAAGGACCTTAAAGACCATCTCATTCCACCCTCTGCCATGGGCAGAGACACCTCCTAGGTGCTCAAAGCTCCATCCAGCCTGGCTTTGGAAACTTGCAGGGATGGGCCATCTACCACCTCTGTGGACAACATCAGTGGGGCTGGTCATCAGCTTTAACAGCAGCAAAACCTACTCAAATGTTTCACTGCCCTCGTTTCCCATCTCTTTCATGTGATATTAACTCTTGAACCCTGCTGCTCTGGTTTATATCCCACTCCCACCATGGATGGTGGGTCCTGACTTAGCAGGACCCTCCACTCTGTGGAATGCTTTCTTGTGATATCCCACATGGAAATCCTTGTCAGCATTGCTAATTACTGTTGTACTATTTAAAATCAGTTTTTCCTTTTTTTTAGCCAGCCAAGACTGGCATTTATCCTTGGGGCTGCCTAATTTCCATCCTGTGGGTTTATGGGCTTGCAGTGCAAGGCTCTGCCTGGCTGGGCTTGCTGGTGTGCTAAGTCCTGTAATCACAAGTGAAAAACCAGCACTGTTTGATCCTGGGTTTGTAATGTGTGTTCCATAAAACATGAGGAGTGTTCCAAGCAAGGGCTCCCTAGAACAGTCATTGTTTGGGATTTGGAATGTGGTGCTGGCTGTGGGAGGAGTTCCCTTGTGCAGATGTAATGTAAAGCACGTGTACATTCGGGTCTGCTCATGTTTAACAATGTGTTTGCCAATAATGAGAAACACACGTGTCCAACTCGCAGTCATGGTGAACTGCTAAAGCTGCAAGGCCTCATTTGTTCTCCATGCACAATTACCATTTTATAAGATTTAAAGCTTTGGGTTTCTTCTTTTTCTTCTTCTTCTTTTATTTTTTTTTTTTTTTTTTTTTTTTACTTGTGCTAGCAGAAAGCTCGGCTATTCCAGAAAAATCTGTTCTTTTAATGCTCAGGTGTCTCACAGTACTTATGGATCAACTTTTCATGTTTTTATAGGGGCTGTTATCACTCCCCTGTATGACATTTGTAGCATGTAAATGGGACAGACTATCTGGTATGACAATATGGTGATAAAATATTTACTTTTAATGTTACCTGTTTACTACTAGATATCAAAACATTTTATTAAAAAAAAAAAAAAAAAAACAAAAAAAATTTTACTTTCAATATAGAGAAACAAACCAGAAAGTTTAAATTATTTATGCCAAATCCATTACCAGCTCAGTGACAGAGTCAGAAACTGATACTAGTTTTATTATGTTTGCCAACCCTGTGCAAATGCTTAGAATATTTCAGTTAATGAAAAATAAACCAATAAATAATAAACCATTAGCAAGCCCTGGGATTTTAGTGGGAAGAGACTCAGGCTGTTATTGTGAATTGTAGCAGCTGCTTCAGAAACACGTGCTGTCCTTGAATACCTGCTTGAAGTTTGGTGCCTCATCCTTGTCACTGAAGCACAGTTTATTTAATCCATGAAATGCCATTTGCATTTCCCTTAAACAGTTTTGCTCCTAAATTATTGCATTTTTCTACATTTTTGATTGATGTGTTTATAACTGTTCCCCAGTTCTTCAGGTAGTCTTCTGGGTGATCAAATAAATGATCGAAATCCCCTTTTTCTTAACGCCCAGTTGCGTTCTGCTCAATCTAATCCAGATCCACTGCTTTTGTATTTGGGCTTTCTTGGGTCATAGAATCATGGAATGGTTTGGGTTAGAAGGGAATTTAAAGATCATCCAGTCCCAATGTCCATCCTGGCCTTGGGCACTGCCAGGGATCCAGGGGCAGCCCCAGCTGCTCTGGGCACCCTGTGCCAGTGCCTGCCCACCTTCACAGGGAGGAATTCCTTCCCAATATCCCATCTATCCCTGTCCTTTGTCAATATGGATCCATTCCCCCTCGTCCTGTCACTCCAGGCTCTTGTCCAAAGAGTATCTCCACCTTTCTGCTCAGCTCCTCCAGTTACTGGAAGCCCTTGATTTTACTACACTGCAGCCAGGGTGACAAATTGTTCCAGGCTGAACAATCCCAATTCTCCCAGCCTTTCCTCATGGCAGTGGTTCTCCATCCTTCTGGTCAACCTGGGGGCCTCCTCTGGATTTGTTCTCTCTCTATTCCATCCCAGATTTGGGGTGGGTGTGGAGCAGTGCCCACATGAGTGATCCTTCCCTGGGCACGGGGGCTGTGCCAGCAGGAAGGGTAGCAAAGCCAGGCCTGCTCCCCCTTCCATCTGCCAGCATCATCCCTCTCCTCCAGCTTTTATGGACCAAGAAATGCTGTGATCAGGCTTCCCTTGCAGCCTGGCAGTGAGTGAGCAGCAGATTCAATCTTTACATCTGCTCAGAAAAGCACATTATCCCATGCTCCAGCAGCAGAGCAAATGCATCCATGGCATGCAGGAGCTGTGCCTGAGAGGACATGTGCTCCAAGAAATGTGTCTGTGCCTCAGTTTAAAGGCATGTTTTCCATTCTTGTCAGCCTGAGGTTTTCTTTACATTGTATGCAGCAGCTCTTAGCTCATAATTGCAGGTCAGATGTTATTTAAGGCAGTCCAGTCTGTTTCTTTTTACCTAAAATAACTTCAAAACGTGCATTTATCCCCTCAGAATGGGTGGGATTGTGTTACAAGTGTAGCTCTGAATAACTCCACTGAAACACACATTAGGGCCGTGCAGAGCCACTGTAATCGAAGAATAAACTCTCTGTAACCTTCCCAGAGCCACCTTCCCTGGAAGCTGACGGGAAAGGTCAAGCCTGCTCTTTGCCCACAGCCTCCCTAAAAATCAGGAGATGTTCTGTGGCAGCTTCGTGCAACTGCAGTTGTGAAAGGGCAGAAAATTCAAAATCTTGGCCACTTTTCTTGCAACAAAACATTTGTTTCCACCCCACCCATGATTGATTTTTATTTTCTTGGTAGAAAACCAGTCCCTGGGTAATTCCAACCACATGTGAGATTTTTCCGTAACGATTTCTGCAAACATCCCTTGAAACACCCACAGTAATTTTCATTCCCGCTTCTGAATTGGGACTTTACATCTTACAAAATGCCCACTTCCATTTGCTTTAATGCTTGGAATTCAATTTATGGCTGCGGCATGGATCTCACATTTGCCTGCCCAGCCTGAAAATTCTGCCAAGCTTTTTCCTTGGGCTGCCCTTCAGAGACCATGGGAGGGAAGAAAGGAGAAACAGCTTTTCCATGCTGCCCTCCTGCTCTTTCTAATTTCCCAGGACTCCCCACCAGAACCCTGTGGTGTTCTTATCTCCCACAAATCCTCAAAAAAGTTGCTTTAACGGTTTTGATGTCTTCCCACAGAGAATGAAGTGTGAGGGCTAAGAAAATTAGCTTCGATGGGAGGGAGAAATCCATGAGGGCAGGATCAATGTGGGGCTGGGAGAATGTCTTGAGAAGCTGAGGCAGTTCTGCACCTTGGATGGACCTGGCTGAGCTTCAGGGACAATTGTCCTTGCCTTTTGTTAGTTGGTCATGGGTTTCTGGACAAGGGACTGGAGTGGTGGGACAAGGGGCAATGGCTTCAAACTGATAGAGGACAGGGTTAGATGGGATATTAGGATGGAATTGTTCCCTAGGAGAGTGGGCAGGTCCTGGCACAGGGTGCCCAGAGCAGCTGTGGCTGCCCCTGGATCCCTGGCAGTGCCCAAGGCTAGGTTGGATGGGGCTGGGAGCAGCCTGTGACAGTGGAAGGGGTCCATGACAGGAGGTGGAACAAGATCTTTGAGTCCCTTCCAACTCAAACCACCCTGTGATTTTGTGATTCAGGCTTCCCAAACAGAGATTTTCCAGCAGTGCTGCTCTCCTGGCTCACCAGCAAATCCCAAAGGCAAATGTGAGAGCTGCCTTTCCCCTTTGGGATTTCACACCTTGCTGCAGCGTGGGCAGGGAGGACAAATTGGCCATTTCACGCTGTGCTGTACTACAAAGGCTGCTCAGCTGAGCATCCAGGTGTTAGTATAGCCTGGAATGCACCTCTGCTGTGTTCTCAGCCCTGCTGTGCATGTCCTGTGTGTGCTCAGCTCTGGGAACCACGAGATGGAGGAGTCAGAGGAATGGAAAGATCCCTGAGGTGTCCTGGGAGAGCTGCAGGGCACAAATTTAAATAAAAAAATCCCACACCAACAAATGACTTCTACCTTTGTGCTGTGCAGTCACTTGAAGCTGCTTTTTAAATCTTTCTAATAGAAAGTTGTTTTTCCCCCTCTAATTAACGTTTTACACTTCTCTTAAGTATGGTCATAGATGGAAAGGAAACTTTGGGTAATGTTTTTGTTTCTTCAGTTGCAAAGAAGGGCATTAAAAGAAAGAATTGCTTTCTCTTCTAAAGGCCTTTATGGCATATAACACAAAATAGGGGAATAAGGCAAAAATCAATTGTAAAACCTTTTGAAATTATATTTATAATTCCGGAGGGCTAAATAGGCTGGGACTCAGATGATGTTTCTTTTCTTAGGCAGAAGAAAAGCACTGGAAAGGAAAAGCAAACTCCTCAAAACTTTATTTTCATAATAGGGTAGTCTGACTACCATAAGAACCATCTGCTAAAACCAGGCTTTTTAAAAATGTTTTGGACAGAAACTATTGTGACACTAGATCTGGTTTTAACAATGCACAGTTTAAAAAATATTTTTTGTCCTCAACCAAAGGAGAGTTATGACTCAAGACAACATGTTCCCACAAAACCCAAAGGCTGGATCTTGCTAAATCACAACTCTTTTGGTTTTAAATCACCTCCCTGAGGAGGATATAGCATTTTATTGGGTAATATTCCACCAAAGCTGACCTTGTAGGTGATGTGGTCAGAGGGAAAAGATATAGTGAGGCAGGGAAGGTGACATGGTATTGTTATCCCTGAGAGTTCTCATGTGACTAGTCCCAGTGAACAATTAAAAAATAGGATTTGCAAGGGTGAGGATAAATCAGCCCCTCCTCTGACCCCATTTTCCTCCTATAAACTGTGAAGTGCTGGTCTCTTCCTTCCTGCACTGCAGCTGTCACGGGGCTGCTCTTGGCAAAGAACACCCCAGATTGGGAGCATTTCATACTTTCAAGTAATTGAGGAGTCTGCACAACCAGGTAATCAATGAACTATGTAAATGCCAATGCAAAAATGAAATGGTTAATTGAATTTAATTTCCCTGGGCTGCTGCTTCTGCATTCTCCCAGTGTGCTGCTCTAGGACAGACAACCCTTTCAGGAACAAAGAGGGTCTTTGCATCCAGTGGAATGGCATGAAACCCATTAAAATCCCTGTGAGTCTTTCCATGCTATTTAACAGGTTTGGCTCATCCCATTTATGAGCTCTAGGGAAGAGTGTTGTTCTTGGCCCTTTCTGCAGAGGCCCCTCTCAGGGTCAGCATCTCATCCCACATGTCTGACTTGGGGGGGTGTACCCTTGGAAGGAATTACAGTGCAGGCAAGTGGCCAGAACACTTTTTCTCAGGTGATTTTATACCTCCTGAGAGGCATGTGCTGGGCAACTCTGATTTATTGCAAAAGGAGTTGGCACCGTACATAAAACACCCAATGTTGTGCTAAAACAATTCTCACAACTGGTCTCTCTGAGGCAGTGCTCCTGTTTGCTGGCAGCTCGGGGTAATTCTGATGACAAATTAGTGTGAATTTGTACATGCTGAAATCTCCCCCATGTCCCAGCACAGCCCAGCAACAGCTCTGCACTCTTAAAGTGGCCTGAAAGCAGAACCAGCCCTATCAGAAGTGATTTATCACAAATCTTTGGAGATCTAGAGGTGGAGGACACCTGCAGCTGTGAGGCTTCATCTTCAGGATCCTCAGCCTCTGGTGCTTGTGCCAACACTTCCCAAAGGATACTCAGCATTATCCAAAGGTAACCCCTGGAGCTGGTGTCCCTGGGGACAGAGGTGACCCTGATCCTGGTGGGGTGACACCCTGATGAGCTGCAGGGGCTCTGGCATTAGTGCCTCTACTTCACTTGTGACTTGTGCATAGCCTTCAAAGGTCTTTTGTTCTTTTTGGGCTTCAGATTTTCGGTACTGGTGATTTCCATCTGTCCAAAAGTAATGTAAGTGTGATCTTTCCCTCTTCTTGCCTCTTCTGGAGCATCTTTGATGTGTTTGGGCAGGAAAACATCGAACTGGGAGAGCAGCATGGCCTGCCCTGGTTGTTCTTGTGCTTTCATGTCCTCAGCTGATTTCTGTGGGCTCTCTGGCACTCCCTCACAGTCCCTGCTCTGTTCCCAGTCCCTCTGATAATCCACACCCCCTGCTCACTCTCATTTTTGCTCTGTGTCACTTGTCCTTCCTCACCCTCCTCGTTCTCACTGGACATCCATGGCCCAAATCCTTCTCTCCCCAGCAGTCAGGCTTTTAGGGATTTACTGCTTTGCTCATCATTTCCCTTCTCTTCAAATCTGACATTTTAAAATAGCCAATTGCAACAGGCTTTTGGCCAAAAAAATCTATGGTGACCTGGAGCTTTAAGGTCCATATGGACACATTCAGTCCTAGACTTTGTGGATTCCCCAGTGCAGGAGTGCTGAAGCTTTTCTTTACTCAGAGGGTGTGAGGCCCAAAGAAGCTGTGTCCCCTGGAAGTGTTCAAGGCCAGGTTGGAGAGGGCTTGGAGCAACCTAGGATAGTGAAAGGTGTCCCTGCGTGTGGCAGGGGGTGGCATTTTGAGTCCCTTCCAACCCAAACCATCCCAGTATTCTTTAATCTTAAGGCTTTGCTGTGGTTCACTGTAAAGATAGGAGCACCCTGCCAACTTCAGCCTGAGGGACAGAGTGTGCTGGGGAGAATTAGGAGGTGGATTTCAGGGATTAACTAGTTGGAATGTTTGGCTTTGGCTTGCTCGGGCTGCAAGGTGAGTGTAACTGAGCCCATCTGCAGGTTTCTCACAGCCCCAGACTGTCTTTGCTGTGCACAAAATCACCCAGCAGCAAAGAGCAATTCACAGCACGTCTTCAGCTCCCTTCCAGGAGCTCTGCATGTTCTAAAATTCTCTGAGAAGCCACCTCCATCCCCACAGCTGCTCTTGTCAGCTTCTTCCAATTTATTTTCAGGCTCTACCACTGCAGGTTGTACCCGCTAGCTCCCCTTCCAGAAAGGATGAGTTCTAATTGTTCCAGTTCCTTCTGAGTCTCTCAAAAAGCTGAGCCACAACTTCTCCAGCTCCCCACAGCCATCAGGAATGCAAATTGCATTTCCTCCTGCCAGAGGCTTGGCAATTCCTGTGCACCTGTTAGGATCTGGCTCTGGTGCACCTTTCAGAGTGTTTCATGTAAGATCAGAGCTTTTCTACCCTGTGATATAATTCTGCCTGAATTAGGAAGCTTAGTTCTCAGCTTTTTGTTATACAAAATTGAAGTTGGTGACATTTCATGCTTTGAAAAGCTGCTCTGAAGAAGCTAAGATATTATTAGGTGTTATTTGAAAAGCGTTTAAACTGTCTCAGCTCCATTTTTCTCCCAGACTGTTGGGATGAGAACATCTGGCATCAGAGTTTTCTCTAACCTGTAACAACCAACATCCTGCCTGCAGGATGACCAGTGGTGGACAGAGTCCTCTCCAGGCTTTATTTTTGGGAGATTCAAAGAGTGCTTGGCCTGTTTTAAGGTGGAATTATCAAAAAAGCACAATTGCAGGCACCATCATCATTAAGGAAGCATTAAATTGTAGCCTCTGCCTGTAGCATGGAGGCATCTGCACTGCAACTCCTTTATGTCTGGATTCATCAATATGCATCTTCCCTAGCCTGAATCCTTTGGCAGATTGGACACATTTCATCAGTTATTTTTTATTTCCATATTCATCTGATGATGGATATATTGTACCGTGGTGCTTCATTTATGTTTTCTATTCTTGTGCAAAAATCCCACAGTTCTTGAGAATTTACCATATTTTTAAACCTACCTCTACCTCCTTTTTCTGCCTCCTAAGCCTAACGATCTTCAAAGGTGCAATTTTAAATTTAATTTAATATCTTAGGCTACAGAACCCTTTGGTGGCATTTTTTCCCCAATATAATATTTCTGCTTTACTGGCCTTTCTGGTTGATTTTTAACACTATTTTCTGGTTTGACACTTACCCGAGTACCAGTTTGGCACACCTGAGTTGAATTGTTCTTTAATGAAGGATTTCATTCCTCTCCACAGGATTTTGTGTACAGGCTCTCAGTGTACAATTCCCTTCTCTACCAGTCTGAATGGCCTTTGCTGGGTTCTCATTCTGCTCATTTGGCCGCAAACACTTGGAAAAATTGTTGCATTTCTTTCACTACTCAAAAAGGTCCATCATGAAGCCTCTGAAGCCCATGTTTGCTATTCAGCAAAGGAGGGAGGAAAGTTTTCATGTTAAGTGACTTATTGGCAGCACCAGGCATCCTTCACCTATTTTCCTTTGTGAAAATCTTTCCACCTATTTTTCACAGTGAAACGTGAGGGAAGCTAAAGGATGGGAAACTCCTCTTGTAACTATTTTAAATGCCTTGTGCCTGGAAGAATGGCTGACCTGCTCACTTCTTGGCCCTCCAGGTTTCTTGCATCAGAAGAAGAGCACAAATGACAGGAAAGCACTGCTTCTGTTTGCTGGAGAGTTTTATTTTTGTCTACATTTTATGCAAAGGGCTGTGGCCTCAGTCAGCCCGCTCCTCAACACTGACTCTGGTTTTCAGCAGGATAAATCCTTCTTCCCATTGCCTCTGGGGTGAATTAAAAGCCCTGCCATTTCCTCGGGGTTTGGTTGGGTCTGGCTGGATTCTGCTGGCGTGGTCTCTTCCTGAGCTAGGAAGTGGCACCGAGTTTTGAGGAAGAGCAATAAAGTGTCAGGGTCAATAAAGTGTCAATATGCTGACAAATGCTGGTCTGTGTGCTCAAACAGCCTCAAGTCACACATCCTGGCAGGTCTCAAACCAGCCAGTCCAAATTTTCTGCCTAAATATCTGTTTGTGGCTAAAAAATCAGCCCAAGCTGCCTGGGCATCTCCGTTATCTTCCCCAGTGTCTGGGTCTTGCAACCAATTTTCTGTATTTTCACTTGTATTTCATTTCATGCACAGAAAGGTCTCTGTATGTTTCATTTAAGCTGGAATTTACCACTCATTTCCCTGCTGAAATAATTGAACTGTTTTCCCAGCTGTTTTTGGGTAAGCTGTAGCATGCAGAAGCTCTTGCTCTGTGGCACATCACAGATTTCCATGTGCTTTGTTTGTTGCTAAAAATCCAGGCAAATAATTAAAGATGTCTAGGGCTGCAACTCCAGATTGTGATGAGTTTAAGATTGAAATGCCCATCTCCACTCTGTGGCTCCTGTTAGCAATTTGTAATTTTTTTTTTCTTATTTGTAATATGAAAGAAGCAACATTCTTCTGCCGAGAGATGGATGCAACTGGAGTTGGTGGCACTGCTGGAGTGAAGGCAATATTCTCACCTTTTCTTGTTGATTCAAGCTGCAAGTCTTTTCCACTCTGAAGGATTACCATGAGTTTGGTTTTCCAGCCTTGCTAGGAAACGCTTTGTATCCTTTGAAAATAGGAACATTCGAGTTGCAATTGGCATGGACTGAGGAGGCCCTTATTAATGAACCATCCTGTTTTTTCTACTGTAACTTCCATGCCCTCAGAGTAGGAGCAGGGAGTGATAGTTGTGGGCATCAGGCAGGGTGGGAGCTCAGCTCAGCTCCTCTAATCGATCAGCTCTAATTCAAAATTTGACCACAAATGAGGTGACCATCATCATGCCTGGTTGGGACAAAACTGTTTTCAACTAGTTTGTTTATTGATAGGAAGAATTGCTATAAATCTGCTTTGGTGGTTTGTTTTGGGTTTTTTTTAATAAAAAATAAAGACACATTTGTTCCAATAAGAAACACTTCAAGCAGCTGAGCCGTGAATAAAAGTAAAAAAAAATAGTGGAATTCAGTGCATGATGTTATTTATAAAAATGGCCTTCACATTTCTGTGGTTTCTTCAACCTGGAAAAGCAAATTTGCCCAAGTTTTCATTTCCTAAGAGGAGATAAGAACCCCACTCCCTGGAAAAAGCTCAGTGAAAGGCTCAGCCTTGATGTGTGCTGGCTTATAAAGCACTGCTATATGTAAACCACAGAAATGGAATGTAATTGCAAACTCCTGCTCCATCCTATATATACAGTGCCTAGACAGTCTGGTCAGCTCTGCCCAAAGCAGGGATTTGTTCTGAGGGAGCCAAAGCTGTCTGGGTGTCTGGTCACCTCTCTGTGCCCCTTCCCTGCCTCCTCCCTGTGCCCCTGCCTCCTTCCTCATCCTTCCCCCGTGCTTAGGGAAGAGCTGGTGGCTTCAAAACAAGCGAGAGCTGAGTCCAGGGAGGATGATTTACTCACCTTGAAACACTCAGCAGCATTTTTTCTCAGTCTATCAGAAATCCTGCTGTAAACTGTAAATTGTGGGACATCAGGGTGGCAGCCCTGGATCTGCAGAGGAGTGTTGAGGAACACCCCCTGCATCTTCCTTCCTCCCTCCCACTGGCACACACTCCAGCTTTTTCACATTTCTCCACTCTGAATCTGAGTCCTCCTCACCCCATTCAATATATGATGGCTGAGTAGATGATACAATCCTTTTTTTTTTTCCCTGGAATTGCCCTGAATGGGATCAATTGCCTCTTGTTTCTCCAGCCCTCAGAGCTGATGTTAAGAAAGTTGTTGTCTGCTCAGCCCTCCTGTGTCCCCTCCAGTCACCTTAGATCTCAATCCTTCCATCACCCTTCCTGAGTACTTGGAAGGCTAATTATGGTGCACTGCCACCAACACTGGCCTCGGGGCCTAAACCCTTCTCACAGAGTCACTTAGGTTGGAAAAACTCTCTAGAATCACCAAGTAAACCATGTCCCAAGTGTGCCACATCCACATGGCTTTGGAACACTTCCAGGGATGGTGGTGGGCAGTCAGTGGTTAATATTCCTGCATCACTTCACATTGCTCCTCCCATCCAGTGCCATTTGCTTGGGTCTGTCTGCATTGTTTGTCATGCAATTATTTGGTTCCTGGTTATCAGATAAACTATTTTATTCTTTCTTTCTTTTTTTTTTTTTTCCAAGTACAGATTTAATTTTGCTTTTTTTGTCTTTGCTCTCAGCTGTCTGAAGCAGTGATTTGGATGAGCCATGACCTCTGGAGGATTGTGGTCTTCACAAGGAGCTGCCTTGCTCCAGCTCAGCTCCAGCCTGTGGCAGTGCCAGACAGGCCAGAGGACGGGGCCACCACTGACCCATTCCTGTGTTAAACCACATCCTCAGGGCTGTGTTTATTTAACTGTGCAAACAGCACCTTGAGCTAAACATTGGGTACTCTAGGAATGGCTCGCTTCCTGCAGGGGCAGGATTTGGGCACCCTGCAGGCAAAGAACATAGGGTGGATGGGCAGGGTTCAAAAACCATCCCTTCTCCCAGGAAAATGCTTTCTGGAGGAGGTTGTGCCCCAGTCCCACTGGGTTTGCCTCTTCTGGGATTTCTGCAGCAAAACCCTGTGCTCTCTCCCCCCCAGCTCCTGATCCTAGTGGATCTCCCAGGGCTGGGAGCTCTTGGGCAGAATTCCTGCAGGCCACAGGAAAGTACCCAGCTTTTAGCTGCTGATGGCTTGAATTGGATTTGAACAGGAGCAGATCTATAAATAAAAGACCCTCCAGTCCATTACCAGCCCTCTGCAGTTCAGGCCTGCCAGACTCACTGCAGTTCCAAGGCAGCTATTGAAATAAACTCTGTATTTTGTGGACATATACACTTACATTTTCACCTCAGCCATTTAGGATCACATGAGCCTTTAAAAGCTTTCCCAGGCTTCAATCGCCTGAGCTGATTATGCACAAATCTGATTTTGGTGCTGGCTCCCGTTCCTGTTATCATCCTATCCTATTTCAGCCACCCCTTCCATCTCTCCCATAGTTATGGAATCCATATTTAAGGGGATTTGCCAGAATGTCCATGAAAACCCGTCTTGCTGAATCTGAAACGGATTCCAATAATAATTAATCTTTCCAGCAAAGCTTCTCTTGCAAAAGTTGGGCTCTCACTTTGCCCAGTGACCAGCATACATCCCAGTCACTTTATTCCTTTCCTGCTCTGTTTTATGTGTGTTTTTCTAAGGAATAACTATATTTTATAACAGAAGAGCAAACAGGGCGAGCTGTATTTCGGTAAAAGAGACAAAAAGAAGTTAATTTACACTTGGCAAGCACAGAGATAGAGTGGGACTACGAAAATCAGGCACTGAATTTTAGGTTGCCAAGTAACGAACGTTTAATGGCAGAGTTTTTTTTAATGGAAGAAAAATTACATATACTTCTCATATTCTCTGCTGGGGCTGTCAAAGTTTGGGAAAAAGTGCTACACAAGCACTTTTCTTCCTGAAGAACAAAAGAACTGCATAATCTTTCATTTGATTCTAACTTTTGCTTAAAGCTGCCACAATCCTCACCCCCGCCCACTCCCTTTAGGATTATTTCTGAGTGGCATTTCTCTCTTCCTTTATTTTGCAGGAGCAGCTGGAGCATCACCTGTGCTTCTGTTTTTGGGGGGTTGCATACAAGATACATCAGCTGGTGCTGAGGGCCCAGACACGAGGGAGGGAGAGCTGCAGCTGCAGTCCTTCCCTACAGCACCATTGCACAAGGTTGTCTTCTAAGACCTGCACATAAAGGATATAAACTTTTTTTTGGTTTTGTTTTCCTTTCTCTATAAGCCTAGGGAGATTTAAAAGTCATTGGGAAAATGTCCAAAAAAAGAAACGAAGTGTTTAATAATGCTATTTCTGTCCTGGACTCTGTGAATTCCTCACGTCTTCCCCTCCTCCCCTCTCCTCTGATTTGTACTGTGGGATTAATAAACTGATTCAAGTGCAGATTTTGAACCTGAGAGGTTGTTTCTTTCTTCTGCTGAGGTATATCCCCCTCTTGGCCAAGCTGTGGCCTGACCTTGAATTCCAGCTGTGCAGCACCCAGGGAGTTGGAGGGGGTGCTGCCTGCACAGGGCTGGATTCCAAGGGGGATCCCATGATCCTCGACCCACAACACCTTGAATTTCTCCTCTGCTAATTCAGCATTGAAGGAAACACTTCAGGAGAGGGGACAGTCCCTGTTTGCAGAGCAGACCTCTCTGTTTCCCTTTGTCTCAGCAAGTTTTTCCCTTTAGGCCCCCTCACAGCCCTGCCATGGCTGATGAAGGGAGTTCTTTCCTTCATTCATTTCTTCTCACCTGGAACAAAATTTTAGCTTTCCTGCTTCACTGGTTCATACAGTTCCAAATTCCGCCTGTTTTCTCCCTCGTGCTCAGTAAATTCTCTCCCTTCCTCAGAGAATTAATTAAAAATATTAAAATTTAAAACCTGATTTGTGATAATCTTTCGAAATCAGTGAGGGCTTTTGGGATTCTCTGAGACATCACACATTGGAGACAGAAAAAATCTGCAGTTTGGTTTGCCCTGGCTGCTTTGCACCTGGGTGACTCCAGCCTGAGGCTCTCCTTAGGACTTTGCTCTTTTTAGGCCAAGTGAGAAGGAAATGCAATAATCCCTTCAGTTCATTATTCATCAGGATTAAGGGTGTACAAAATATTATAAATTAGCAGTACTTTTACTTCATATTCTGCTTAAAACTAATTTGAGATAGAATAAGACTTAAGTCTCCTGATTAAAGCTTAATGAAATATGAGAAATTACAGAGTTAGGAGGAAGGAAATGAGCCTCTTGTCTTTGTGAATGCAAATGATCTAGAGTATACTTGATAAAATTTTTACATTACACTACTTTAACTGAAAATTCTTCCAACTTACTCAGAGGTGATTTCCTAGTCTGGCATTGTCACCACCTGGAGAATTAGTTATTTGAGAGAGAAATAAAGGTATTTTGTTTTCAGGGTAAAAGCATCATCCTTAAGTAATGCAGATAATTTTTGCCAAATTTATTCCAAATTGCCTTAGGAGATGAAACTTCCTCTTTGAATATTGTTAGGAAAATAATTAGCTCTTAGAAATGCAAGTAGAGGTATAAATCATGGAAACCATGTTGTGAGCCAAAGTTCTTACAGGAGATGCCATCACCATTCCAGTCCATCTTTGCCTCAGAAAGTATTTGCTCTTGATTTATCTTTGTTTGGCTTCAGTTTTGCACTAGAAAACCCAAACAAAATGATTTCGTGTTTGTGTAATATTTCAAAACTTACCTATCCAAAAGCCACAAAACCCAAATAGTTCTTTCCCCTCTTTTTTTTTTTTTTTTTTTTTTTTTTTTTTAATGATGTAGTAAAGCACAAACTTACCAGAGGAAACACAAACAGCACATCCTACAGAGATGTCATTTGCCACGTTGTTTCTCCTAATTCCAAATGGATTTTTGGAGGTTGAATGGATTGAAACCATGGTACAGGCGACAGCAGCTGCACCCAGGGCTCCCAGAGGGATGGGAGAGGGTTTTTTTCACCCCAGTAAGGATTCTAGGGGGGCTCCAGTGTCTCTCCTTGGCTGTCACAGCCTCAGAGCCACTCCAAACTCACCCTGTGAGTCCTGCTATCCAGGGCTGATGCCTTCCCAGACTGCCTGAGCTTTGATCCCTGCTTTTGTGACCCAGACCTCAGGGATGCAGTGACAAATCCTGCCAAGCCTTTGGAGCTGGCTTGGACAGCCAAGGGGGCTGCTCCTTTTATTTGCTGTGCAGATGTGATTGCTGAGCTTTGATTCCTCTGAAACCTGTTCTGTGCTGGAGGAGCAAGGGCAGATCCTCTGTGAGAGGTGCTTTCTTCTGCATTTGAAGCCATATCTGATCTCCTGGGATCACGGCAGCTCAGTAATCAGGAGTTCCTCTACAATTTGGGATCAAAGTTCTCCAGCTGCTCTGCACAGTTCTGGCCATGCAGAGCAGCCCTGGACTCAGCTTGAGGCAGAGCTGTCAGCTCTGTGTGTACTGCTCAGCATCCCTGGCCAGGGCACAGCAGGGATCCAGCACTGGGAGCACTGGGAGGGCTCCTGTTGTCCCAAAAAACATGGAAAGGTTGAAAGGCTGGTGTTCTTTGAGCAAAACCCAGTGCTGCTGCCAGACCCAGCGGAACTGCCTGAGCACCCAGCTAGGGTGGGCTGGGGTGGTGTTAGAACCCAGAATGAAAAAAATATTCCTCTGCATGTTTTAAGGGATCCAAACCCTCTGACAAACTTTGTCCATGGAAAGGGCTTCCCAGGCTCTGGGATGTAGCAGAACTTTCAAGGATGTAAATTAGATAGTAGCATAATATGGAATTTATCACAGGGGGAGAATTTTAGATTTCTGGGTTTGTTAGCATGGTAAGGAGATGGAGACAAGCTGGAGGATCCTTGTGGTTTTCAGGCTTCTTCCTCCTTCTCCATCTCCTCCACATTCTGCAGTGTTGGGGACACAGGAACATTGGGCACAATTTGCTGCAGTGTAGCATCATGTGAAGATTTAGTTAGTTATTGGAAGAAAAATAGAAATAATGTCCATTCTTGGTAATAATCAGGTGAATTATATTGAAGAGAACCTTGATTCTGTGTGTTGGAGGCTTTTTGGTGCCTTTTCTCCCTCAGGCCAAGCTGGTGTAAAGCCTGGTGTGCAGAAATTGCTGATCAGAAAATAATAAACAACCTGGAGAGTGAGAACAACCAAGAGTCCAGCTTGCCTTCTTCTTAGCAAGGACCTGGAAAAAGGCCTCCCCTGTCAGGGGAGAGACATGTGAGAGTGAAGAACTCGCACAGGTGGCTGACATGTTCTGAGCCTCCTGAAACACTCCTGTGGGTGTGAAAACGGGTTAAAACCCACTGAAATTTAGTGGTGAGCATTTAACTTCAAATGTGACCCCCAACACACACCAGTAAAATATCTCACATCAGCTCTGGGGTGTGTGTGGGCTCCCTGTTAATTCCAGAGGCAACAACAGCATTTATGTGGTCAGCATCTACTTAAAAAAACCCCAATCCTAATTTGATACTTGATACATTTTTCCTAGATTAAATCATAAATTTAAATCCATTTGTTTCCCTCCCCCAAATAAAAAAATAAAATTAAAATAGCATTTTTACTTTTAATGCTTTTAAGAAAAAACATTTCTGCAAGTGGAGATTTGTTACGTTTCATTTCAGAAGATTTATGGCCTGAACAAACTCGCTCCTGGTGAAAAATGAATCTGTTTTTTTCAGATCTCTGCTGAGGGTTTGGAGGAGTTTTTAATTATATAAATGAGATACAGAAAGAGAAAAGTACATATGTGTTTTCAATGCTTGGGAAATGTTTTCTCTGTCTTCCACACACACTGCTGGACTGGTCTGCTGAGCATTTGCAGCAGCACAGGTTTGTAAAAGCCTCAGGAAAACAGTTGCATAATTGTATTTACTGAATTTTCCCATAAAGAGCAGTTTTCCTGCCTGAGAAAAACGTTTTCATTATGAAAGGTCTAAGTAAACACAGTCATGTTTCCAGAATTTATTACTTCTCAGGGAAAACATTTTATTAGGAGTTTTATTCCATTACAAATGTTGAATAGGAATTCTGGAGGAGTTGTGTTTGTTTTCTGAAGCGTGCTTAATTTAAGCTTCACCATTGGCCATGACTTTTTCATTACCATACTCAGTAATGGACTTGCATACATTAACATCCATTTCTATGTCCCTAAGAAGATTTTCAGGGGAAAAAAATGAGTATTACATTAAATGCTCCATTTTCTACAGGAAGAAAAATTAGGGATGCAAGATTCCAGCTCCCAGTGATGTCAGTGAGCTGAAAAAACAAGATGATGTTTCCTATTTGACAAATTCCCTCAAGTACCTTGACATTTCTCAGCTTTTGTTACTCTCTATGAGTAACCTGAGAGTGACTTAAGTTTTTGTTTTATTCAATTTGTAGTCAGCTAATTCCCTCTGCAGAAGGAGAGCTGATGAACAGAGAGGGGAAAGTTTGGAAGTCCCATGTGGGAAAGTTCAAGGATGGCTGATGAACTCAGGAATGTGGAGCCTTGCTTTGGGGTGAGGAGAGCTCCCAGCCCTCCTGTCTCCAGAAAGCTGGGAGAACAAATGAGGATCAGTGCCAAACCAGCAGACACAGATTTTTAGTTGTATGAAGGAAAAGTGGGATTTTTGTTTGAGGCTGGGTGGAGGAGCAGTCATACTCTTCAGCAGGGAGCTGCACCTCCTGTGTCAGCTCATCCCTAGGCACACAAAGCAAAGGAGCTCAGGAGGTGGATTTGCTTCAGAATTATGTTATTCACTCACAGTCTTCCCAAACTGTTTAATTCTTCTTGTCTGTTTTTTTTTTTTTTTTTTTTTTTTTTTAAATCTGGGATTATTGTTGCAAAGGTGGACAAAGAATCTCATTAGGAAGAGAGAAAATTCTATCAGATGTCAACAAAATAAATCAAAAGAGTAATCAGCCTTTAAAAAAAAAGGCTTCAGATGGTGGAGTCACCCTGAAGAGGAAGCTGGGGAGTGGTTCAGCTGAGGGAATCTGGTTTTGGGAGGCAGATTCACAGGCATAATACTGAACACCAGGACGCAGCATTGCTATGAGCATTTACAAGTGCCATTTATAGTGGCCATACCTAAAAATAATGCCTTTTGAATGAGCTGGAGGATTCAGAAAGCTTGGAAAAGACAGAAACAAAGCAAAAATTTTGTGTTAATAAAGCAATGCAACACCTGGGCTTGGAGCTGGGTGAGGAGAACTCAGGTGAGGGATAATTAGCTGACAATGCCCAAGGTGGGGTGCAGAAGATGTGCTGTGCAAAGAATTGCTCAGGAGCACTAGAAAGCATAAAATTTTCTGGCATAAAACTCACTGAGGGGTGCATGAGCAAGAGAGCTGCTTCCCACAGACATTCACAACATCACTCAGTGTGGTGAGAGTCCTGAAAAATCTGCACCATCACAGGATCCTTTAGGTTGGGAAAGACCTCTGGGATCACTATGGCAATTAACCCAGCACTGCCAAGGCCACTGCTGCCCCAGGTTCACACATCCACATGTCCTTTAAGTCCCTCCAGAGGCTGTGAAAACACTGGCACTGCCCCATCTCAGGTGGAGGCAGCACTGCTCCCAGTCAGGTGCTCCCAGCCTTGCCCTGTGCCAGTGCCATGATTGGGGCACCACCAGAAACCACCTGCACCACTGCTTTTTGCAGCCACTGGCATGGCTGAGCTCAGGGTGGCGAAATATTTCAGCACCAACAGTTGTTTCAGTTCCAAGAGTCAACCTGGGCTCGAGTTTCCTGTGCAAGAAAGCAGAAGATGAAGCCTGAAGTCCTGATGGAAGTCAATCTGTGAGTGTTGGTGCTGGATCTGCTGAGCACATCTGTGTGTGACAGGCAGTTCTAGACCACCAGACAAGGAAAATAACTTGCCAGCTCTATTTTCCTCTGGGACAATCTATTTAAAAAAAAAACAACAGCATTTTTTTTCCCTGTAATTAAGGCTTTGCAGACAATTTTAGTGCCACATGCTCAAAATCTGCAGGAATAGCAGAGAGCACAGTCCTTTCCAGGATTACACAGGGGTTCCACGAATGCTCTGGCAGGAGGGATCCTGCAGCCAGCCATGGGAGGTGCTGTGGAAGGAGCACACAATGCTATGGAGGCTGTGGTAGAACATTTATGCACCTGGAGATCCCAAAAACTCATCAAGGAAAAAAGCCCCTGGGGCTCTGAGGTACCTGGTGTAAAGGAAGGTTGGAATTTGGGCTTTCATGTCCCTTCCAACCCAAACTGCTCCATGATTCTGTGCCTCTGTGAAAAGAGATGAACATGGATAACGAGATAACATAGAATAACTATGAACAGGATGTGATGACTGGCTTGGCTGGTGCTAGAGATGTTCCTACAGCAAGCCCAGAGGGCCTTTGGTGGATTGTACAGCATTTCTGGCTTTGACAACAGCTCCTTCTCCACAGCAACTGGAATGGATTAATCGTTCCCTGCCACAGGGACAGCATCTTAAAACAAACATCCAGAACTAAGGCTGCTATAAACAGCAGCAAAACCAAGAGGGTTTCAACTTGCAATTACATTTTCTTTGCTAACCACTTCTGGATGGGGAATCCCACCCCTTGCCCTGAGCTCTCAAGATCTTTTCCCTCTGCCCTGTGCTGGATTTCAGCAGGCCCCGTTCCCTATCCTGACACACACACAACCCTGGGCTTGCCTACCTGCTCCTGTCACTGCTAGCACTGGCTGCTGCTTGTCTGCTGGGACCCAGCCTTCCCTCTTTTTCTGGGATGCAGGAAGGGAGAGACAAGGAGGCTGGAATGACTCACCAAGAAGACAAAAGGATTGTGCATGTTTTTCACACTCACTTTGCATGGCAGCTGCTCACATCCTCCAGCTGTCCCAAAGCAGGCAACCCAGAAAGAGGTGGGAGTCTCCACAAGTAGACATGTTGTCTTCAGAATAACACAGAATCGTGATTTATGTCGGTTATTAAACATCCAAGCCCAAAATCTTCTAAGCTAAAGCCTGTTCTTTTGAAAGACAGAAGTTTTCAACATTTGAA
The DNA here is from genome assembly GCA_018697195.1 of Certhia americana. Classification (NCBI taxonomy): domain Eukaryota; kingdom Metazoa; phylum Chordata; class Aves; order Passeriformes; family Certhiidae; genus Certhia; species Certhia americana. Next base: position 3,429,663 of record CM031862.1, read on the forward strand.
TTTTGTCTGGACTGTAGAGAAGCTGCAGTGGGACTTAGATATAAATCTACTACTGATAAATTAGAGGTATTAAAATCAGGCAGAAGAGAAAGGCTGCCAGCTTTACTTAACTGGATTTATCTGAAGAGGAAGGCTTTCCTTCTCAGTTGAAAAAAGAGATTATATAAAAAATCCACCGGAATTGTGTCAGGTATCACAAAATTAGCCTTCCATCTTTAAATCCATGTAGGCAGGGAAAGAATCTCCTCAATCCCTGACTCCTCACCCACGCAGGTGCTGGGACCCATCCAAAATTTATTGCTTGAGGCAGCTCCAGTGACATAAATCACCAGCAGCTCCTGGCCTGGCCCCTGAAGTTATGACATCAAGCACTTCGAGCACTGATACTGAAGCTGCATCTGCCCCTCTGACAAATTAAGGGCAAGAGCTGTTAATTCTGCACTCACATATTCTCCAGGTGATAAATTCACCCAACAAAGAGTTTTGTAGAGCTTTAAACCATAACACTGAGAGCTTTTGGGGATTTGATCTGTGAGGATCCCCAGCAGGTTTCACCTTTGTGGATCAGTTCCCCACCCTGTGTACCTGGCACTAATTCCATCCCAAAAACATGGACAGAAAGAAAGGTTAGTAGAAAACCTGTAGCTCTGCAGTTTAAAATTTGGAAAAAATGCAAATGGGGAAAAAAGATGAATCTCTGATTTACATCTCAGCCAAAGGTTTTCCTCCTCTCTTTGCTGTTTTTTGTGTGGGGACAAAGTGTCTTGGTCAGGGATGGTGGCTCATATTTAGTGTGCACCCACAAGCAAATCCAGGTACTGCCCTGTGTTGTGGCACCTGTGAGAGCTCTGCTTTCTGCCCCTGGACAGAGAAACAAAACTTCCCAGGCTTCTTGAACCACCAAATGATGGGGAAAGGTTACATTCCACAAGTCTACAGCTGGTTTGGTTCACCCCTGTGAGCAGGATGGGTGCTTGCTGCAAGAACAGACTTGAGGACAAATTGCTGCTTGTCCGCGTGGCAGGATCATCCACCCAAAGTAGTTCTGATCAGAAAACCCAGGTTTATTGCTTGCTAATTTTAAATCAAATTACCTACGGATTTGGTTGTTTGGAAACAAAGCTCAGCTGATTTCAAGCCCAACATTTCAACAAAAATGTGCGTTGGTTTTTGCTCTGGAAGAATTTCCTGTATAAAACCAGGCTGCATTGTTATTGGAAGTAAACAAAGCAAATGTTTACAAATAGCCCATAAGCAGTTTTGCTTTGGGCAGGACATTTTAATCCCACCCATCAAACAACTGCAAAATCCATTCTTCTTCCACTGCTCTCTTTTAAAGGCAGTAGAATCAAGCCATCAGAGCCCAGCCTGATAACTATAAAATAATACACAGCATAAAATTAGATCCTCAAATACACACACATAACAGTACTTGACTCCATCAGCATCTTGGAGTTTACATATAAATGAGAATATGGTGATTTAATATCCACTGATATACGAGGGCAAGCTTTGGCACACTGCAGAAGCAGAGAAATTTTTCAAATGCAGTTCACATATTTCATTTCAATCACAAGAACAATGTATTTAGGGAAGGAAGATCACTAGCTCCAGCTCTCTCAAATGCAAACTGGGCTGTTTTCTCAAAAGAAAATTATTGCTTCTTGAAAAATCAGAGTCATAGACAGGCTTGGGTTGGAAGGGAACCTTAAAGATCATCTAATTCCAACCCCCCCAAAATGACATCATGGTGGTGGAATGTTGTGATCACCACGGCACTGCAGGATTCCTCTGGGCATTGCTGGAGCTAGTCCAAGCTGAACAACAGAGCAGCACTTCTCAAAAGAGGCCAGCAGATCCGAGGTGGGAATTGATGTCAGGTCTCCCAACAGGTCCACAGCTCCAGCTCCAGCCTGAACTTTGCTCTCTGTCCCCACAGTCTGGGCTCATGCTGTGTTTAGAGGGAGCACAGCTCATCCCCAGCGGGGTTGATGTGTTGTCACTGGGTGATGCACATTGTTGGACACCTGTCACTCCCTAAAGCAGCCTCTGCAGCAGGTCAGCATTCCCTGGAGCTGAGGAGCAAGCAGGAGAGTGGAGATGAGAGAGGAAACCCTCCCACCTCTCCCCTCTGGCTGAACGGCGCGATGGGAGGCTCGGTTGCCTTCTCCATTATTCCAATATTCCACTGCAGGCTGAGAGGCATTGAGCTTTATGTCTGAGGTAAACACAGTGGAAGGGAAAGGAGAAGTCTTGCCAATGTTTGTGTAGCCTTGCTGCCTGATATCCTGCAACTATCGTACCGGGATTTGCATCATGTGCCAGAACTTGATGAGAATGATATTTCAAGATCAACTCAGTGCGTGGGTGGATCCTGCTCCAAGACATCATTTTTTTCTTGCTTGAACTAGAATTTACTTACTGGAGAGTCTATTTACACTGCTGGTAGGTTTTTGTGTGCTAAGGACCATGTTAAAATAAATGTTATAAGGAGTAGAGGCAAGCCAGGGCAATCAATTTAATAACTGTGACATTTCTGGGGCAACTCTGGAGTAGATCACATCAGACCAGTAATTAACTCCCTATTATTTATGATAAAGTCAAGTATTTGATGTGAGTGAAAGACGTAGGAGAGTTTTGACTGACAGCCTTCCATTATCACAGGCTGCAAAAGAATTTGTAAAGTTGTCAAGCAGGAGATACCCGGCGTGTTGGATTTGTCAAGCAGATGTCATCATATCTGTCTGTGCTGATTACTGGGACTGTGGGATTTACAACTGGGGAGCATTTGCCCACCACCAGAAGCATTGGCAGCTCTTTTTCAGCCTGGAAGATGAGCTGGCACAAGGACTGGTTGTTGGGCCCATGCCTGGATGCACCACAGCAGCCCACGGGTCTGGTGAGCTCTGATCCCAAACAGGATCCAGTAGCACAGGGAAGGATTTGAGCCCACCAAACTGACACTCCCTTCAAAAAAAGAAAAAAGCGATTCATACTATTAGTACCCCAGAGACATTTGCATTAACTTCAGAATGTCCAGAGTGCAGAAAGCTCACTGCAAAATCCCCATGCTGCTGTCACATCTGCAGTGAGTTAATGCCACGTGGTACATCCATAATGCACTCAAGAGTTCATTCCTGACGAGGTCAGCCCACGATGCAGAGGCTTGTTTTGGAAGCTGATTTGAGTCATCCCAAATGTTTGCTGGGGAGCTGCTGTATCCCCACCTGCGTGGGTGAGCCCTGCAGCTGCTCAGCAATCCTGGGAAGCACCCATGGCACGAGATCCCAATGGGATTGGGAAGCCCCAGCTCTCAGTCATCCTACACTGGTTGCTGTCTCTTCCAGGGTCAGGGGAAAAAAACCCACAAACACTCACACAAGCTTCTTTTTGTGTGCAAAATTAACAAATATAGCAGTGAGAACATTTTTTTGCACTTGAGGTCTATGGAGAAGAGTGCTGGGAAAATGGGAACACGCCCTGATAAACTGCAGCTCTGGTATGAGTGTGATTGCTTTAAAAGCTGTGCACAACTGGTTTGTGCTTCCCAGGTAGTTCCTTAGAGATTAATTAGTGAAATATTGTTTGTTAATCTTGTGTCAGGGAGGAAGTTTGGAATATACAGTCGCTACTGACCTCAAAGTTTAGATTCTTGAAAAACCTGAAGCAAATAAAAAATAAAGTGTACTTCTCTCTTTAATTCTCTTTAGACCAATGCTGTTTCCCTGAGTTGGAAAGTGACATTTGAAAACTGCTGATGGAGATGAGAAATCTTGGAAAGAGTTTGTCATAGATGTCACATGGAAATGGAGAGAAAGTTCAGTATATTTATGCTGAAGCATTTGCATGGGAGGAGGACACAAACTGAATGGAGTGAAATTTTCCGTGATTCCAGGCCTGATAAATAAGGAAAGCACAGGGAGTACAATGCAGCATCTCCCCACTAGAATCTGAGAAAAACAGGCTAAAAATAAATGGTTTGGAGATAAATACTCTGTATTTATGTGCTGAGTACTGGAGGCTGTTGCTGGGCCTTTGTAGCTGTTGGTTGCAGCAGTGAAAATCGCACGCTGAGGGAATGTTTAAACACCACGAGGTTTCAGCACAAGCCCTGGAATTACCAAGTATTTTTAGAAGGTATTTTGCACCACAAAGAACCCATTGGAGTTCCATTGGGTTGCTCAGAGAGGCTGTGGATGCACCATCCCACATTCAAAGCCAGGTTGGACATTGGGGTTTGGAGCACCCTGGGACAGTGGAAGGTGTCCCATGGCAGGGGTGGCACTGGATGGACTTTAAGGTCCTTTCCAACCCAAACCATTCTGTGATTCTCAAAATCACAGCTTCCTGAGATCCTACCCCAAACAGCAGAGGTGGGCACCTGGTCACGTGAGATGCTATGAATTAAAATCAGCAATTCTCTAGAAAACATTCCATAAACCCCAGAATTTTGGTTACCACAAAGGCAAGAAAACCATTCACACAGTGAATTCCATAAATGCCTCCACCATTCACAAAGACTTCCTGGTTGTTCCCTCAGTTGTGAGGATTTTTAACCAGGTTGCCATGGTTTATATTCACCAGCCCAAATGAAGGCACATTATTAACCTGAAGACTTCAGCTGAAAGCTCCTCCAGTGTCCAGAAATTCATGGAGAGAGCACCCAAGTGCTTTAAGAGGACCACAGGAAAGAAAAGGTCATTGAGAAGATGACAAGAGGATATTAGAAATATTTGTTTTCCTCCATCAGTAATCACTTTCCTCCGAGTTACCATTAAAGAAAGCAATTCCAGAGCAGAGGATTTTGAATAGCAGTGGAACCATAACACCAGGGAATGTTATTTAATTACAGAGCCATAACAATGCCCAGCATTTCAGCAGCCTTCAACGTAAGTTTTAGTTCAGTAACTTTTAGGGTTTGTTATTCTTTGCCTTACCATCGAGTTGTAACATCATCCACGTGGTTATCTCTACAAGGTTTAAATTTCCAATCTATTAAAGCAATCTCAGCAATCTATTATTTCTAGGCCATTGAGGGAAGGTTAAAATGAAAATTACACTGGAGGGAGTAAGTTCTGTTACAAGTACAGGTTGAAAACATCTCAGAAGTGGAAAGCAGTAAGGTTTCAGTGGAAGAAGGGAAATGAAATGACTGATAACAGTCATTTAAAGTGATTTAAAATGATTAAAGCAGCTTGAGAGAGGTAACATGAAAAGATTTTTTTCCCCCACCAATGTAATGGGGAATTTTCAATGCATGATTTAGACAGCTCCTACCTCCGAGCTGTTTTTGTGCAACTGAGTTAGGTTTTAAGCACTCCATTACAGGAATGGAAAATTTCATTTTCAGGAGCACACAAGAGGAGCAGCATCCATCTCTACACAGCCATGCACCCAATTTAAACAGAGCTGTGTGACACGGGAGAAGCAAAGAACAGAAATATTTGGGAAACAGCAGTGAACCGAGCTGAAGGAAGATTTTTTGACATTAAGACCTCATGGATCCCAGCTGGATAAATTATCTTCACAACTTATATCCATGAAACTATGATGGGCAGATTTCCTGAATGGTTTAGGTTGGAAGGGATGTTAAAACTCATTTCATTCCAACTCCTGCCATGAGCAGGCACACCTTTCACAGAAGCAGTTGTGCCACAGACATAGCAATGCTCTGTTTTGGCCAAGCTGAGTGTCATCTATCTAATTTCCCCTCTTCCTGCAAGTGAGATAAATCCCAGGGAACAAAACCCATGTGTACCTGTTGGTACACAAACAGCAGCAGCAACAGAGCATTGAATAAAAAACCTCTTAATAACCAGATCTGTTTATTTTTTGCTAGAATAGCAGCAGTTGATTTTATTAATTTTTATAGTGCTATTGGGAAATTTAATAGTCCTATAAAAGCCAGCTTAAAACTCTCTGATTGTCTTATCTCTTCAAACAAATGCATACTCTGGGAATTCTAAAAAAAAAAAAGGAGAGCATCAACTGGATAGGGCCATTACTATGAATAATTTCCTTCTTACTCAACTCCAGAGCCCTGACACAATAGACAAGAGCCTCCATGTTTTTTTTTGGGGGGGGGGAACATGCCAAGGCTTACTAAAAAGGGTGTTTTGTTCCCTGACCCCTGTCTGCTGAGGGCTCCCTGGGAGCTGCCACGTGTGCAGAGCAAATTGCAAGGCACCCAGGGCTCCTGTCAAACGAGTGATTGCACAGCAAGTTGTTTGAAAACAAACAATTTGGTCATTTAATGCTTTTTTTCACACAGTAAAACTGGTTAGTGGCTGGTGGGGATGAATGGCATGCTCAGTGAAAAGATCAATCAGTCTGGGGCCACTGGAGGTGAGGCTCGAGGAGGTGGAGGTGAGGGAAGTTTTTGAGGTCCCAGTTTAGGCAGAGGGAAGAGGGAAATGGACATTTCACAAGTGTGGGGTGTGAGGTGACTGCATCTCTGTGTGCCCTCAGAAATGTGACTGGGTCCACACAAAGGTTTGATGCACTGTGATTTGCAAAAAATGAAGTGATAGGCCAGAGATGCTTTAGTGAGCAGCAGAGATGTGTCTATATCTACAATATGTCTGTACAACATTTCATAAACACAAGAGGGTGTAAAAATTCCATTTTTCCCCCTTTTTATTTCATATAACACAGAGCTATACCATAGAGATAAGCACTAAGTGAAAATTACTGCCAGGCCTGTTTTGCTGCTATTTTTGTGGCTTTCTGATAATTTCAAAAGACAGCCAAGCCTTTCTAGCTCGCTCCTTCCTGTTATACACAGAAGGCAGTGCAGCCCAGCTCCATCCCAGCATGGCCCAGCTCCCTCCCAGCATGGCCCAGCTCCCTCCCAGTACATCCCAGTAGCCACTGCAGCAATCTCAGGGCTCACCACCACCCTGAGTGCCCAGTCTGCTGCAAACAGGGTTTGTTCCCCAGCTCCTCAGGGCAGTGTTTCTCACAGATCACTTTTCCATTGAGTTATTCTTGGTTCTGATAATGTCCTTCACAGCTGCAATTTTATCTGAGGTAAATGAGACTTTTGAGGCAGAGACTATAATGAGGAGGTTTTGCCTTCTGGGATCATCTCTACCACTGACAGAAGCTCTGAGATGGATGTTTTAGCTCTGCTGCATAAGAGAGAAAATGGATACGAGAGCAGCATATCTTGAATGGTGTTTCTGTCTTTCTCCATGAGCTCAAACCCTCAGGCTGGTGCCAGGGTGGTTCTGCTGTGGGCTGGAGCTGGAGGGATGGGGAAAGCCAAGGGACAAAGAGGTGACAGAGCAAATTTTGAAAGAGAATGTCCCTGGCTCACTCTGTGTCCTCTGGATGTCCTGAAGCGCTTGCAGAATATCTCCCTGTATACTTTTATTTTACTTTTTAAGTTACCATACTTACACTTTTTCACTTAAAGAGGATTGATTTAGGTTAGATAGAAGGAGGAAATCTTTTCCAGTGAGATGAGGTGGCACAGGGTGCCCAGAGCAGCTGGGGCTGTCCCTGGATCCCTGGCAGTGTCCAAGGCCATGTTGGACATTGGGGCTGGGAGTACCCTGGGACAGTGGGAGGTGTCCCTGCCATGGCATGGGGTGGCACTGGGTGGGATTTAAGGTCCCTTCCAGCCCAAACCATTCTGGGATTCTCTGCTCTACCCCAAACCTCCACTGGACAGGAATAAATTTGGTTTGGCCACAATTGTGTAAATCCTTAAGATGCTGTTCTCCCTTTTCTGCCCTCCTCTGTATGCTGAGCATGCAACAGGCAGATACAAGCTAAATGTTATTTTATTTTTTATATTTTTCAGAATGAAAGATGCCATCTGTGCCATATCCTCCTGTTTATGTCTGCTGCATCTCTGCAGGCTGGAACCTGTTTTGGTTGCCAACACGGAGCCTCTCCAGCTGATGAACTTCTGGGTTTGGTTTTTGATTTGCTTTTTTCTCACAGGCGTGACTCACATAAATCGTGCAGAGAAAAAGAAATTTCCAGTTGCAGGGCTATTTCTGAAAGTGCTTGGCACCTGTGCTGAAATCTTGCCTGAAAGAGAAGGGGTAAGATCCACAACACCCAAAGGCAGCATCCTGATGAATTCCTGACAGGGAGGGTTGAGTGCTAATTCATCCATCAACCTGGGGAAGACTCTGTACCTCTCTTCCAGATAATTGAACTTTAATTTATTTAAATTTAATGGAAAACCATATGGAGAGGAACAGAAAGCTAATTTAAAGCACTGCTCACAGCAATCAATATGTTAACAGATTCCTTCAACATTTCACACTCGGCTGCTGAAAAATGTTTAAAATGTATGTTTTTTTTTAATTAGTATTATGAAAACACAGGGTTTCTGGCATGTTGTATTCAAAACTCAAGAGCCAAAATAAGCTTCTGTTGTGAAAATTGAAATATACTCTGGAAGCACAAATCATTTTATTGGAAGTGGAAGTGACAACTGTTTAATATTTTGCCCAAAAATGCACATCTCTGAAGACTTCTAGGAAGACACCTATAAATCCTAACGGGCTCACATCACTGGGTTTCATATGGCCCTGAAATAAAAGCAGCAAAATAGTTGTAGGAGTTCCATTAACAGATTGAAGTTGGCAGGAAGAACACATGAAGGAGCCTTTCAGTGTAAATGGATTAAATACAGATTAAAGCAGACAAATGCAAAATTCCCAATTATGCACATCAAAATTCTAATTATTTTCATATTTTCCTGATTTCTTTGATGCTCCTCAAGGTCAGTTCTTTCCATTCTGGATTTTGAAAACAAGTCTTTTCTCAATGGCTGGCTAATTAGCACGCTCCTTCTACTCTTAAATGCTGATCTCCTAATATTGACCATGTTCTGTCTCACAGCCAAATTCTTTTTTATTCAAGGTGCAACTTAATTTACTTTTATATTAAACAAAAAAAACCCCTTAAATCTGTAGGCAATTTAAGATCCTAGAAAAGAAGAAATGTCCCAATTACATTTTATCTTATAAAAATATAACAGTTTAATGATGTCAGTGAGTTTCCTTACCTGCAGTTTGTAATTTTCATTATGGTTTCATCTTTGTCAAGCTTAAAGAGTGCAAGCTGTAAAAAATAAGTGAAAGGCTGTTCTTTCTGAAAGTTTAATAACTTGGGGTTGTTAAGGCTGGAATCTGAAAGGAGCAGTAACTCCCTGCCATGATATTTCAGCAGCTCTAACAAAGTCTTATGGAAATTCCATAAATAGATTTCAGTCAAACCTCACTGAGGGCAGGTCTGACTTTCCTGTGTTTTTTTAAAAAAAAAATAAATTTTTTTTTTCCCTTTTGGTAGGAAAATGATCCTGCAGCATTTTTCATGTCAGATTTGCCAAGTCCTTGCCCAGAAATTTATTAGCATGATGGCTCAGCTTTGCAGAGACTAATAGTTCTGATGGAAGATGGAAAAATAATGGCTCAAGTGTCTGCTGTTGTTTTATTTTATTTTATTTTATTTTATTTTATTTTATTTTATTTTATT
>CM031862.1:3439170-3449245 GCA_018697195.1 Certhia americana
TTTATTTTATTTTATTTTATTTTATTTTATTTTATTTTATTTTATTTTTTACCATGCAATATTCTTTCATTTTCTTAGTATCTTTTACCCCTGGATTTTCCACCTCTTCGCATAGTCCTGACTGGAGAAAAACATACAATTAAAATGCTGAGGTCTTGCCAACTCTGCTTATTTCTTGCAAGATCAGTGTAACAGTAAATGGTGGATGCCAAATAAAAATGAGAGGCTCTTTTAAATAAAATGCATCATAAAACTGGTCTAATTAAACAAAATTTGTCTTCCGTTTGCCACCCTGCTGGAAGGAATTTCTCTCACAGTGAAATGTAGAGGAACTGGAAATTGCACTTTCTCTGGGCATTTTAAAGCCCTGTGAAATAAATCTGAATGATCAGGAGGGAAAAAAACTTAAAGTCACTAAAATTCCAACAATGCCAAAGGAAGGGGACAGGGCCAGATTCCAGAGCAGGTGGGGAGTGAGGTGTGAGCTGTGCCTTGGGTGTCCCCCCTCACTCCCAGGCATGCCCTGCCAGGTGCAGCTGCAGGGATGCTCCTTCCTGAGCTGATGGGTTCAGCCCTTTGACCATCTACTCCATCTACATCCTGGAAATATTTCTGAGCCCCAGTGGGGATGGCATCACACCTCTCCAAATATCCCAGCTTGCAGAGTGACTAGCTCCTGCTGATTTGTAAGAACACAAGAAAATCTCCCCCAATCCAAAGGTTCTCGTGGTCTTTCAAGCAACCAGAGCTCAGAAGAGCAGAATTATTTAACAGCCTAAAAATGGTTCAATCAAAATTCATTGACAACTACTCAGCAAATATCCTTTCATCTTCCTGTGGGCAAAACCCATCTTTCAAAACCTCTAATTTCTAACTTAAGATTCCTTCTGTTCTGTTACCAAATCCCACCCAGAAAGCTGCCAAGCTTTAAAACAGCTTAGGTTCCTTCTCCCAGCATTATATTTGATGGAGGGTTTCTAAAATTCAGTGTAGTGATTAGAGACCTTCTAATTCCACACTCATATTCAAGGCATATATATATATATATATATATATATATATATATATATATATATATACACACACACATAGCCATTTGATCTTATCCTACTCTTCCACTCAGATAATTCTTCTGGTTATGCCCAGATGATTTTTAGAGAAAATTATAATTTCCTTCTTGGTCTTTAATCTCCTGATTTCTTGGTGATACCTGAGTAGCTGAGCTGGGTAAGCCACAGGCTTCAGCTGCAGCATGTGAGCCACTGTGCTGATTTTTCTTTACACACATCCTGCAGTTCTGCTGGACTAGTGCCCACTTTCACTGCCCTCCTCAAATTTTTGTGGGAAATCTGGGGCAGTGGCAAGGGGCAAACAGTGACAGAGCATTGCTTTGTTTGCTGAGCAGGTCCCCTGTGGCAACAGTGATGATGGCTTTATGAAATTAGCAATGTAAGGTGCTGAAATGATGAAAGGAACAGGCAATGAGATCCTAAGCAAGTATTCCACCTAGGATTTCAAGGGCTTCCTCATGGGCTAAATTGGTATTTGTATTTTTATACAAAGTGAACAGTGATTTCTTCTATTGGCTCGAGCCCTCTTAGAGGCCTATACCCAAATTTTGAAAGTCCTCTAACTTGAGACACCTGACTTTGGAAATTATTTCATGGCAGAAGCCTCAGTGATCATCATTTGGGGTGGACACTGATGGGGTTTGGAACCCCACAGGTCTCCTGTCTGTTTTCCTTCAGCCTCCTCTGAGCTCGGCTGTCCAGACATGCAGCACAGAGCACCCATGGGGCTTGGAATGGGGAAGGGGCCTTGGGAAAGCAAAAGTTCTGAGGGACAACCCCCCCCCGGAAGCTTTTCCTGCCTCTGGAGCAGCAACTGTCAGGGGAGAGCTCTCTGGGCAGCAGCCCATGGGCAGGAGAGCAGGAGAACCTCGTGTGCTAGGTGGGTGAGCAGGAGGCTTTGGTGCAGACTCAGGGAAGCACATTCCAGCCTGGAATAATGAGCTGTGCAAACAGAAGGGTGACATGGAGCCTGGGGGAGTGTGCTGGGAGGAGGGAGGGATGGAGGAGCTGTGACTCCTGCTCCCCAGGTTGGGAACAATGCCTGGGAACTGCCTCTGGGGATGTGGCAAGTGGCTCCTGATGAGTCTCCAGAATACTTTGAATTCATAAAAACCACTGAAGTCTCTCCAGAGTCACTCAGAAGGTGTGGATGGCATCACGCAACTCTGCCAGGGATTTCCTGGGGTTAAAAACTTGATGTGTGTGTTCTCCAGTGGCATTCATCACCAGGAGAGCACATTCCATGGACAAGCTGAAGGCAACACAAGGCCTTGGTGTGCTGGGTGCCACCAGGAGTGTGTCCTCTCAGCCAGCCTAACCTGCACTCCTGTAAAGTGCTTCTGACTCAGGCTTTTTAATGCTTTCAAGAGCAATGGTGAACATTAAGAAAATCGTGAAGATATAATCATTTCTCCAGTAGATCTTATCAATGCTGTGATATCTGAGTGCATTTACGTAATTAAAATAAGGAATTCAGCAAGAGAAGTTGCCTTAGTGGATGACTGCCCTCACCCTCTACAGCCAAGCACCATCTGTCATTTACAAAGAAAAATGGCTTTTCAAGTAAGTTCTTTCTTCACTGGAATTTAGTATTTTTTATTTCCATGGCAGGAAGCCTTTTCTGGTTCCCAGGATACAATTTGGGATATATAAATCAAGAAGTGCAGGAAAATGTCTGAAAATGTCTGTTGCCTAGAGTGTGTCTGGCATGTGCCTGTGCCAAAGACATGGACTTATTTCTGGAAAACCTTGCTGAAATTGGGAAGCCTCTGTCTTGACTGACCCTCACATCATTTGGATTGCACACAGGGAGCAAATCCTTTCCTCCTTCAGGATTTCCTTCCCATCATTTGTGCATTGCCTCCCACCTGCTCCTCACCTCACATCTGCACTCCTGTCTGAAAGCAGAAATAACATCAGTCTCTTCCATCAGGTTTTTCCATGCTGGATGGAAAGATTGGTATGTTTGCTGTGATTCATTGTTGTTATTTTCCTTTTTTTCCTTCCTCAGTGTGGGAATTTGTGTTAGACACTACCTGGCAGAGAGAAGGCTGAGAGGAGGAGAGGCTGTGTTGTGAGTTTGATCCTGGGGCAGGGTGGGACTCTCTGTGGATGGCAAAGGAAGAATCTCAGATCCTTCAGCAGGATCCTTCTGCTCCTCTTAGGAAGAAAAAAACCTGGTCTCTCCCAAGCTGATATATATTCAACTCATTCCCTTTGAATTTTCTGGGAGCAATCCTAAAAATAAAAAGAAAAAAAGCCAGCCAGAGTGAAGCAGCAGTCCCCTAACAAAGATTACAGCAGGCAAACCTGGAGACCCCAGCGTTTTCCCCAGTTTAATAAAGAAATTTGTTTCTAGTTCCTTTTGTACTTCACTGCCTGTGGTGCCACAGTGGCACAGGCTTTTTAAATCTTCTGCTCAGGGAGCTCCTTGCTCTCATTTCTATGGACAGGGTGTGAAAACCAGAGAAAGTGAGATCCCTGTGACCATTTTACATGTCTGAACTTGGGTGCCAAAGCCAAAGAGAGTAAGCAGAGGTCAGACCTGGTTTTTCCAAGATTCCCTGGCCACCATGGATGCAGAAGGAGGATGCTGGACCGATGCTGGACCAGCCCGGATGCTCCACTCTGGAGCAGCTACACTCAACCACCACTTTCTACAGCACCAGGAGGTTCCCAACCCTGGGTTAACATCTCTCCCTGGGCTGTGTGGACTGGCTCAGTGGCAGAGGCTCCCCATGAGAGCAGTTTTCCGTTGCTGTTCCCAATTCCCAAGCTCCCCAACAGTCCCTGACTTCTGCACAGATTGTCCGGTTCTTGTAACACACAGCAAGAAATTCCTGTGGTGGTGTCTCCAAGTGCCAGCACATGTGGGCTGCTCCCTGGGTACATATTTGTGCTCTTTCCATTTCAGCATGATTTAAGGCTGTGGGGAAAACAGTTACAAAGGGGGAGAAAAACAAAACCAAACCCCAACCTCTCCCAAACTGCTGCAGCCAGGCAGCTGAATTTCATACTTACCAACCCCAATCTGCTCTGAGATAATTAGCCTCAAAAGTCAAAAGAAACAAGCCAGATGTTCCCAAACCTGTTCAGCAGAGATTATGCCTTTGATTGTGACAGTTTAGCATATGAAATAAAACTGTCTAGAGCTGGAACTGGAGTTTAATTTCTAAGATGGTTAAAAAAACCCCAACTGCTTAATAGGAAGAAACCATCTCAGGAAGGAGCAAAGAACTTCTGAAAACCAGCAGGATAAAAGGCATAGTTAAGTAAAAAATGAATGAATTTTACCATCTGTAGAGTTTAATCCCCAGCTACAACAGAAATTAGAGTATATGAAGAGTGATTATGCACAAAAAGATACAAATAAAAATCCAGGTCCTTATGTTCTACATCTATAATAATAATAATAATGAGAAACAAGTGTAAAGACCATCCCTGGCCATCAAAGAATTTGAAAGGAAGCACATGGAAAAAAACATGATACTTACGGTTTTGCAGCTGAATTTTCAGTATTTTTCATTTAACTTCAGTACTAAACTAGAATTAAGTCAGCAACGACACCATGAGTTATTCTATTTGAAGAACGCACCCCATTTTATTTGGTTTTTTTTTGTGGATCTCAGTTCAGGAAGCAACTGAAGAGATTGTAGGAGGATTGAGAAAGAAAAAAGAGAAGTATGAGAGAAGAAGCTAATTAAGATTCTAGACTATTGGAAAATCCCAACGCTGCAGAATATCAAAGGTCAGGTAACTAAGAAACAGTCAAATTAAATTTACTTTCCCCTTTGGCTTTCCAAGAAAACCTCTGCAGCCACAGACTATTTCACCCAAAGGAAAACTGCATGGAAATATTAGGTGAACTTCAGAGACAGGGCTTATGGAAATGCTTTCTCAAGAGCACTGGAACACTGCACTGAGCTGCAGAGATACCTGTGAAGTGCTAGGACAGAGATCAGTGGCAAAGCAGCACTTGGGGTGATTATCTGATTATCCCTCCTGATGTGGACACACCATAAAGCCTGAGCTGCTTGGAGTCCACTCTGTGTGTGACCTTTCCTACTGCTCTGCTCTAATCCAATCACTTCCAGTGCTTAATGTGAAACGTGTGGTCACAGATAAAATCTCTCCAGAGCAGTCAGGAAGAGGAATGACTGCAGCTCTGCCAAAAGGAGAGAGGTTCCCAAGTTCAAATCTTTATTGTATTTGACTGCTGGGGGAATCAGTTACATCCTGCCCAGTGTCAGAGCTCACCCTCTGACCAGCCAGCAATGATGTAGCTGATCTGTAAATCTGTGAGCTCTATTAATCACTTCCCAGCTGGAATAATTTACTGGACTGACATAATCTAATGGTTCACTGCAATAGCACATAGTGAGATATGATTTCCTTTCTGATAACATTTTTAATTCACAGTCCATTCTGATTTATTTTTTTAATATATAAAATATCCTACTGAGTTTGCACATCTGCTCAAAGTTATCGAGAATAAGTTTGTCATAATTTTGGGTAGGATAGTTTTGTAACAGGAAGGATGGTTTTGTAATACAGTGTTGTACAATAACAAACAAATCTTTTGCAGCTACAGTCACCCTGCATTGAGCAGCATCCTCAAGCAATTGTTTCCAATGAGTTCTCTTTCTTCTGCTTCCCTTTTTAAAGACATCCTTATCTAGATTTCTGCAAACATGCTAGCAAAGCCCATCTGAGAGCCATTCCTAAGAAAAACTGACTCGAATCTGAATTTAGCTGAGGGTATCACAGAATCAGAATGGTTTGGGCTGGGAGGGACCTAAAGTTCATCTCATTCCAACCCTTGCCAAGGCCATCACACACATCCCATTGCTTACCTCAAAGAGACAGTGTTTTATTAGGTGACACCAAGGAGGATGGAGCAAAGGACAAAAGCCTTAGGCATAAATATATCTAATTTTTTAATATTGTCCTGTCTAATGATGAAGTCCCCAGATTCCCAGTAAAACTGAGCATTTCTCCTGTGATATCAGAACGCAGGCAGCAACCCCCTGGATGGCTGCAGCTCCCACATCAAAGGTAGCTGGGAAAGATTGATGTCTGCTAAATATTTCTTTACATAAAACTGAATGAAACCCTGCAAGCTGAACCAAGTTGATTTTCAGTGGTAGTGAAAAGGCCTTTAAAAATGTGACTCATGGAAGAAAAAGCATCTGCAAAGGATGTTCTCTTTAGATCCTTGGAAAAAAAGTCACTGCTGTTTCTTTGCTGTTTTTCAGGCTGATATCTACTCACTCTGCTTGGTTAAAGTTTGTCTCTTCCCTGTGAAGGAGGAAAGAGAGTTATCTTCATTTTTCACAGAGCATGGCTCAGTTTCAGAGACTGCCTTATCTAGGGTCACAGAGGATGACACAAGGAGATCCAGACCACTTGAAGCCCAGCCCTGTGTTGAAACTGTCAAACTTCTTCCCTGTGAGCAGGAACTAGACTCATAGCTGTATAATATCCTGTTTATTAGGGCCACTTGACACAGAGAAATGTTCTCAGGGAAAATTCATGTTTAATGAATTAGTAAGAAGGAAAGCTGCTTTTAAAATAGCTTCTGCCTCTAATTATAGTAGGAGGGGAAGAAACAATTTAGCTTCTTTTTCAAAATTCTATTTTGCTTTGTTGAACCACAACAGAACTCAGATGCTGCAGTAATACAGTGAAAGATTAGGTGTGTCTTATTTATACAGTATTTATTGTCTTCTTTTAAAATATTTGGCCAAGACTTGTCTTAATAACCACCTTCATCCTAACAAACAGAATCCACACAAAATGCAACTACAATTAATTAGAGTATGTGCTTTCTAGCACTCACTGGTCTAGCAGGCAAATGTTAATTGGGTGAAAATGCCTCCCATTTTAATTAGAGCAAAAATAGTCTGTTCCTATTCTATTGATCAGAAGAACACACTGAAATATAACTGAGCATCAGACACAGACAAGTGTCATTTCTGACAGTTCAAATCTTACAGCGAGTTAAAATACACCTTTATTAACTGCTTGGAAGGTTGTGTAGAAATATGATCAATAGGGCCATGGGGATGTCATGGGTTGCAGTGCAAAATGTAACCAAAATTCTGTATTCTATCACCATCTGATGAAACTGGGGGAAGGGGATGTGGGGTAATTGTCTGTCAATGGCCAACTCTCAATAAACCTGCTGGGGCAGTTTTCTGATCTCTTCCACAACCCAGCCTTCCTCCAGGGAGAGATCTTCTGCTGATGGGCCAGTGAGTGTCTCTGAGAGAATTCCATCATCCCACTGGGAAATGCTCCAGCCTGGGGGAGGAGCCAAGTATTCCTACCTGGATAAAAATCTGGGAGTTGGAACACCAAGCAGCCTTTCCACTGGATTCTCAGAGGAAGACCAGGCCCATCTCTCACCACTGGACCTTCAGCAAAAGAACTCCATTTTTCTACAGAAGCATCACTTCAATAGAGCCACATCTGCCACTGGGACTGCAGCCACCATGGAATGGCACTGCCACCAACACCCACAGGGGACAGCTGGGATCCTGACTCTGTCAGTGGGATTTGTTTGTTTCTTTCTTTCTTTTTCTCAGTTGTAACACTGCATTTGTTTTGGCTTTATTGTTTATTTTAATTCCCTTAATAAAGAACTCTTATTCCTATCCCCTTATCTCCACCTGAGAGCCCCTTAACTTCAAAGTTATAATAATTTGGAGGGAGGGGGTTTAAATTCTCCATTCCAAGGGAGGCTTCTGATTTCCTTAGCAGACACCTGGTGTTCAAACCACGACAGGGGATGCAGTTTTTGCATTCAAAACTTAAGGGAAGAAATGAATTTTTAAAATACATTTTCAGGCTTTAGTAGGTGAGGACAAAGCAAACACAACAGGTCACAATCTGAGCACGCAGTGTGAGAGCAATGATCTCTTGATCTCTGCCTCATTGTCCCTTGGGTCTGCCTCCATGGAATTTTTCCATACAAAGTTCAAGCTGCAGGGAGGCTTTTGGGAGGTTTCTCATGGCCCATCCCAAGCATCCCTTTCCTTGGTGGAGATGGTGCTAGCATATGCCTTGCTCTAAACGGAGCCGGTGGCTCGATCTGCTCATGGCAGATGGGGAAAGAGGCCCGTGAGTCAGGGGGAAGTGGGAACTACGTCATCTGCGAGCTACACAGGTCACATTTGTGACTGGATGAAGCCAGCTGGACATGGGCTGCTTTTCCATGGGCTGGAAAATACAGTCTGAGTTATGCAATTGGTGTCTGTGGTGAGGGCAATCCAGCCGTGACACAGGAAGGGTCACGCAAGAGAGGGCTCATGCCAGGAAGCGTGTGCAGCCACCCAGGATCATCTGCTGTGGAATGCTGTTATCAAGAGAGACAAAACCCACACAAATCCAGCCCTAATCACACCAGCTGTGCAGCTGGGGATGTGATCCTGTGTTTGGAAAGCAGCAGCACCAGTGTTTCATCCCCCAGCACTCACCACCTTGCAGGTAAACAGGAGGGAAGGAGCCCCTCAAGCTGTGACCACTTTCCTCCTCTGCATCCTCCTCTTCTGACCTCTCTGGGCATTCCTATTTGTTTTTTGTAAGCACTGATATCTTATCTAATCTGATATCTTGATTTCTTCTTCTCCACTCCCAAGCATATCCACTCTCCCTTGTGCAGGACCAGGACCTGATGATTCTTGTGTGTCCCTTCCAACTCAGGATATTCTATGGTTCTATGATCTCTGACTTTTAAGTCCCTCTGTGTGTTCTTCCTCAACCCAGATTTGACCTCTTGCTGCAAGACAACAACTTGTCCATAAAATGTTTTCTTTGTAAGCCAGTTATTTATTTAGGCATCTGCTTTTCTCTTGCTGTCTGCATACCATGCTAAAAAACCAAAAAAGTTGTAGATTTTGTGTATGGTGTAAACCTCCACTGTTCTGCTTTTTACTTTCAACCCTTGCAGTGCATTTCACAACAAAGATAGAGAGAGACCCTTGTGGGATCTCCCAGTTTATCCAATAGATCTTTCCAGTGTTTTCATTGAGGTGAAAACTGGAGATGGATGATTCTTCAGGCAAGCAGGAAAGGGAAAATGAAAACAGTCAACAGTAAAATCCCTGGAAAACAGCTCCAATTTTTAGATATTCCTGATTTGGTTCCTTAATCTCTTTTTCCAGGTTGAAAAATCTCCCAAGTGAGAACTGTGTTTCACACATCAAATAGTTCCCCACACTTCTGCTTTACTGGGAGTCTTGCAGAAGGCTGGGCACTGTGGACACAGAAGTTATAACGTGGCCAGGAATTACCTTCAGTCCCCTTCTAAACACCCTTTGCCACACTACTGACATCACAGCCTGTATTTTAGCTGAATTCCTGCAAAATCTACCCCTCAGTTCACAAGACTGCTATCAGCACACATGTCAGAGTGAAGAGGGATGACATGAGGAAATGGGGCTGAGCTCCACAGCATCTTCCAAGGGTATTTGGGTAACCAGAGTTCAGGCTTGAGACTTCATACTTAATTTTTAAAGTGGTGCAAGGAGAATTGAGCATTAAGAGGAATGGAAATCCTCATGAAGCAAACCAAAAAATGCCTGAAAATGGGAGTTTAAGCACAGTAAGTGCTAGCAGAGAGATAATTGGGTGCACTTCTGGCCTTACCTGCAAACTCTGCTGTCATTAAAAGCAATCTCCCACTGAAAAAGAATGTACGCCTCATATTGAGCTGCTTAAGTGGTTGCTGTAATTATGCTTACAGATGTTTTAAGAATACATATGTAGGAAACTGCAGGGCTTTAATTATAGGTAGGCTGGCAGAGGGTGCACTCTGCTCCACTGCAAAGGAGCCTGTGCTGAGCCAGAGGGAGCTCCTAGAGTCTGTTTGGGGAAGACAGAGGATACTTCCCTCCTACACTCCAAATCAGCTGCAGTGACAAGGACCCTCTCTGAAACCTCCTCCTTGCTCCAGTTCTCTGTGCTGATGCCCTCCTGGGAATGTCACTCTGGCAGGATGGATG
>CM031862.1:3449255-3878207 GCA_018697195.1 Certhia americana
GATGGATGGATGGATGATGGATGGATGGAGGCACATTTGGCTGTGGCTACTTCTTCCTGAATTTCTCAGGCCAAGCATTTGCCCTGGTCCCATGGGGAGATATAACAAAATAGAGCTGAATTTTCCCATCTCCCTCCAAGTGCAGCCCCACAACTCTCTGAACCTGCTTCCCCCTCATCTTCTCACTGAGCTCATGGATTCCCATCAGCTGATGAGGAAAAGTAGCAGTACTAGAGCCCTTTCCTCCTCTCCCCTTCTCTTCTCTTGCTTCTCTACCTGCTGGAGGAATCCAGCCCACAGACACAAGCAGTGCAAAGAGGGAGCTGTGCTAATTACACGCTGTGTGGCATTGTCACATTTTCCTTGATTCTACAAGAAAAATCACACTCCCCCTCCTGTCACTGGTTTGGCTTCTGGCACCCTTTCCTTTCTTCAGGGCAATGTCTCTGGCTATGCACCATGAGTGTGCAAAAACATTTGGAGTGGAATTGAAATGTATTAAGGAGAGCAACAATATCAGCATGCTTAAAAAGGTGATTGTCTGAGAGCAGGGGCTGTGCAGGAGATGGAATCTCTTTCTCAAAATGATGCCTCTTGTGCATCCAGGTACAGCTCAGCACTCGAATGCTGCACCACATTTTAATGAATTTTTACGTCTGTTAGCTTGGCAGAACACTCTTAATGGAGAAAATCAGAATTTATTCAATTTCCTGTGCTGTTTGGCAGCTTGTTTCCTGTGCTCAGACCAGTTACTGGCTGTGGTGGTGCCAGGGGATGAAGATGGGGCAGAGCTGCTGTCCAATCCTGGCTGTTTCTCCATGGTTGTGGTACTCTCTGCCTTCACCTGGAACACAGTAAAAAAGACAAATTTTACTCTTCACTTTCCTCTGATTTTCTAATTGTAAACCAAGGTACTCAGGACATAATGATTTCATTAAGAAGATTAAGCCCTTTTTAAAAATGAAAATTAAATATTTGGAGACAGTGAATACCATGCAATTGTCAAGAACGTATTGCTCATTTTCTTTTTTCTTCTCTCTCTTTTTTTTTTTTTTTAACTTGGAAAGCATTCTGAAAGGATAATGTTCCCCTCTCCCAGGTTATTTGTGATCTGCAGGTGTGGCAGGTACACCTTTATTTTGCAGAGAAAGATTTTCACACCCAGGTAACTTTTTTTGACAATCAATTTCCCTTTGAACTGAGCAGCCCTGGAGGGAGAGGATCCTAAAGAGGCTGAGCCTGGGGGAAGTCCTCAAAGAGGTCTCCCCTTGTTTTATTAATGGACAAATACCCAATAAACAGGAAGGAGGTGCATGTGGAAAGACCACAGTAGATGGAAAGAAGAGGGAGAAAAGGGTAAAGGGTGATTGACAAATTTAAATGTGAATGTTTCCAGACTCTCTTGGAACCGGATGAAAGGTGCTGATCTCCTCCAGGCTATTCTCAATGTTTTGGTTCAGGACTGAGATTCTGCATTATGTAAAATATGCTTTCCTGCTACAGCTTCACCATTTCCTGACCTTAAACCTCAGAATAATTTAACTATTTCAATTGGTTGGCCACAGTGATGTCTACTGATAACTTGGAGTTAAGGCCTTTCACTTAAACCCTGTCAGCACAGCAGCTTTTTTACTGAAATTATGCCAATTTTTTAGCAAATGCCTTCAATGGCAAATAACTGTGTAGAACATACACAGAACCATTTGGGTGGAGAGAACTGCTGTCCCAGTGTTGGGGGCTTGGTAGAGAGAGGTACACACAAAAATGAAGTTTTGAAAACAACCCTGAAGTAGTGAATATTCACAGAGTAGAATCCCAGGAGGATCTGGGCTGGAAGGGACCTTGAAGCTCATCCAGTGCCACCCCTTGACATGGACAGGGACACCTCCCACTATCCCAGGCTCCTCCAAGCCCCATCCAACCTGGTCTTGGGCACTGCCAGGGATGCAGGGGCAGCTCCAGCTGCTCTGGGCACCCTATGCCAGGGCCTGCCCACCCTCATAGGGAGGAATTCCATCCCAATATCCCATCCATCCCTGTCCTCTGGCAGTTCACACCCATTCACTCTTGTCCTGGCATGAGAGGAGCTGATTTCCCTATTCAGGCAAACACTAAGTGGTTCTTCAGCACTTCACCCCACACGTGGATTCCTGAGTTTTTGGTTGAAATGTAAGTGAGCACCATCTTGGACTGAAAGGTCTAGTCTGGACACTTCATCATAATGAAGGAGATCATCCTATGGGACTTTTAAATTAAACTCCATTTCAGTGTAATTGAAATGGTAATTAAGTGTAACTTTGTCTCCAAATCTGCAAGCTCATGGGTTGTGAGATGTCAGCACTGTAAAGCGCCGGCAGGTTTGCGAGCTCCAGCCTGTGTTCTTGGAAAGTGTGTAACTTGGGTTTATTCTCACATCACTTTCCATGAGTTAATTGAACCTCCAGTTCCCAGAGGCTCTGGGAGAAGCCTTGTGCCTAAGGGCCAACTTTTCCTATGAAATGAGATATGGGAGCTTGGGATTCAGTGGAAGCTGCAGAGCTGAGACAGATCCTACAAACAGCTCCTCTGACTGGGTCTTGTCTGGAGTTACCCTCCCTTCCCCACTGAACTGAAGTGAGGAACATGGCCAGATTATGCAACAGAGCTACGCCATTTCTGTTCCTTCTGTACAAATGTTTCCCTCTTTAGATAAACAGATTCCCTTCTCCTTATCTACATCATCAGCTTTGGAGTTAGCCATGGAATTTCAGCCACAATGATCGGGGTTTAAGTGGAGTAAAGGCTTTTAGGAGGAGAAAGTTTATCTTTTATTGGATTACTCTGAAAGAACAGATAAGCATCCAGGCATGCAAGACTAAATGTTTGGAAAGGAATTTCTTATTGGAGACCTTGGCCTTTCTCTCCAGCTTTTTCGGTTTGTCTAACAGAAGTATTTTTCCTTGCAAAGCTTGCCATGACTACTCCTGAAATGCTACTCAGAAGTCAGGGAACAGCCGCCTGGATTCCCAGTCAGGAGAGGCTCAAAGGCAATTTTTGAAGAGCTGGAACACCAGCCACAAACATGAGTTACACGTAGGTCTCACGGGCTCAGATAGGAGCAGGTCTGATTTTTTTTTTGGCTGCAGACACTCAAGGCCATTCCTTGGCAGTGTTACAGGAGTAATATTTACACAAGGATGAAGGACAACTTTGTCAAGGCATTTGCACAAATGAAAACTTTATTTTTCTTTGCTATTATTCATAATAGCAGACTGAAAAAAAAAAAACCCAAAACAACCCAATGAAAAACCCAACCCAAAGCTGAAAGAATTTTAATTGGTTTTCATGGTAGGATTGAGTGACACTGTGTTCTCAAAGCACAAACTGCATCTTGAGTGAACTGTGAGGATGAGGAGGAAAGGGAATGTATTTTTCCTTCTTACTGGGAATTCTGTATTGATAATGAGGAGCAGAGGCTTTAACACAAGGGAATTATGCTGAGTGATCTGTGCTGTGCTGGAGAACAAGCCATTTGTTCACTCACAATATGAAGAAAATTTGGTTTGGCTTCAGGCTGATCCCTGAATATATGATATTATAGATAAAAATTTATTGAATTTAGCTTCAACTTTAAGAGAATCAAAGAAAAAGAAAAAGTCAGTATTTAAAATCTGGGGCCACATATGGCCCTTGGTAAGGTCTGTTGATGTTGAACACCCTGTTGCAGCTGCTCAATATACAGGAGACACACTCTGTGCACCAAAGAGCAGAAAAAAACCAATAAACTACTAAGTTAACTCCCCTGGTTGCTCTAAAAATGAGTATAAGACATTACATAAGTTTCTGAAATGAATGATCCCATAGACCTTTCACACAAGAAATAAACCTGTACACCTGCATGGTTCATAATGGATGGAAATGGGACAGCGTCCATGGTAGCTGATTAGAGCTATTTAGAAAACAACAGTTTCATTTTGTAGGGGAAGGCTGGAATTCCTTGATCTCGTCTCATTTTAAAGTGGAATAAAATGTTAACATTTGCTGGTGCAATAACCACTGAGTTAGCAGTATTGTGGTTTTATAGTTGAAAAACCCCAAACAAACCCAAAGGAAAACTGAAGGTAACATCTAACTGAAATGAAACGTTGACAGATTCACCAGGAAACTAGAAAATGGAATCTAAATTCATTTGTCACCTCAAACTTTTCTTTTTTGCTGCTCCAAAACCAGCCTGGTCCAAGTGCTGCTCCATGTATGTCTTAGCAAGGACTGTTGGATACAGCCCCAGACATTTTCTGTTTCTGCAGAAGCCAGAGGGTGTGAGACACAGTGAGCTTCATCCTAGTATGTTTTGGGGTGAAAACCCCAAATATTTGGGAATCTACAATGTCTATCTTCCTACTCCCAGCCTCACTTCCTCTCTGAAGTGCAGATTTGATCTCAGCACTTCAGTCCTCCCTCAGCCCTGCAATGAGGCAGTGCTGGAAATGGTGGGAAACTTTATGGTTGGTGGACACAGAGGGTGAAGCTGGTCCCAAAAAGTCCATTTCATTCAGAGCTTTTTAAAGTGAAAAGCCTCAAACATTTATTCTTGCTGACAGAGTTAGAAATGTATGAGGCTGTCAGAACCCAACTCAGATGCGGTGTTGTGTCTGTCACCGTGTTGGTGGAGTTTAGATAGGAATGAGAAAAAGAATTTGTTTACTCAGTAGCAGAAAATTGCTTATTTTACAAGGTGCCACAGAGAGTGTTATCTGCTTGGGATTTATGGGGTGGAGGCTTTAATAATGCATTTCAGCTGGAAAAGAGTATTTGTTTTATGACATACTTCCCAGGGTGGTGCTTGGCTTTTAGATGCACTGTGGCTTGAAAATTACCAATGCACCTATCAGGGAGCTGAGACACCACTTAACCCCAGGGCAAGGCAGGATTTGCAGAGGACTGGGAGCCCAGGTTTTTCCCAAGATTTGGGGGCAGTTGGGCTGCAGAGGCACCCTGGTGGGGCAGTGTCAGGGACAGAGCATCGAGGCATTCAATGCAGCTCGTTATTTGGGACAGCACCTCTTTGTGTGGAAGCACCTTAATGGCTGGAGCCATAAAAAGCTGTTCCTGTAGGACAGCACCAGGATCCAGTCCCGTGAAACACTGCCTGCTGATATCTGAAAAGAACAGAGAGATAGCACGAGGCTTTTGAGCAAAATAAGGATAAAAATGATGCTGTTGCTTCTATACTGAAGTCAGAGGCTCAGCAAACAGGCTGTAATGTGCATTTTTTTGGCCAGCAGCAGCTCTGTCAGCTGAGTGGAACGGCCACAGCCGGCTGAGCAGGGGGGAAGCGCCGTGTGACAAACAGCCAACAGGAGGGCAATATCAAGGAGGTGCAGAGAGTTATTTGTTGCCTAATGAAGAGCCTCTCGAGGCTGAAAATTTACAGTGCTTTCACAGTTCAATTTTGTTGGAGTAGGGAATAAAAATAAGCCTTGAGTGGAGCACGGTGACACCGCAGACCTGCGGCCCAAAATTGTATTGACAAGGGAAGGCAGGCTGAGAACACGAGCCAGCAAAGGTCAG
This sequence comes from Certhia americana, assembly GCA_018697195.1. NCBI lineage: Eukaryota > Metazoa > Chordata > Aves > Passeriformes > Certhiidae > Certhia > Certhia americana. Next base: position 3,454,806 of record CM031862.1, read on the forward strand.
CCAGGGCATTGTATGGGGATGGTAATTAGGCCACTAATTAGATTCTCTAGGGCAGGCTGGGGAAGGAAGAATGCTTTACAGTAGAAAAAGGAAGAAACAAGTTCCCAGTGCACTGTCAGATGCGTCCCTTTAGACCAACCTGCCTCATGATTACCGTGGTGAGCCAAGTCCTGGTGGAAATGAGGAGCAGTCTGAGCAGCTGGGGGTGGGATACAAGCACCTTGTGACATAAGTAAGTAGGTTTTCTTCAGCAAAGAAACAGTGAAGTTTGGAGAAGGACCTGCTGTGAGTCCTCCACCATCCCTGGAGGAAAGTCCTGGTCCAACAAGTGGGATCAAAGCTGGGTTCTGGTGAAGGAAGGGGAGGAATGGAGGTGTTCAAGACAGGAATCTTCCATTGCAAGTCAGAGTGCACTCCCTGTTTCTCCATAATATGTAGGTAATGGGAGGGAGGTGAATTAAAAAGGCTGAAAATATTCCTCGGAGAAAGCCAGGTCTCCAGTGAGTACAAGAAAATGAATTTGTGTCACACAAACACTGCAAGTTGATCTTCTGAGATGGATTCTTTGCAGAATCACACTCCCCACTGACTTGTGCTTGGCTTCATCCTGATCCCCTCCTCCTGGTCAGATTTAAAAATCACATTTCATCTTAGTTTTCATTTTCTGGGCTGTGAGATCAATAGTCTAGTCACACATAAACATAATCCAAATCTTCTTTTTGTACTGTTTTTGTTGTTATCACAGAAAGGACTTGGACTGAAAAGAACATTTTACAAAAGATTGTTGATTCTGCCAGGATGGATCAAAGCTAGAGCTGCAACAGTGAGGGAAGAGAATTCAAATAGGAAGGAAAAAGTGGAGGCATCTGGGACATACAATAAATGCATCACTTTAGCTATGATTTTTCACTTCTCTTTTACCCTGTTCATAGGAAGAAATTCTTCCCTGTGGGGGTGGGCAGGCCCTGGCACAGGGTGCCCAGAGCAGCTGTGGCTGCCCCTGGATCCCTGGAATTGTCCAAGGCCAGGTTGGACATTGGGCTGGGAGCAACCTGGGACAGTGGAAGGTGTCCCTGTCCATGGCTGGGGAGTTACAAATATGAGAACATATCTCCAATCTATCCACAAATAAAATCAGTGGACTGTGCTGGGCCAACCAAACAGGAGGGAAACTGAACTTAATTAACATTACACTCTACTCTTGTAGTCTTTCTTATCTTTGTACAACTTGAAAGTAAAGTCTGGAGTCCAGGTACAGATTATATTGAATGTACAACATGGAGAATCCTTCCCACAGTCAATTATCCCCAGCATTTAAATCTGAGGGGGAAACAATCTTTTTTGTGGAGATGGTCATTGGAAAGAGAAACTCCACAGAAAAGAGTTCCCTATCGAAAAGTTGCACTCCAAAAAAATACCCCAAACTTGGTGGTGGAACTCTTCTGGTTGTATCTTCCTGGAATTCGGATACTTTGGTCAGAATTGCATCCAATTCAATAAGACCATACATGCCAGCAACACTGTCACTTTTTTGGCCCAGCACTGGGATGGAAAGAGGGAGACTTAGGGTAAGGGAGAGGACTTTTGGATCAGTTAGTACCCAAGCTGTGGTCCTTGGCTACAACACAGTGAATGCAAGAGGTCGTTGGCCCAGAAAGTTAATCAGAGGTCACCTTTTCAACTCCCCAAAGCAGAAAGCACCAGCAGCATTTGCTCAGCTGGCCACCAGTTAAAAAGGAAAAAATAGATTGTCATTTTTTTGGGCAGCAGTACTTGCCAGCCTCAGCTGCAGCCAGTGGTGAGATTCCTTGTTGCCTGAGGAAGTGTCCAGCAGAGCTGAGGGAACACAGAGTACGGAGGAAAGGCTGGCTCTGTGTTCCTGGGGTTTGGGAATGTTCTACCTTCATGGAGTTGCCAGCCCAGCAGCCAGGGTCAGCAGCGGAGCATAAATCCAACCACAACTGCTCCCGGCAGAAAAAGAGAAGAGAAAAGGAGCAGGAATAAAACCTGTTTGTGAAAATGGGATTGCAGGGATGTGGCAGGAGGGAGAGGAAGAGGAGTACCCGATTTGGCCAGGGCAGAGGTCCAGGGGTGAGTGGAGCATCCCGCTGCACCCCTGGGAGGAAGCCCTTGCCAGGACAACAGGAAAGGCTCAACAATTGTGAAGCCTTGGGGACTAAAGCAAATATTTTAGCTCAGGATGGAAGCACTGATCTTTCAATCAGTGGGGCCTCAACAATGATGGGTTATTTTCATTTCCTTGAAGGAAGGGGAAAATGGACAGTAAAGGGGAATTTTATCCCTTCCCACCCTCAGCAGATGTGCAGGGAGTGCAGAGGGAGCTCACAACACCCCGCTGGCTGCTGAGTGCCTCCCCAGGTTCACTGGGCAATACTTTGTGTTATTTGCAGGCAGTAATTGACAGCAGCAATTTAATTAAACAAAACCAACAAGACAGTTTCTTGCTAAAAGGCCAGGCAACAATAATTTTCCAGCAACGGATCCTTCCAGCTTTCACTGAGGATAAACACTCAGAGCCCTTGCAAATTCTGATAAGTGACTTCGAGCCCACTTTATCTTGCCTTTTTTTTTATTTAATACTGTGAAGTTGTTGGGAGGAATAAAAAGAGCCAGAAATCTTTATTATGAATCCTAAGGGAATCATTGCATTCTACTTTGCATTGCTTCATCTTATTACTAATTTTCACTGTACATGCTTTTAATAAATACTTATTGCTATAAAGATAATAACATTCTTATCACATTAATGGTTTTGCAGTGGTGTAAATGAAAATGAATATTAATAATGCTAACAGAAACCTTGATACAGTAGAACACCGGTAGCTGGGAAATTTTTGTGTGTTTTACAGTACAAGAAACCTTTCTTTTTCTGTTTTTTCTCCGCCAGTGCTGGAAGGGAAAGTCAGAGAGACAGAAATTTAGATATTTGTGGAAAAGACTCAGTGATTATTTCCCATTATAGATCACTGCAGTCTGGTTTATTAAAAATATCTTTTCATCCCCAATTCTTCCCTGAGGTATTTCTGCTGCCTACCAGCTCTGCAATGAATGAATGCAGACACCATATGGGCACTTGTCTTCCAGGCTGTGTGTGGGTCTTTTGGGGCTCTGCTCAGATTACAGCAGATGGGTCAGACTGACATTTCTTTTCTGAACCAGAAGAGAGAGAGAAAAAAAAAAGCTATGGGGCTACACTGCCATTCTAGGTAGTTCTGCATCTTCTCATCCAAAAAGCTGAATGAATCAACCACAGGGAATTTTGCTCCCTTTTAAACTGCATCCCTTTGCATGAAAAAAAATGTCACCTGCGAGTAAATAGTCAAATATGGTGATTTTTGCATGCCTGTGCATTTCCCAAACATCCTTCTTTGTTCATATGTAGGCTGAATTTGAGATGGGGAGCACATGGAGCTGAGCACCAAAGCTTTTTTGCATGATTCTTTTTCACCTGTGTTGGCCTAAAAACTCCAACAGGAGCCACTGATATCAGTGGTTGTATGTTCTGCAGCAGAGAGAATAATCAGTTCTGAGCAAAGAGCTCTGTGTTAGTACAACATGAGAGGAAATTCCAGTGTGCTGGGAGTGCAGTCAGAGGGAATGAGTATTGCAAGATTTCCAGCACTAAGCAGATATTTCAAACTGTAAAACCCAGGGGTTTACATGAGGTTAAGCCTTAAGATTTTCAAGTCTGAAAAATTTGATAATGTCAAAGTTATTGTCATTACTGGGCTGAGCCCTGTCACGCTGCTCATTTGCTTTCATAGTTTGGGGACATTTTTACACACTAAGGCATAAATTTAACTGAGTAAACACCAATGTGAAAAACTACAGATGGTAACCACAGAGCAGCCAAGCATGGAATCCAATGGTGAATTCAACTTTAGGGATCCCTGCATTAGCAGATGGCAGAGGTTTGACTGCATTGATGTAACTTTCTTAAATGCAATCTTTTGGTGGGGGGGTTAAATTCACTGAGGTTTTGCTTTAGCTGATGGTGCCATGGCCTCAAACATCAAATATATGCATGGGCATGTAACTCACCTCATCTCAGGAGTTTGGGTTTTGGTTCTCAGTTTGGGGAAGGCAGAAGGATTTTACAACTGGATGGAGAGTGTCAGCCGACACCTGGTGACAGAAGTTACAAGACATGAAATGAAGAATTCCTACTATATGATCATGTAGAATAACGTATTGCTCTGCTTCTAACTGGAGATGGAAATAAGAAAATGTGGCTGTAGCACTGTAGGAACCTCCATTAATTCCATCAATGACTCCTGCAGAGCCTGAGGAACTGCACAAGAGCCTGATCTTGTTGTCTACATCTCCTTTTCCACAGCATTATGACAGTGTTCTTATCACTGGCTATAAATGAAAAGTAATTTTACAGGAATATGTAGATCCCAGCAGGCATATTCACCTCTCTGTGCTAGCACCACTAATCTGTCTCTCTCCATCACTCTGATTTACAGCAGTCCTCAAAACGCAGACTAAGGCCTCTCAGTAGTGTTTATCTCACTGTCACTTTGTCACTTTGTCTTGCTCCTATGCCTCCAAGCAGGCAGAAGCTGGCAGCCACTGTCTCCAGCATAGAAGTGGACTGAATAGATTAAAAAGTGGCTGAAGGGTGGAAACCAGAGGTGTGAAGGAAGGTGGCCAGCTCTCCAAACAGAATGAGTAAAGATGGCAATGCAGCCTTGGTGGGTTAATGCAGCATCCACTGCCCACAAATAACACCATAATTTCACCATCCAAAGATACTCCAGGGAAATAAACATTTCTCATCATTGCCAGGAAAGCTGGATCATTAAGGAACAGAATGATGATGAAATGTAGAAAGTCTTGCTTCTTGAGCACAGCACATTACTTTCTGGGACATGAGGCTCATTTGTAATAGGGATCTAATTCATATAATCAACACCAAGGCTAAACACTGCAGAGAAGATTTTCTGAAATAAAGATTGATTTCTGTGCCAGTCTTTCCATGCTAAACACAGTCCCAAACTGCATTTCTGTGTCCAGGAGCGGGTGTTTAGAAGCCTAAATATCCATTTGTGCATACCAGTGGGCAGCTTGCCTGTGCAACCCGAAGAAAAGCAAGAGAGGGATGGGCTTTCCAAATCCCAACTCCCTGGTGGTGCTTCTTGGCTCTGACTGTGAGCAGAACTGGCTTGGTGTGCCTTTCTGTCCTCAGTGTTCCTGGGCAGGATCCACAAGGCATTGAAGTGCTCTGTGGCACCACTCCGAGCCCTTTGGATTGGGATGAGGCTCCTGCTCTGTCTCATCTGCTGTTACAGCGATGCTTGACATTTATATTTCCCTCTTCACCACAAGTTCTCAAAGCCCTTTTCAAGCCTTGTTAAGGTTCATATCACACTCAGGGATGATGCAGAGGTCCTAATGACAAGGAAAATGAGGACAAGAGAAGTGACTCGCTCAATGTCACATGATTGCATCCCAGAGACTGCAGCAGGAAGATCTGAGCCTCAGAAGTTTGCTCTGAGCCCTAATGAATACTAATGACTGGCCATATTGATAATTCATAGTGCTTCCACTGGGTTTAACACACACAAAGTGCTGTGGAAATGCTTGTTTTTTCACCCTCAGTGATTACTGGGGCTCTGCATGGTGTTCATCCCAGAGCCCTCTCCACTTTGCAGATGTGGAAAACCACTGAGTTAATCAGATACTGCTCCACCAGCAGGAAGCTGAGCATGGAAGTGGTTGCAGGATGAGGCATGAAAGAGGATCTTCACAGTGTCTGGCTTCTTGCATGTCACCCAATGCCTGATGAAGGGGTGCTGGAGCTGAGAACTTGGTCTCCCTGACTGCCAGAAGAGGAGTAAGCTCCATTAGAAGCCCATTTAAAGCATCTGAATTAGAAGCTGTTTCTCTCTGCTGAGCCTCTGGAGAGATGAACATTAAAGGTCTCAAGATAGACATGTGAATATTCTCCCTTAAGTGCTTATTATTATTCCCATTTTGCAGGTGGGTGAACTGGAAAGGACAGGAATGTGCTAAATTAAGCGAGCTGCCCGCGCTGGTTCGGCTCCCTCTCTGCTCCCCCATAAAACTCCTGGAAATGTGTATGAGAGAAAAGAATGTAAAGCTGCATAAATCTCCAGGGGAATATGTTTAGGTTGTAAAAATACAGAGACAGCATGGAAATACCTCCAAGTGCTCTGGGAATATATGGTGAGTCATGAGCACCGTATATTAAATGGTCAACGCTTCTCCAACAGAAGCAATTCCTCATGCGAGACCACAGGAGTCACAGGAATTGGCTTTGCCCCAAACTGCCTGATTCAGCAAGATAGCAGCAGTGTGCAGAAACCCTGCTCTTATGTTTCAGCTTTTAGGCACTGGGAAAAAGGAGAAACGGGGAAATTTGTGATGGGTTCAAGCATGGCAGTGTTATAACTGTCTGACTAGGAACTTACCAGGAAAATAAAATGCAGTAAGAATAGATAATCACAGAACCACAGTATGTTTTGAGTTGTAAGGGACCGTAAAACTCCTCTCATCCAACCCCCAACACCTTCCACTAGACCAAATTGCTCAAGACATTTATTATATGAAATGCTTCCCTTCCATGCTGTTTCTTCTGTCTCTCAGTTTTCTGCCATCTCTGGCATTTTTCCTAAAGCCAAAATTTGGTTTGCAGTCATGGTAGTCATTAAAAATTATCATCTAAGAAAGTGTTTATCAGCTCTATCATTGCAGGTGCACTGGAAGAATGATTGCAAATTAAAATGGCTTTGTAACAAGGTCTGAGCTAGCAAAAAGAAAAAAAAAAGCAGAAAAAAGGTATATTAATTTTTCTGAAATTAGAAGATAGAATAACACTCGCAGGAAACATTTATCATTATGTCAGCAAGGAGTTACGTGATTGATCTTTTTAATAATGGTTTTCATAACTTTGAAGGTAAAGACAGTTGGTCTATCTTGGTATTTTTCACAGAACATCTAACAAGTTAAATTACTTTATTTGTGTATCTAAAATGAAGGCTAATATAGCAAAAGCAGGCTTGGAAATTAATCTCCTTGCAGTGGTACAGCAGCAGGGTCCATCCTCTTCTCCTGAAGGAAAAACCCAAGATGGCACAGGCCATGTCTATACAAGCAGACCCCACAAATTCAGCATTAACAAATCAGCCTTGGTACTTGAAATATTTATAAATCATGGCTAAAAGAAACAGTCTTTTCTTTCTTTCTTTCTTTTTTTTTTTTTTTTTTCCTCTTTTTTTTTTTCTCCCAGCACTGTGTTTGTCCGGAATGTAAATAATTTTTAAAGAAAGATTCATATGTACACGCACACGACTTGTATGTAAATGTCCTTCATGCCATAAACTGTTTTATTGATTCCTGAGCCACTGTTGAAGGCTGGGGTTTGCAAAGAACTTCATGATGAAGAGCAAGAGATGGCAGAGAGGAAAGACTGGGGTATGTAGGGAAAAGAGCCTATAAAATGCAGTTAATCTGTTTTTTCTGGAGGTAAACAAAATGGTAAAAATCACTTAAGGAAACAAGGCACACATATAATCCAAGCACTCATTAGAACACATCCCTGACCAAATTTTAAATGCTTCACTTTGAATTCAGGAGCCGGAAGAGGAGTAATAAATGACATGAAAGTGAGAACTCAGGGCTTTGAGTGTGCCTGTAAAGGCCCAGTGACCTCCCATTCTCTTCCAGTGGCTCAGAGACCAAATGTGAGAACACAAAATAGATCTGGAGAGCCACAGCTTGTGTTTGGGACAGAAAAAGAAAAATTGTACTGTCAGAGGAACTAAACACCTCCAGGAGTAGCAGCCTTCCCTCCTTATCCACCAGAGCAATGTGAAACCACAGGGTTGTTCAGATGGGAAAAGAGGAACCAGGAGCAGAGATCCTGTTCACTCTAGTGTGTGCCTTGAATCAAAACTTGACATGGTGGGGACAGAGAAGCCACTTGATCATTTTACCAGATCTGAGAAGTCTTAGAGCATCTTTCATCATTTAATCTGCTGCTCAGCTATCTCAAGCTCTTCATTCATCAAAGCTCAAAATGTATCACAGATTTCTAAAGATTTTTTCTTTTAAAATTTTTCATTAAAGCAAACCGTTCAAACAGAGCTTGAAGCAACCTAATGTCAAGCTCTTGGATGCTGCCTCCTGCAGTTTTGCCACTGCTGTGATGAGCCCTTGGGTGCTGTCACCTCTCTGGGAGTTCCAGGAGGAGCCCTCAGCAGGACATGTGATCTGTTCCTGGTGCCAATCTGAGCCCATCTCCATCTGCCTTCTGGATCATAACTCCTTCATGTCCCTGCAGAGGCTCGCAGAGCTGTGCATGCAGCAGGTTTCAAAGCTCTGCCTGCCCTGGGAATCACAAACACGTGCTTCCAGAAGCAGCAGGTATTCACAGGCTCCAGGGCTTCTCATTGCACGCGGTGCCACAAAAGAATTATAGTAATTCTGAGCACTGAACCATTTAAATTCTGTTTTAATTGATTCCTGGCTACCTCACAACTCCAGCATATTGTTAAATCAGTGGTGGATGAAAGTAGCAGGAGGTGACATCTTCTGCATTGCTGCAGGGAGAGTGTATCTAAAACAAGGCAGTAAATCCTGGGTGCCTCATTGCCAAAGAGATGCAGACAAATTGGAAGAAATTCATAAGAAGAGTAATAAAAATGATTAAAGGTCGGAGGAGACTGAATTATGAGTGAAGATTAAAAGAACTTAATATGCATCACTTGGCTAAATGATGACTAAGAGGGGAATGATACCCTTCAACAAGTACTTGGAGGGCATAAAGATCACCAATGAAAGGGAACTCCTTCGGGTGTTGAAGGGCACAGCTCAGGATGAAAGGATGTCATCAGGCAAAAGGCAACTGGGTCTCGACTTCCATCATTAAAATCTAAGAGATCATTTGTGGGAAACCAGATTCTGCCACATTTACCTAATCAAGTTTCAGTTTTAATTTTTGCCTATTCCAGGGACAAAGGCATTGTCATCAATTAAAGGCTGAGCATGAATTCCCAGAGGCATTCCAAGGATGTGCACGCCAAGAAGAATAATTCCCAACCCAAGTTGGGAAAACAGCAAAAAAGGCATTCAGAGTATCTGAAGGTTGGTATACCCTCTCCTCAGAGCTGAAGGATGTACAAGATATGAAATTAGTGATGTGAATGTGCCTGTTGCCAGGATACCAGGGGCAAAATGAGAGTAATAATGCATTTCTTTAAAAATCTACACATTCCATTAATTCCGGTGAGAGCTACACCAAAATTTAACGGGAGAACAGACAACTAAGAATAGCAAATCTTCCTGCAATTTTCTCACAGCACCAACTCACAGCCCTGGAGCTGGGAAAAGAGCTGAAGTAATCTCTGGGGGTGCTGGAGGGCTGGGGTGGCACATCCCAAACCCAGCCTGTGTCAGGAAGCAGGCGCACATCCAACGGGATGGGAAATCCGCCTGGAATTGGGCTGAGCTGCGGCTCTGCTCGGCGGAGCGGCTCAAGCTGCTGAGTACAGCATCCGTATCACCTGCTGGTTTTCCAGGCTCACTGCACGGGAACTCCCCGATGGATTTACAGGTCCCCACCCAGGAAGCTGTTTGATTCCAGCTCCAGCACACCTCTGCTTTTTCCCTGGAAAAGGGGAGTGCGCTCCGGCAGCTCTCCTAGGGAAGGTGGCAGGTCCCTTTGCTCCGGCAGCTCGTGGGGCAAAGGGGGATTGAGACTTTTTGGGGGAAGTTTTGGTCTTTTCCTGTCACTGCCCACGTCCGTTTCGGGTGGAATTAGGATTTGGAGTAAGGGTATTCCTTTGCTGGCACCGTGAAGCAGCATCCCTTGAGGAGGGCTTTGGGAAGCACTCCTGGGGATGGAGGTCATGGGAAAAGGGCTCCCCAAAAACAGCGGGAGGGGGAAGCAAAATCCTCCTCGGTCCTTGAGGGCAATGAACTCCTTCCTCTGCTTTATGAGCTTGGGAGAGAGGAAGCACAAAGCAGAAACATCTGCATTTCTAAGCCCTGTCTGTGAGAATAACCTAGAGAAGCTGATGCTGGAATAGGCACGTGGAGGAAAAGCAGCCCGTTTTCCCGGGATTAGCATCCCATTACAGCGGTGCTCTGAGGATACAATCTGATTTATTTACCCCAGACTTAAATCTGGCTATAAGTGCACAGCTCTTCTGCTGGCAAACACAGCCACTGGACCTGTCCAGTGCATTTCTGCCCCAAACCACAGCCAGAAACAAGGAGACAGGATTCACATGGTTTCAAAACCATTTTTTAACACATGGTTAAAAAAATCACATTTTTAATTCACAAGCTTGCATCACTAATTGTGGGCCTGCTTTTCTACTCTGCTAAAGGGCACTCCCATCTTTTTCACCACATAAGCCTGCTCAGAGCTAAGAAATATGTACAAACTTGTTTTAAAAGTGGGATGATTCTTCATATGTTGCAGAGTAAGCATGGCAACCAGCAGAAATCAGATTTACAGAGGTGGAGGTCAGGACCTTTCTTTTTATGAAAACCAATCTAGTCAGAGATAGCTCTACTATAATTTCTATATTGAAACTTCTTCATTTCCTCCCTCTTTGAACTCTGAATCATGAGAATTAAAGGTCAGCCTTAGCTTTTAGATTTTTAGGCTGTTTATTCTGTTTTTTCTTCCTCTGGCAATCATTACAAGAGCATGTAGTGACAGGACAAGGGGTAATGGATTCAAACTGACAGAGGGCAGGGTTAGATGGGATATTAGAAAAAAAATTCTTCCCTGTGGGTGTGGGGAGGCCCTGGCACAGGGTGCCCAGAGAAGCTGTGGCTGTCTCATCCCTGGAAGTGTTTAAGATTTGGTTGGACAGAGCTTGGAGCAGCCTGGGGTAGTGGAAGGGGTCCCTGGCCATGACAGGGATGGCACTGAATTTTCTTTAAAGTCCCTCCAACCCAAACCATTCTTTGATTCTGTGATTTTTCCTGGTAACACTGCTCCTGGAGAGGGATTTATCATGCCACTAATAATGGTGTTTTTCTCTCCATCTTTCCAGGTGACACTGAAGGCAGTCTGTAAGTGTCTGTGAGATGGGCAGACTCAACCTTTATGGAGTGCCTGGAAGTTTGAGCTACCACATGTGGAAAACACCACCAAGATTTCTACTCCAGCTGCTGCCTGATGAGGAATAATGTAAACAGAGACTTCCCCAGAGAATGAAGATCTTGTTTTCATGACAGCTTCTTTGATTTTTTGTTATTTAAAAATACAGAAAAAGGAAGGGAGTGTAATTACACAGAAATCTGGCTAAGGATAATTGCTATTCAGAGCATCCCATGAGGCCAAAAAAGGCCTTGGAGGGCAGCATATTTAACTCAGAACAGAAATACTGAATATGTGTTAGTATTTTATAAATCACAGGTTTCACCCTGTCAGGGTCTTTATTCTGGGTATTTTTTTCCCTAAAAAACAGGTGAGATTCAGATGTGATCAGAACAGAGATACATACATGGTGATGTAGGAAATGTGTGCATGTGTGGCTTTCAAAATCTTTTTGAAGTTTTTGTATGGTCTTGCAGGTGCTCAGTCACCTGCTTGAAATCTCTAATTTGTTTGGCTCCCAATTAGAGCTGTGTAATTTGTAAACTTCTGCTTTGCATTTTTTTTATTAAGGTACATATGGTTTCAGTGCACAACAAGATTCCCACAGAGCTTTAGATGCTTCTGAAAGTTAAAACCAAAGATGGGCTTGATCACTAAAGGAAGTACTAAAATAGAAAATTCACTGTTCTTTCATGTTCAGCTTGTGCTTCATCACTTCAAACTCTTAGAAATAATATTGCTGACTATTAAACACATGGATTTAGCTTAGCAGTGGAAGGAGGGAAATATGGAGAGTTTTCCCTTTGATAAAATTGGCTTTGCAAGTGTTGCATTAAACCTTTGAGGGAAATGGCATGTGCTGCATCACAGAAGGGATGGGTGTGTATCACAGACTTAATAACCAGACTCCATATTTAACCATATATTTATCATCATAGAACAGTTTGGGGTGGGAGGGACCTCAAAGACCACCTTGTTGCATCCCCTCCTGCCATGGGCAGGGACACTTTCCACTGTCCCAGGCTGCTCCAAGCCAGACCTGGCCTTGGGCACTTCCAGGCACCCAGGCACAGCCACAGCTTCTCTGGGCACTCGGTGCCAGGGCCTCCCCACTCTCACAGGGATGAATTCCTTCCTAAAGTTTAAGCTCTGCTTGTCTGCTGACAGTTTAACAGTTTTTATGTATATTCACTTTACATACATATATGTAAATATATAGATAGATTTAATAATTTATTTATTTATTTATTTATTTATTTATTTATTTATTTATTTAACTTATTTGGTGGGATCTCTTGTTTGAGAACAAACTTTGCATTCAGCTGAGTAGAAGATTTTGCCTTCTCAGCCCCGTTTGTGCTGTTGCCATCCCAAGCCCGGAGCAGGGCAGTGGATGCTGCCTGCAGCCTGCCAGGTGTGCAGCAGGGCAGGTCTGAGTCGCTGCAGCCTCGGAGCCTCGGCACCATCCGAGCCGTGAATCTCCTCGGGCTGACCTTTGCCTGCACACCCGCGTTGGGGACAGCCCGAATTCCTGCCGGGCGGTTCAGGAGGGGCCCATCTCCTCCTCCGTTCTCTCCATCCATCCCCCGGCGCTGCCGCCGCCGGCTCTTGGGGCCCGGGATGCTGCGGGGGGATGCCCCGGGGGGGTTCCGCGGCGCATCCCCCGTTCTGCTCGCACCCCATCCCCGCACCCCCATCCCGGGGAGACCCCAGTACCCGGGGAGCTGCGGGGCAGAGCCGAGAGGCAGCACTCCGCCTCCCGGGCTGCGCAGCGCGGCCGGGGAGCGCCGGGGCTGCTCCCTCCCCCTTCCTCCTCCTCCTCCTCCTCTCTCCCTTCCTCAAATCCTCCGACCCCCTCCCCCAGGCGAGCCGGCGGAGGGCGTGCGGAGCGGGGCAAGTAGCAGAGCCGAGGGGCGGAGTAGGAGAGCGGGGAATGGGGTGTGGGATGGCAACGGGAATGGAACGGGATGGGATGGAACGGGATGGGATGGAACGGGATGGGATGGGCGCTGCGGGAAGTCGGGGGGGGGTGTCCCCAGGCCGCGGGTCCCCAAGTTTGGAGGCGGCAGGGACTTGGTGGGAAGTTGGGCAGCAGCGGCAGCGGCGGCGAGGGGCACGGCTGGGCACGGCTGCGCTCGGGGGACGCGCGGCTCCAGCCGGGGGACACCGGAGGGTCCCCGCTCCCCGGCGGGGCTGCGGCACCCCGGGAGATGCCAGGGCATCTCTCCGGAGAGGGATGCTGTCACTGCCCGTGCTGGGCAGGTCCCCGCGGCCGCGGATGGCTCGGGGAGAGCGGGCACTCGTACCGGGGCTTTGCTTTGAAAGAGCCATTCGATCCCGGCAGCGCATCCCGCCTAGGATCGAGCCGGGCGTGGATGCTGCCATTGGCTGTGAATATTTTTGGGTGAAGAGGGGTATTTCTTAAATGCAAGCTGCCGGCTGTTAAAAATAGCTTCATAGCTGCTGAGAATGCAGGCAAGGTTCATGACGGGTTATTATGGTCAGAGTCTGTTAAGCAACAATTCACCAGCTGAACTTCGGCGGTCTCCTATATGGGCTTCTCTTTTTCTTCTTTTTTTTTTTTTTTTTTTAAATTTTCCTCTTCTGCTTCATTGTAATACTACAGCCGTACTCTGCAGTGATCTGACTGCCTTAGGCACAGACAGATTTGTAGGTTAATAGGATATGTGAGAGTATGGGTGCATCCAAACACCCTCCAAACTCTCAGATTTGGAAATTTATTTTAAATTTTATTTTATTTGTTATATCATCCTTTGGCCTGAAGTCCCCTTCACACTGACATCCTTGCATGCGACTGGTTTCACTTCTTGAATTGTTAGCCAGACCAAAAACCCATCATCGTCATCATGTCCTGTAGAGCAAACATGTTCTTTTGTGCTTTGAGACTTGAAAAAAGAGCAGCGGGGCCAGCTGGGCACATCACAGATTAAATCTCAAAGTTTGCTGGAACTGTTCATGAAAAGTAAATGTTTTTAAGGTTTAACTGAAAATCATATGTGCTGGTTTGGATAAACAAACACCTGATTGAACAGCACTGCACTTGATACTAACTGGAGACTGCTTGATCTTTGGCAGAGAGGGAAATTTCCACCAATAAAAAGTGCCCAAATGTATGTGAACCATACATACATATTTATATCAGTGCTATTTATAGACATAAATATGTTTTTTATGTACAGTCACTCATAAACAGTAAATCTCACATAAAACCAACAAACACTAACGGAGTAGCTGCCTTGAAGCCTCTTTTTGTCAGTGATTAAAACGTTGTCACACGTCTCATGCCCTGAGAGCTTCTCTTGCTGCTGCTGGTGCCATTTCACTGTTGGGCATTGAGTAAAAGGATTCATCTGGCTCTTCACATGCCAAAAGAAAGAAAATCAATGTGAATGCAGAAAGGAGGAAACTACTTGTATGAAGATTTACTAGTGAAACTACCTTCTTTCTTACCTTTTTTTTTTTTTTTTAATAGCACTTAGATGCTGTCTCTGTGAGTTGCAGCCACCGTGCAGTTCTGAAATCAATAGCAAAACAGTTTTATGGTTCAGATTTTGTCATAGGAGGACTAATCTCAAATTATGAGTGTTTTATTTGGTGGTTTGTAACAGGAACATGAGCAAACAGTGGAGATTTACATTGCAAAATGCTTAATTCCACTAATGCAATGGAAGGCAGTAATGGATTTTTATCTTCATTGCTAAACTAAAAGTAGGTATCTGGAAACCATATAAATGAGAAGGGTGAAGCAGACTCTCATATTTTATTATTTATATATTATTTCATGTGGTTGAAGGGGAAGGATGAAGGCGTGTAACCCACCAGCAGCATTAACAAGGATAGGTTTATTTAGGCATAATCACAGAGAAGCAAATGAGGTACTGCTTATGTTATATTTTAACATTATTTTAAGCAGCCTGTGGCAGGAGCTCCGTGAGAATGGGGAGTTTCAGTGGTCAAAGCTTTTGTTGGCAGCCCAGGTGATTCCAGTGTTACTGAATGTGTTTTTAAGGATGGGCTGTGGCCTGGTGCTGAAGCACCTCTCAGAGCATTGGTTTATGTTGAAGATCAAGTGGTTTGGGGGATGGCAGCAAACTCTGCCAAAGTTGATGAGTTACTGCTGGCTAACAAGGGTTTCTTATGGAATTCATCTGCTGACTAGGAAGGGAATCCTTCCTGTTATAAACAACTTTTCTTATGCTGAGTGCTTCCTTATATGTTCAAGGAGAAAAATCTCACTATTGTAACTCAGGGTTGTGTCACCGTTGGGTGCTGAGACAATTTCTCCAGAGGTGAGCTGGCAGCAGAGGGCTGATCTCACCTAGATGACACATGGATTTAGGAACTTGGAACACCCAGCTCTGCTTCTCTTCCAGCCCAGATGCATCACCTAGGTGAAGAAAAGCCATGACACAAACAGATACTGATATCCCTATTTCCCTCCTGGCATTGATAGAGTTAATGTATATCCCACAGTCATAAATTCCAAGGAAATGTGCTCTTAAATCACTCAGTGCTACTTTGGGTACTTGCCTGATGTGGAACACTGTTTCAAACATCTCAGAGTGTTTGCAGAAGATGTACCCTGATTTGAACTGGGCTCATTAATTGCTGTCTTTAGACTCCCATTTTCCACTTTAACCCACCTGTTTTCCTCCATATCTCACACAGGGAGGGGTAATTCTAAATTCCCACCATATTCCTTGGCTGGAGTTATGCTGCTCAGCTAGAAGAATCCAAAGTTCTGTGGAAAAACATGGTAGATTTCCAATAAGAGATTGTGTTTTTTCCACCGCTTTTCCCCACAAATTAGTATTTCTTATTTATTTATGTTTTTTAATGAAGTGCCCTGTTTTTCTTGCTGACCAAGTGTGGTGTCAGATCTGGAGTCTAAATACAGCTATTCAGGGGAAAGGATCTGTAACCTCCTGCAAGTTCTTATTTCGAAGCAGCCTGAATTGTACCCATCTCTCCACTTACACTGCAATTTTACTAAAATTAATTAATGATCTCTAGCTTTGCTGACCTGTTCTCTTAAGAATATGTGTGGCTGCTCGTGTATCTGACAGAAAACATGTTGTGCTTGTCCCCATAGCCTGTTGGGTTGTGTTTCCTGGGCTTGAAGACATGATTACAATTCTGTCCTGGTGCCTGGGTTGGGTTTTTACAGGCAAGGGAGATGGGGAAGCTCCCGAGGAGGTGGAGAGCCTTGCAATGGGAGCACTGTAATCCTTTGATTACACAGCTGTGCCTGACATGCCACTAAACAGCACTTCAGGGGCAAGCAGTTAATGTAGCTTTTCCATGGAATATTTATTAATTTATGTTACACCTGGTTTCCAGCAGCTGTTGAACGTGGCTTGTAAGCTTTAGTTTTAAGGAGCATCCTCCGAGGGAAGAGGAGCAGGAGATGCCTTGCAAGAGGAAACAGAAGGAAAAATGTTGTCCTGATTGGTACTGGGGGCTGATGGCAGTGACAAGGCAGCTGTGGTGAGGATGAGAGACTTGATGAGGTGGTGGATGTGACCAGGAATGAGGGACCCTTTGCACACTCTGTTCTGCTGTCTCTGTCCCCTCTGGTACCAGCACACCAGAGGTCACAACACGGAATCTCAGACTGGTTTGGGTAGGAAAGGAACTTGAAGCTCAGCCAGTTCCAACCCTTCCACTGTCACAGGTTGCCCCAAACCCATCCACCCTGGCCTTGGGCACTGCCAGGGATCCAGGGGCAGCCACAGGTGCTCTGAGCATCCTGTGCCACGGCCCCACCACCCTCCCAGGGAACAATTCCTCCCAATATCCCATCTAACCCTCCCTGTTGCCAGTTTGAAACCATTCTTTCTGTCCTTTCCCTCCATCCCTTGTCCCATGTCCCTCTTCAGTTCTCCTGGAGCCCCTTCAGGCATGGGAAGGGGCTCTGAGCTCTCCCTGGAACCTTCTCTTCTCCAGGCTGAACACCTCCACTCAGCTTTTCCTCACAGGATTGATGCTCCAGCCCTCTGATGGCTCTGGCCTGGAGCCCCTGTCCTGCATCAACCCTCCAACTCCAACCTATTGCCTCTTCTTATTCCTAGATCCATCTTCCTCCAACTTCCTTGAGGAAGGAGCTCAACAACGTCTTGAGCTTCCTGAAACACTTACTCCCCAAACCTCAGCACCTGGCTGCTGATTTCCTTCTGACCTTGCCCGAAATGAGGTGGTCCACCTCAACTGCAGCCACATTTTTGGAGATCCTGGTGGTTTGCTGAAAGCAGCCACAGTCCCTGCAGTGTTTGGGATGGTGGGGGACACGTGGCTGCCTCCTGTGCCATGGGTTTCCTTGGAAATGAACCCAGTCCTGTGGAGAACAGGTGGGATGGAGTGGCAAGGAAGCAATCTGGGTTTTTATTTGTTTATATACCAAGCAGCATCAAATACACACTTAATATTTTAAAACTTACTATGCCATCATTTACTCACCAAGTAAGCACAGTGTTTTATAAATAAATGGGGTTTTGGGCCAAATCTGTATCTAAGGTGGGTTTTTTCCTCACTGTAAAAGGTGCAGCTCTGTACCTAAATAGCAAAATACTGAAACTGACATTTTCCATTTGCTTCACGCCTTCCAGGAGGAAAAAATAAGTTTCATGAGGAGGTATTTTTTCCTTGTAGAAAATCCTTGATTTTCAGTGTGGGTGAATGTACCCTGCTATCTAACCATAAAATTAGAAAAACTGATGAGAACGAAAATGGCTTTTGTATTATTATATTTTACTTTGCTTTTGCATTTATTGGTGTTTGGTTTAAAGACAAGAAGTTTAAGTTAGGCTTGTAACTTCTCATGATTGCATGGAATTGAGGGAAGGTAATTTCTTTCAAATAAGTCATTGAGTTACAGGTGAGTTTGAGCTGGGAAGAACTCTGAGGTCAGACAAGAGTGAAGATAAAATGTAAAGTTCAAAGTCATACAGAGGAAATAAGAAAAGACTGCTTTGAGAAATGAAAAACTCTACAAGATACAAAGGCCAAAAAAAATTAAGGATTTGTGTGCAGCACGTGTACTTAGGAGATGGAAGAAGCCTTATAGTGTTGAAAAGTGCTCTGAGAGTGGGCAGCACATGGTTGTGAGTTTGTAATATTGGATGGTTTGCCTAATTTCAGATCAGCACTTAATTAAAGTGCTTTGGAACTGGCACCAAATGAGTAGTGAGATATCAACAAACAAGAGACCTCAGGAAAAAAAAAAAAGTAGCAGAAATCAAGATTCTGGAAGGTTTTGCCCATAATTTGGAGGAAATGTAAGAGCCCAGTGTCAACCTTGCTGTGCCTAAATTGGGATCTAATGGTCTGAGTGCCAGAATTTATTAATCCAAAGAAAAAGAACTCTTTGACTGGTGCAGCCAGGAGGTTTGTCTGTGTAAAGCTAGAAATAGAAGGAAATGGAGAAGGATGGTTTAATAGTTTATTAGGAGAATGTATCACATAATGAGATGGGTTTGCCTGCAGGCCCAGCTCCTCACAGGGGAGCTTCATCTCCTGAAAATTCTTTAGCAGCTCTTAAAACCAACACTTCCTTGCAAGCCCATCAAATACCTTATCTAATATTCCTTCCCAGCCTCTTTGATTTTGGCTACTTTTTAGTTGTAATTTGTCTTTTTTTTCTTTGCTCAGATCTGTAGATATTAGGTAATGTTAAACAGATATTGGTAATGTTGAGTAAATTAAATAGATAATGAATCTCAAATTTTTAAGTTCATCATTTCCAAGGTGTATTTCACTCTGTTAGGCTGGTGATGGGGCTCCTGCTCTTGTCTTCCACCCCTCACTAGTGCATTTTTAGGGCTGCTGCAGTACAGCTCATCCTTGGGATGGCTGAAGCCTGAGGACATTTCCTGGGGCTGCTTCTGGAGGGGATTTTGGGTGCTGCTGTTGCAATGGAAGAGGAGAAGGTTTTGAACATCAGATTTCAAGCCTGTGCCCAGGTGATTCCAGGGAAGGAATTCTGGTTTACCCTGTAAGATTCCTACCTCCAGATCAGGGATTCTCTGCCTGTTTTGTGTCTCCCTGGAGCTCCAGGCTGGGATAGCACTGAGACATCTGGGTTGTAACTGCATCTATTGCAAGCGATAAAAATTCAGATAAAACCCCTGCTGTGCATTAAAGACTGCCAATAGAAAATGCAGCACAGGCTGTAGTGATGGGCTCTTAATTTAAGAAGACAAAAACATGTTTTTGAGCACTCCAGCATTGAGTACTACAGCTTTATGCCCTGAGCAACTCATCGGAGCCGTTGGTAAAGTAAATAATTTAGATGAAAAGTTTCATCAATTATAAAGCTCTGAAAACAGTTTCTCAGGTTGAGGATTAACTTGCCTGAGGATCAGATAAGGATAAATCAGAATGAAACCACTATTGCACTTGACATTTAGTATTAGAATTACTTTGCAAAGCTATTTATACTATCTTTAAAACAAGAAATGAGATGTGAGAGGTGAGCAGAAGGGAAGACTGGAATCTGAGCTGATTCTCTCACTGAGGAGAAAGGAAATAAAAAATTGTCTGACATCAGGTGATTTTTAAGTAGGGAAGTTTTTAACCCTTCAGAGTAGATTTTTGAGCATTGCTGAGGAGACCAGCAAAATGAAAAATACACAGCAGAGTGAATGCGATCTAGATTGGTATCCAAGGAAAATCCCGTGTGGATTTATCTGGCATTAAGCTAGAGCAGGAGTAATTCACCTTTTGGGTTTCACTGGTGTGGAGGGGACCAGAATCCTGTGGGAGTGAGAACAGTTTTTCAGCTGTTTTGGAGGAATTCAGAGCCCTCTGCTCCCCAAGGAGTGTGGCAAGGCTGGAAAAGCTGGGTAACCCTCCAGAGCCTGTCAGGGAGCAGCTTTTACCTGGAATCAGCCACTCTCTCAGATGGGTTCCACTCACCTGCTGCTCCTTCCTGCTATGGCTGCAAAAATGGAGCATTCTCCTGGTTTAGCATCAGAGTTAGAATGTTGCAATAACTCCTTCTGGTGTAAAACAGGGGAATGCATAAAAGGCCTCTGCTGAGTTTTGATAGTGTTTTCCTTTAATGATACCCATTAAGTGGGTGTAGTCATCTCTCCAGTTTTCCTCTTTTTTTTTGTCTTGCTGTGCTAGTACATTGGATAATAAATGAAAAAAAAAAAAGCCCTAAAAATGTGCCATGCAAATGCTGATAAATATGTAAATATCAACATCTCTTTTTTAGACTATTACAATTCCTTCAATCTAAAGCTTTCTAAAACTGCAAAATGAACAGGCACTTTATGACAATTAATGTATCTGCATTAACATGCCTTTTACTGAAATAAGAGTATCCCATCCATCATCACTAAACATTTTACAGTGCAGAACTTTAATACCCTCCTTTCTGTGTTTTGAAAGACAGCAAATAATTCCGAAATAGCAAATATCATTAAGTTGCATTTAAGAAAACACTTGGAAGGTTTCAAGCGAGATAACATATACGCTGTGTTCATTCCAAACAGCAATTCTCTGGATGAACCTCTGGCTTCATTAAAGTCACTGAAATGTCTTCCTGCTGACTTCAGCATGCCAGCATTTCAAAAAATAAATTGAAATGGGATCTTTAAAAGTTTTCTTCTTGATGATGGCTGGAGCTAAAGCCATTCAGCTGTGCTTTTCTGTGCATATGTTATTTAGCTCAGCCAGGAGGTCTCGAGGTGAAGATAATGTCTGGTGGGGATGAGGGAATGTGAGCAGGAAATAATATTTCTCTTTGAAATAATCCATCAGTAGCTGTGCTATCCCAGAGGCCCCCTTTTTATGGAGATCCTGCAGATGTGGAGCCCCCTTTCAGTGCTGAGGGAAGCCAACCGTGCAGGTGGACATTCCTCTTAGGGATATTTAGGCCTTAAAAGTGATGGAAAAGCCCCAAAGTCCAACCCTTTATTTATTGCACTGCTTCAGGGTGCAAGTGCAGCCTTCAGACACAGGTTTGGGGACATTTTTAGCTTTGTCCTTTTGGCATCAGGGGTTTCTGTGCAGCAATTGAATAGGAGGAAGGAATTAATTTGATTTAGCCATGTCAAGCTGAAAATGAAGTTCCTCTTTGCACATCCTTCGAGGAACCCTCAGTGGTCTGGATTTAGCTGCCATCCGCTCCATTTTGACTGGTATATTTTTGGACTTCCTCTGCTGATAAATATTTAGAGTCTGTTTATCTTTCATCTCATTTCTGTTACATAGTGCTTACACATTTTTTTTCCCCCCCATAAATACTTATTACTGCAGAAATCAGTGTCGCAAGCCTTGATATTGCAGTGCCAGCAATTTTGTAATTTTAATTGAGGCTGGCTGACAGTACTTCTATTAATTATCCAAGAGAGGCTTATGGCTTTCTAAAAGAGAAGTGTATTTCTGGCTGGAGGAGTTCGAAGGGGAGTTGTAATTGCTTTATGTCTGGAGTGCAGGTTTAGGTGCAGGAGGCTTGGCTGGATTAGATGTGGCCATTGCTGAGGATCAATAAAGCATGAAAAGGGAAAAAGCTGTTTCAAATTTGTAAAAGTTGCAGCCACCAGGATGCTGCTAAACTCAGAATGATGAATGTAGCTGTTTCTTTTTGGGTTTAATTAACATCCAATGAAAGACAATTCAGAGAGACCCAAGTTGATATTAATTACTTTGAGCATGTGAATAATTAAAGCAGGGGAAGGGTTTCCTTCACAAAATTCTGCAGAGCCATTTCTTACAGCCTGGCTCTATGTGATTCTCACTGGTGCTGCCCAGCTAAATCTTTGTGCTCTTTTCCTGTGTCTTCCAAATTCCTCTGTGGAGCTGTGTTTTTCCTGATGTGAATATGACAGTCCCACTTTAATTGGATAACAGCAGTTGTCACCCTGCAAGAGGAACTGTGATACCCAGGGGCCTCAGAAGTATCTGCGTGAAAATAAATAAATAAAACATCTAAAAAGCTTTGCTAAGAAGCAGTAAATTTAAAAATTGATTTGGTTAACAGCATTGAAATGAGGTGCCTTATTCTATTACAGCTTAAAGCCACCAGATGTCACTTACTTTGTGCACCACTGTTTTGGGGAGAAGCATGCCCTTGGCAGGAAAAAGATTAAAAAAAAAAAAAAAAAGTGCAACTTACTGTAAGTGGCTTTGTTTCTATTTGTGTTCCTAATTGGCAACTGTCTTCCTTGATAAATATTTTCATCTTAAAATAGATCATACAAACTCATTTCTCACAGATCAGACAGACTTGCATTTTTTATGAGCCTTAAATGTCAGCAGTGTGATTTTGAGATTCAGTCTTTAAGAAAATAATTAATAGGCTTACTCCACTTTCAGAAGGGGGAATGTGCATTTTACGGATAGGAGGGTTTTACTGTTATGAACTGTTCTATCATTAAAGACACTTCAGCCAATGGCTCACACAGATACTCATCTTCAGCCAAGTTAAAAGCAGTGAGAGGAGTTTTAAAGTCATATAGGAGGTCAAAGTCCTTGTGGAGAGGGAGATGGATATTTCAGAAATCAGAGACCCACATCTGCTTCTACAGGGGGGCAACTCATCCTCAGGGATTAAAGGCTTCAAGGAGAAGTGTCTCTGAAGGGGAAAAACAACACTTGGTACCCAGGGCAAAGCTGGATTTCTTGGCTTGGATGGACATGGCCAGTGTCAGGGAGCTGCAGGAGGTGACAATGCCTCACCAGTGAGAGCCAGCAAAGGGCTCCTTGTCCTGGGTGTGTCCTGTTCCACTGTGGGTTTTCCCTCCCGTTACCAGAGGTGCCAAATGGAGAGGTGCAGGCCCTCTTTTGGATCCCTGGTAACATAACCCTCATGCTCTTTCATTTTTTGGCCTGTACTCAAAGGCAGCGCCATTAAAACAAGGAAATTTAATTTTCTGGACTTGAAGCAGAAAGGCTGAAAATTGAGTGCTTTCCTGAAGGGTAATGATTAGTGATTTTTTTTTTTTCCCCCCAGTGGTAGTACTGTAGTTTGTTTTTGCATTTTAAATATGTCTCCTCCCTCAGATTTCAGCTTGGGATGGAGTCCTACTCACTCTATGGATCTCATGCAGGTTGGAGGATGTAAATCCACAGCTCTGAGTGAATGATGTGAGAGTTGCTCTCCAAATAATTTTCCATTTCAGTCCTCAAGAGCAGCTGTGTTGAAAGGCTACCTGCCTTCATTTTTCATCTGAGGTGAAAAATGTACTCTAGCATGGCATTCTCTAGCTGGAGGCAGAGTACATGACACATTTTCCTCTCCCTTTTTCCTCTGTGCTTGAGCAAAAATAGAGGTGAGCAAAGCCCTCCTCAACTAATAGAAACAGTGCTGCTTATAAATGCAGCAGATTTGTGTTTTAGCACCTCGTATGAAACCAATTATATTAATGAGGGCTCCAGTTCTTAACTGGGAGTTGTTTATGACAGGGAGGGTTTCATTTCCTACTGCAGGTCTTGCACCATTCCTCCTGAAAGTGCCATCTGCCAGCTTTGGCCCCAAAAAGTGCTCCCTGCCACTACTGAGCAGGGAGATTCTGGCACAGCTCTGGGATGGGGAGCATGATGGCAGCTTGGGAAATTCACTTTCTCTGTCTTCTGAGCTTATGAAAGGCTGACATTCATTCTGTTTAATATGGTTACTGGGGGAAAATCAGAGTCAGTGCTGTCTGCCTTAGACGGTTTATTTAGAAATTGGATTGCTGGTGGCTGTCTTGTGTAACACATATTTGAATTTCATTGAAAATCCCTCAATTCCCAGGTAATGGGATTCTGGATGGTGAGTTAGGAGATCTGGGTTTTTCTTGGACTTCTACTGTTTCCTTCCAAATGATATTACAGGTGACACATGTCAGAACTCTGACATTCTGTCACCCAGAGATGGAGCAGCACCTTTGGAAAGCACTCTGAGAGCTGATGGGAGTTACACACCCTTTCTGGACCATAACCAAACCCCAAGATACATTTGAGTGCACTCTGGCCTGAGGCTCCTGTGTGTGGCATGAATGGTTACAACTGCATTTTCTCATTTAATTCATTTTCACCTTGGGCAGAAGCATCTCTGTAAAATCACGGATAAAATAATACAAGTTGAATTTAAATGTCCATGTTTGGATAAAACATTTTGTCTCTTTGAAGTCAGTTTTGTTGGCCCTATATAAGTAAACTGAAGGAGGTTGCACTCCTTGAAGCTTGAGCCCTCATGTACCTGGTAAGGCTTTAGGAGCTGCCCTTTGTGTTATTATTTAGTTTATATAGCAGTGCTTAGAAGGAATAAATGGGCTTGGAAGCCATCTCTTCCAGTCTGAGACAGCCCAGAATAGTAAAAATAGCACCAAATGCATGTTTTCATATGCAAGGAAAGAAACTCATATAATTGTAAGGTTTCATTCTGATTTGCTATTCTTCTCAAAGTGTAATTTAAACCACTGAGCTGTGCAATAAAGAAACTGAGGTGTGTTATCAGCATATGTTTTATTTTTTCACTTAATGAGAAATAGTGTGAATTTTTTTTAGTTTATAGATTATTCTAAACTTCTGCAGTCACTTACTTTGATTAGAAATGGCTTGGATGCTGAAGGCATTTTCCAGGATTTAAACATTCAGGAAAACCTGCAAATTAAATCAAATGATCAGTGGTGAGGCTTATTTTTCTCCTGCACCTAGGATGGTGTTCTAGAATGCCTAATTTTCCACATACTGGTGGAATAACTGCTGTAAAAGGAGCAGGACTTGATTATTCACATGGAACAACTGTAGAGTCACTGAGCGATGTGGTTGGAAGGGACTTTAAAGCTTGTCTCATTCCAGCCCTTCCACTTCCCTAGGCTGCTCCAAGCCTCATCCAACTTTTCATTTTTGTCCAGAAGGGACAGAAAACTCCTCCCTGGGTGCCTTCCCCTGTGGACTGTGGTCTGGGGCTCTGCAGAGCTGCTCTCCTGATGCACAGAGGAGATTCACCAGGGCATCACCACACTCGGGGTGCCTTGACAGCAGGAGCAGAGGGACAGGCTCCTGGAGCAACTCTTTGGTGGAGGTGTTCCTGGCAGGGGCACCACAGCAGTTCATGATGCAAAAACCCAACCAAGTCAACCAATTTGGTTTCAGACTCAGGAAGGCTCTCCCAGCTGGGTGACACTGCTGGAGTGGTTGGGTAGTGAAGGTGGCAGCTTGAGGTTGGTGGTTGGACTCAGTGATCTTAGGGGTTGTTTCCAGCCCTAACAATTCTCTGAGTTCATCCTGGAGCTGTTGCTGTTGAAGCCAGGGCAAGCCAGAGCTGCTGGGCTGTGGGCAGAGCTGCCCTTTGGATGTGTCCTGCAGAGGACACAAAGCAGGGTGGAGATGCTGCAGCATCCAGAACTGCTCCAGCCCAGCTGCTGAGTCACAATCCCAGAGTTTGATGGAATAGCTGGCATTTCGTGGCATTTTGTTGCAGGTTGCTGTCCTTAGCTATGGGCGTGGAATGATCTTTGCAGGAGACAATGATGGATACAGCTCCTGGTGGCACCTGCTGTGCTTTTTAAACACATTTCTGGAAGCTGGAAAGTGTGAAGGAAGCTGAGCACAGGACAGCTTCTACAATGCCTTACTCCCTAAACCATACAGCTCCTTTTGGTGCCCACTAAAAAGTAACTCAGCAGCATTAGTGATAGGACAGCTGAGGGTGGAGCTGTTTTTCACATTTCTCTGGATCTCAGGCCTCAACAGAAGTGCTTTCTCTTGCAGCTTGATGCATCACTTGGGCTGAGCTCTTCTGCTGACCAATACAGCTTTTTTCTCTAGTTATCTGCATACTATATGCATATTTTATTTATCATTGTTTCATTGTGGCCAGGGGTCACTTTTGAGAAATGAACATTGCATTCCTCGAAGCTTGAGCCCTCACTTACCTGATAAAGCTTTAGGGGTTTTCCTTTGTGTTATTATTTAGGTTATATAGCAGTGCTTAGAAGGGATACATGGGCTTGGAAGCCATCTCTTCCAGCCTAAGACATCCCAGGAAGCTTTTATGTCAGTGTAGTCCTTGCTGCAGAAATAAATTAAAGAATTTCTTAATTATTTCACATTGAAAACATCCCCTCCAAATGTATCTGTATGCTCTCGATGGCATCTTAGTCTCCTGCATGTTTGAGAGCTTTGAATGTATTAACAGCCTAAACCAAGTTATTACATTAATCACATGAAATCAAAGATTCATATCTTTGACTCAAGGTAAACACCATCAGCAACAGAGAAATTTAACAGATGGAAATGCGTTTCAAGACTTGAGAGGCATTTTTGTTGGAGATTTTTTTTTTGTTAGATATGTTAATTCTGCTGGAGTCTGTAAGTTCCTGCAAAGCATTTTCTGGGGTACATTCTGGAGATGTTTCTAGTTCTTTGCAGTTTCATAACGTTAACACAGTTTCAATCTTTCTGCATTAGAAACTGAGCTTTTTAGGTTATCATTAACAGTCATGCATCTGTTCTTAGAAATCTGGCTGCCAACTGCAGTTGATGGGGTTTGTGTCACTTCGGATTCCTTGTGTGATTTGCCTCAGTAAAGGGTTTATTTCAAGCAGTGGAACCCGAGCTCAGAACTCATGTTGGTGCCATTTCAGCTGTCCTGTAGTGACTCTGTGTCCTCCTCTCTTTGTCTGGAACCAAACACATCAACAAGTACTGCTGTTTAAAAATAAAACCTCGTTTTACCTCCTACTGTTCACTTTTGTGCTCTGCTGCCTCCAGGGACATGGGGATTTTTCATGGGAGCCAGAGCTTTCAGGCTGAGCATTTGGGAGCAGTTGTGCTCCCTTTCTCCTTTAGCCCTTTCTGGGCTGTCTCAGGAGATGCTCTGTGCCACAGAGCAGATCTTGGATCCTGGTCTCAGGCATCCCTGTGTAGCTCCCAAAAGGTGTTCAGGTCAGGATCAGTAAGGATCTGAATAAGGCACTTGTGTTATCTAGGAGCTCCATCAAGGGTGGGCTTTGTCTTCTCAATTTTTCTCTTCAAAGCCTTAAAAAGTGAATTTTGACCCCTCTGCAGTTGGAGCAGAGGGAGAGTGGAAGGTTAGTTTGGGACAGTTTCCCAATAACAGAAGTTAAGTATTTAACATATCCATTGGAAAAAAAACAAACCCAGAAAAGTCTCTTGGAGCATTTGCCCACAAATAAAGACCATCTAGTTTGCTAAGCTAAATGTTGTCTTTATATTGCAGAAAATGTTGCAGAAGAGGCAGGGTGTGAGGGAGTGCATGCCAAACTTCTCTTGGTACATTCATCATTATGCAGAGTTGGGGTTTTGGTTTGCTTTTCTAATTTCTTTTCCCCCTTGGTTTCTTTTCATCGAGATTGAGCAAAGAACATTCTCAGATTTTTATCTTGTTTGTTTACAATCTGGAAGCCAGCTAAGTGCAGTGTAAGGCATGAAAAGGTATTTGTGGTTGTGTTCTTTCTAAGTGGAAAACAAGCACACTGAAGCCAAACATGGGAGGAACCTGCAGGAATAGAGAGTCAAGACATGGGAGTCAATGGTTCAGTGGCTGAGAAACAGATTTTCTTATTGTTGTCCTGGATATTTCAATATTTACTCACTGGGTTCCATATGTAGCATGGAATTTTTTCCCTTTTGTTATGGCTGTTGTCAGCTGGGGGCTTTGTGCAGCTGCAAGATTCCTGGGCTGGATTTTGCCCTGTTATGAGAACAGCATCAAGAGCTGTGATGTTTTTGAGAGGCTGGTGACAGAGTGCAGCACAGCCTCTCTCCTCCACTCATGGAAATCAGTAAAGTTAAGATATTTGGACTCCTTTGAAGGTTGTGATAGAGGTATTGTTCTTTAGATGTGATGATGTGAGGACAGGAGAGAACAATCAGGAGAGTTTAATCCATTATCAAATGGCTTTATGCTCCACATCAAGTGTGTGCTCCACCAACTACACATACCTCAACAGGCCATGAAGCCCAGGGTATAGAGTGGCAGAAATGTCTTCAGAATGATGGGATCTTTTAACTGTTTAATAAAAATTTATTTCACTTCTGTGTAGTTAAAAATCACAGACTACAGAGGAGTGAGTGATGGAGGCCAAGCCTTTGATGAAACACTTAGGAATAGTGGTAGGAGAATTTGGAAGTAAATGTTGCTTGACTTCTGCAGAATAAACACTTTTCTAGGAAGTTGGAAGCAGTATAATGATATAATATCAAAAAGGTGTTGCTTAATTAGGTGTAGCCAGCAGTTACCTGCAAGAATTTTATCTGGTGATATTTTAGAGATAGCTAATTGGAAATTTCTTGAGAATGCTTAGAACTTTCTTGGGTTTTCCACTTTGGGCTCTGAGTCTGCTTCACTTTGTAATAAACAAAGTGGCTTCTTGGTTAATGGGCTGAGGTTTATCTGATGTATCATTGCTTAAAGAATTAAAGTTGTTGAACATTTAGAAAAGTTACTACTAAGCTTGGAACAGAGTTGGGGGTTTTTTTTAAGTGCTGAAACAAAGCCCCAGTTGTGATTTGGCATCAATGAATAGTTTGAGTTGAGTAATTTTTGTTTGAATTTACAAGAAACTTTAATGACAGACTCTAATGCTGAGTTTGTCTTTTCAGGATGCAGCTGTGTATGTTTCCTTTCACCCACTCAGCACTAGATGAAAGATGAAATGCCCTATTCATGAAAAAGCACTTACATGGTACTTATGTACAGATGAGATACGTTTTTCCATCCATTTCAATGCATGTCTCACAGGGAAGGTACCATATATGAGTCACAACAAAAAGAATTCAGATGACTCTGTTAAGATAGTAAAGTTTATGGAGAAAATTCAGCTTGGGGGTGGAGGAAAATCCCTTCTCAGCCACTAAAAATCAAATGAGCAGCTGCGAGCATTTACGTTGTACTAGAATTGCCATAACTGTATTGAACACAAAGCAAAGTTAAGCCCCACGTAGAATGGAGCCCCTTTCAGAAAAACTGCTTATATATGAAGTGTGAAGGTGTTTCAGATGAATTCTAGCAGATACCACTTGGTTGCATTATTGTCTGCAAAACCATTTTACCACAGCGTGAGATAAACAAGCACCGAAGGCATTACGTGATGCAAATTCTATTTATTCCGTGCAATGTTATTCATCCCTCAAAAGCAGCCTTAAATTAGCAGCTGATCTCTCACAACCCACAAGATTTAGCAATTTGTGCTGCATACCCCTTGCAAAGTGGCAGAAAGTATTAGAGATCAGATGGTGGATGGAATATGTTCCTCGCTTTAAATCAACCTGAGGTAGCAGCTGCTAAAATAGAGGAAAATCAAATGTGTAAAAGGAACAAGATGGTAGTCAGACTAACTCATAACTGTGAGTTATGCCCACTATTTTGCAGCATGTCAAGGCTGAAAACGCTTGGCAGGACATTGGAAATACTCTCAGAACGTTTTTCCCCCACGTGCTGGTTCTGGACCAGTACCCAATGCAAGAGACAAAGAGCTGGGCTTAAAATATCCCTTCAGCACTGACAGATCCCTTCCTGCAAATCCACTGTGCTACACCAGAGCTCCCTGGGGTAAGACTCAGCTGGCACACTGGCTGTGAAGGCTGATTTTCTTTTGCACAGTGAAGTGATTCCACTATCCCAGGTTGCTCCAAGCCCTGTCCAACCTGGCCCTGAACACTTCCAGGGGTGGGGAACCCACAACTTTTCCTCGTGTTCAGGTAGAGTGATGAAATCACTGTGCTGTCCTCATCTAGCTGAGCTCTGCATCGAGGGAAAACCTTGTGTCTCTGTGGAGTAAGCTGCTCCAGAAGAACTGTTTGAGTAAATTGCAGCAATATCTAACCAGAGTCAACGAAGCAGCCTTGGGAGCCTGAAATTAAACAGGATTCAGAGTGGATAGGAAGAGACAGGTAACTACAAACCACCTGTGTTTGAGATGTGAGCTCTGCCAATACCAGACCAATTCATTGCCTTGGGCGTTTTCTGAAGATAAACACTTATTTATTTCTGATTACAGCCTGACTGCAGGGCGTATGAGAGCTGTATTTAGAGATGATATTTTTTTCCCTCTTGCCAACCCCCAAACCTCTTCAGTTTGTTCGATAAAAATAACTGCAGTGAAAGAGCTTCATAACAGATTCAGCCTTCGTGCTCTGTGGTTCCCTGTTGCACTCGCACACAGAACAGGGATTTGGCTGATTTGTGGGATGGGAGTGGGATGTATTCCTTGAAAGAGCAGGCAGGTAAGAATTTCTGTTATTGTAAATTATTGTGATGTGCTGTGTTGGAAATGAAACTTCAGCGGCTGTTTGGTCTTATTAAAAATGCAATACAAACATTTATGGCAGGACCAGCCTTATCACATTAATTTTCTCCACCTGAAGTTTTATTTCAGGTGATCCCTGTGCCTTCCCAGGGAGCTCTTCACTTATATATATATATTTTTTCCATATTACAGAAGAAAGTACATAGGGCAAATTTAGACTGAACAATTCTCACAAATATTAAATGATTGCATGAATTGTTTAACCTTCTACATCTGTCTTTATCTTATTTTGACATTGGTGTCTCTCTAGACATTTAAGTAGATGCACTTTTTCGTAGGAAGTGGTAAAAATTAACTCCCAATGGCATCAGTACTTTATTCTGGCTCTTGGTGAATCGATCATTTTAACGAGGGACTGGCTGTTTTTTGTTAAATCCATGCAATTTCTGGTTGTGTTCTGAATGTCAGAACTTTCTCATCTGGCTCCAGTTTTTTGGGAAAGGAGTCTGTGAACCCCACAGGATGGGTGCTTTGGTTTTTCCTTTCTCCCATGGAAGGACCCCCAGGACCATGTGGGGTCTATTGGAAGGGTGCTCACAGTTACTGGGAGGATTGGAAATAAAGACAACTAAATTTCGACCATGCAGAATGATTTCTGAAAGTGGATTAAAGTGGCTTTTTGTGAGAAGAAATGAACTGGAGTAATTTATGTAAAGACACAGGGTTTTTTCTACAGTGTGCAACTCTTTCATATTCAATGTAAACCTGTCAGTGATTCTGTAGCAAGGCACTATGTGAGATGAATAGGAACTAAGGGAAGGAAAAAGATGAATTGCTGGAGCTGTTGCACATCGTAGGCAGTAAGTTTTGATCAGGACTTGAGAAGCCAGTGTGTACTGCAGGCAAAATTCTGCTTCAGACATCCTCAGCAATGTATGAGAACAGCACTCTGCTCCATGTTTGTACAAGAGGGAGGATTTAAACACATTGATGGGAGCTCTGCCCTGACACAGGAGCTCCAGGCATGTGCTGCCACAGGTTGGGTGGCTGCTGGTTGTGCTTTTTTTCTTCCAGGGTTTTTTTGACCTTTATTTCTGGAGAAATTACTGATTTATGGTTATTCTATTTTATTTTCCTGCCTGCAATTTTTATGTTGCAAGTTGCCCAAATAAAGAAAGTGATGAATCTGATTTGGACTGATTTAAATCAGATAGAATAGAAAGAAGGAGCCCTAAAATCATATATAATCAGTGGGTTGTTTTTTCTTTCCTGCTGAGAAATGCTTTAATTTTAAAATGGGTAATACTGAGTTTTGTTATTTCCACATTCTCGAGGTAGACCAAACAATAACACATCAGAACACGTGGCTGTGGCATGTTAGGAGTGCAAGGAACAGGACCTTGGTAATTTCCAGGAACTTGCACAAGGCAAGTTGCAATAACAGGTTTCTGGGTTTCTGGCATGACCCTGCTGTCACTGATCCAGGTCAGGGAGCTCCCCTTCCCAATCCCCACTCTTTTTTCCTTGCTTCCAAGAATCTGTTTATCCAGGCAGTGTTTATGCCCTAACTGAGTGGTGATTCAAGCTCAGTAGCTATTTCCTGAGCATTGCAGCCCAAATAATAGGAGTCATCCCTATGTGATTGAAATGATTACTGTTATGCTGATTTTAGGGGAGCTTGCTGATTTTTTTTTTTTTTTTTTTTTGCACATGGAGCATGGAATTTTTTCCGTTCTCACATTTTATTTGGAAGTCTATGGATGAGGAAGGAGCAGACTGTGTTTGGATTAGGTTCTGAGAAAGAAACCAGCTAGGTTATGGAAGAAATCATACCATAAAAAACGTTGTTTTTTAGGCAAGATTGTTGATTCAGTAGTGATTCAGGAGGTTTTCTTTGGCTTTGAAAGGCCATGAAATAGATTCTTTAAAGATAAGTTTAGACTTGAACAAGTGTTCAGCAGTTGTTCAACAGGTTGAGTGTGTAACCATGGGCTGTGGCCACCTATTCTTGCTTTTAGGATGTACCTGTTTTTCCAATTGATTGCCTTGAAAATGGTTCTGTGGGTTTGCACAGTTTCTTGGGAGTTGCATTTATTAATGATTCCTTAAAAATTAGGGGGTTTAAGTAAATAAAGGCGTTTTACATAACTTCAGTCTGCAGGAGGTTGCTGAGCTTTGTAATGGGTCCTGTGGCTTTTCTAAATCACTGCAATTGCTTTTTGCTTGTTCCTATTGTTTTGATTTGGGGTTTTTTCCTTCTTTTTTGCCAGAAGTTTGCAGAGGTCAGTGATCCATGATCCTCTTTTTATTGACATATCATCTTTCTGGCATCTTTCTGATTTCTCTGAGGTAAATAGATGTGAGTTCAGGCAAAGTTTATTTCCAAAAATGTTAACTCGAGGAGCCAAATGTGTTCAACAAGCAGGAGAGAGAATATCTATGGTTATTTCTCGCTTGTCCTTACATAATGTTCTTTCTTTTTTAATGTAGTTTAGATTTTATTACTTCTACTGGGGTATTTTTTATTGAAATGGTACAACCTGCCCACTCACAGGATGAACTTTCTCCTGCTGTACAAACACTTCACTACCCTTGTACAAATACTTTAGGTTGTTTGTGTGCTGCCTGTAGTCTGCTTCAATTCTAACTATTTCCAGTAACCTTGACAGCTAAAAAATATCTGCATTTGTAAGGTTTTTTAGGTCTTTTGTGTCCAGAGGTCATAAATCTATCCTGTATGGGCTGGAGAATTGCTGTTGTACATGGACAGTGTTGCACTGGGTGACGGAGGAATGGAAAAAGAATTACATGGTTATGCTGCATTGCTACTAAATATTGTTGGGTTTTTTCTTTCCATATGAAAAAGTTAGGAGGATTTCACTCCACCAGCCTCACTTTGCCCTTTCATGTTTGCATTCCTCTTGATGTGAGTCATGGAAAGTTCATCATGGTGTGACTGTGGGCAGCTTCTCACTTCCAGATTTCCATCTCTCTGTGGCTAATGACAACCTTGTCTTCACAGGAGCTTCTCACAGGGAAGCCTTTCCACAGGGAAGTTCATTTCTGGAGTGTTCGTGGAGGGCGTGGGATCAGCTTTGCTCTGGGATTTCAGAAAACATCACCAGTGCAAACTGAGAACTCGATTCAAACAAACCTTCCTGATTTGGCAGGGAAGGCACTTAGGCAGAAGGAATATTTATCCAGATTAGTGGAAACAATTAGGAGACTGTGGATAAAATAACATACTCTAAGAATGGCATTAGATATATTAAATTAGGAGCAATGTGATGTTACTGGCCAGATGATTCAGCAGTATTATCTTTTGCCTAATATTTTGTTTGGTTGGTTTTTTTTTGATAAAAGTGTTTATCCTTAATTTTATAGCATCTGTAGCCTTTCAGCTAGGCTTCATCCCATCTAATCTGAGAGCTGGTGGATTATTTTCTCACTTGTCTTAGACATCCATATTTTAGGTTATGACTTACCCATCAGGACTGCTTTACCTGAAATCTTCAATTATATCGTGTGAAGGGAAGAAACAAAGTGCTGTAGCTCCACTGACATAAATTTAGGGGAGCATTTATACCCCAGGATGAGAAATGTGTTCCTGGTGTACCTGAAATGTGTTTTATAAAAGGTTAACAGCCACCTTTTCATGTAGAGGGAGGAGAAGCTGACTGTGATTAGAAGTAACGAGACTACTGCAAAATTTAGCCTGAAGAACGCCAGCAAAAGTTTGATTTATCTTTATTTTAAAGAGTTTAGAATGAAAGGAAAGCACATGAAATATTAAGGAATCTGGTGACCTGGAAAACAGGTCATATACATAGGTGTGTCTGTACATATGTGTAAAATCTGTTCAATCTGTTTTATCTTATTCATAGAGGAGGAGAATTTTAGCTACGTGACTGAGCATATGAAAGTAATTGCTTTTTATAGCCTGTTGGTCTCTTCTCCCAAGGGACACACATTAGGACAAGAGGAAGTTGCCTCAAGTTACATCAATAGAGGTTTAGCTTGGATATTAGGGAAAATTTCTTCAGCAGAAGTGTTGTTGAGCACTGGAACTGCCCAGGGCAGTGGTAAAGTCACCATCACTGGAGGGATTTAAGAGCTGTGTAATGTGGCACCTGGGGACATGGGGCACTGGTGGCCTTGGCAGTGCTCAGTTAATGCTTGGCCTTGATGATCTTGGACAGCTTTTCCAACCTCAGTAACTCCATGATTCTGAGATTCTGTAACCATTTTGGTTGCAGTCTTCCCTTACATTCCATAAAGACGAAGGGGAGGAATTTTATGAAATGTTTCTTTAATAGGAATAATACAGAATTTCAAATATTTTCTGTACAGTCAACAAAGCCCATGTGGATGATGAAATGTTTTGCATGTTTTCTTTTGAGGGGAATGTCTCTTTTTACCCTGTCTGTGAGATGAGTGGGGCCTGGTGGATGCTGTGTTTTCAGTGCTTTGGGGTGAGGCTGGAGCAGGCAGCTCAGCCCTTTTCTCTTTGCATTTGTGGCTTCTGTCAGTGTTGCCTGCCAGCCTCCTCTCCTGCATCCTGAGCCCCCAACAGACCCTCCTCTCATGAAATGCAGGAATTGCTCAGGGAAACTGGCATTAAAAGATCTCACCTGTTTGCTATTAAGTTCTCTGTTGCACATAAATGCCTTTGTTAGCTTGAGCCTGCTTCAGTTTGGAGCAAAGTCCCCCTGGCTTCAATGGGAATATATTGAAATTTAAGAGACCTTTTCCTTTTCCTCCCCCCATTCTGCTCTGTGTCATCTTGTATGTCCATGTTTCCTCCTTAGGCTATTCCCAGAGATCCTTATTTTTATGAGGAGGGTTGCTTTTGGCCCAGGAGCTTGCAAAGGTTGCTGTTGATTTCTGCTCTGTGGTCCGGGCTGGCACGCGTTAATGTACAGCAGACAAATGCAGTATAGACGTGATCATAAATAATTCACCGTTCCCTTCAACAAGGGGAAATTACATGCTACATTATTCAATATACAAAGACACTGCTTGTTGTGTAAAGAGAGTAATTTTCTGCCAGTGAACAGCCAGCAATTTTGCAGCTAAAATATAAGGAGACACACATGGTTTATTACCAGCTCAAGCCTCATAACCTTCCCTCTGCCTGCAATCCACATCCTTCTGCTCTCAGGAGTGGAATACAAAGAGGTGACGTGTGCTGGTGGCTATGGTTGTGGCTGCTGGGAATGTTGGATGGAAGGAACAAAACCAAGGCTCTGTAGATGTCTTGATTTCATGGGGTGAATGAGGGAAATGAGGGCTGGGGGAGGATCCTGCCCTTCTGGTGAGCATCCTTCATGCTGTGGTAAAAACTTAGGGGATGAACTCCTATCAAAAAACTTCTTGGGAAGGAGGAGGGATTGGCGCTAAGGAATTATACCCTTTTATGTGTTTATTACAATTCAGTTTTTTAATTTCATGGACTTGACAGTGGAAAATCATGTAAAATGGTGTGTTGGTAACTAGCAGTTATTAAAAAAATAAATAGATCAATGTCTCTATTCTGTTAGCTGAGGGATCTGTCATTGTCTTGTGATAGGTCATCAAACTGATCATAATTAAGAAACCTGATGTAGGGCTTGTGCATGAGCTGGCAGGGTTATGGTTGCTGGTGGAATTTTAAATTTCCCCTCATGACTGGTGTGATTAATATCTCAGTTTTACTGTAGCCTAACCATATTTCTATTTTTCCCCCCCTTGTATCAACTTCCTGATAAACCATTTTCTTCACCTGTAAAAGATGTAGTTAACATGGTTTTTTCCTTGGCTTTGTAATATTTGTAGCAGATTTTCATGAGAAGTGTCTGTTCCTGGGAAGGGTTCAATAAATTCCAGTCCATCTTTTTAACACACAAATGGACATAGGGTAGGACAGAGAAAGTTATGTGGTTTTTCCTCTGGCCTGTGGTCTGTGTTCATTAATGTATTTCTGATTACTCTTTTTTAAAATTTGAGAATTGATGTCAAATTCACAAACCTGGAATTGATCCCATAAGGCTATCTCAGATAAATCTGTTCAGTCAGTGTCACTGAGCAGGTTGCAGATCCCTATTAGAAGAAGAATGAAAGATAAATTGTATTTTTTTTTGTTTGTTTGTTTTTTTGGTTTTTTTTTTGTTTGTTTTGTTTTGAATAGCTGGTGCATAGGAACTGCTCTATGAAAATAAACAGCAAGGAGCTGGAGAGCAGAGTTCTGGGAGGGTACTGAGGTGAATGTCAAAGAGGAGGAGTTCAGGGTGGAAGGATTGCATAAAAACAAATGTGTAGAACATGATAAATGTAATTGAAGAGCTGCTGTAGGGTGGGTTTTGGTTGCCAGACCTTTCCTAGGGACTGCTGTAAACCTGTAGCTTCTTATTCATGCTTCTTATCTGGGAGAGGCTTTTTTCACCTTCCTTTTTTATCTTTTGTGATGAAGGCCCTCACCTCCATCCTCTCTTTTTTACAGTGTATTTTTGAGCTATCTGTGTTTTCATGACTTCCTCATGTTGGAT
The DNA here is from genome assembly GCA_018697195.1 of Certhia americana. NCBI lineage: Eukaryota > Metazoa > Chordata > Aves > Passeriformes > Certhiidae > Certhia > Certhia americana. Next base: position 3,491,663 of record CM031862.1, read on the forward strand.
GTGGATGCTGCCTGAATCTGCCCTGACACTGCCTCTGTCTCTGGCCCCCTTTGCTTCCTCTTTGAAAATGTTTAATCAGGGTCTTATTTCTGCCTGAAATATTTACTTGGGAAGTGGAAACTTCTCACTTCTTGTCAGGACTTCTCCTTCTCACCACCATTGGTGGTGTTTGGACAACCATCAAGGTCTTTCCCATCTTTGCTCCATTCCTCTTTATCTTCTGGACAGTTACTGGGAGGGGGGAGGGGGATATTTTATGCATAAGAAATCATAAACTTTCTAGGTTTAAAATGACCCATATGAATCTGATTTAATATCTCTTGTTGTTCAGACTTCTGTCAAAATCATCACAACTTTGCTCCTTTGGAGAAGTCTTTAAGACTGGTCTCTTTGAGAAGTCTTGCACTGATTTCTTTCCCTTTGGTTTAAATATAGTCAGCAATGATTAGGCTGTGATTTCTCTCTGCCTCATCAGGCTTAGAGAATAAACTCATTAAGGAAATGAACTTTTTTTTGGGGGGAAGGCAAGTATTTTGCAAATACTTTTGTTCAATATTTATCTAATTATTCTTGAGTCCCTGAGACACAGCCTGCTTGCTCTGATTGCAGAAATCCTCCAATATGTGACAGTGTTCAGTGGGAGAAACATCAGAATACAAATAATTTTTACAAAAGCACTTTGTCTCGTACCAAAATGCAGCCAGAAGGATGATGATAAATGTGAGATCTGAGTGACTGCCCCATTTGAACAGGACACTTTGTAGGAATGAACCAGGAGCCATTATCTAGAATTATAGCAGTGTTGCTTAAGCATTAGGTGTTGATAGAGCTAAAGGCAAACTAGTCAAATTGAGGGACTCATAATAGTAATAATTATACTTCTCTGATTTTGTGAGTAATAAGAGGACCATCATTTGGTCCAGAAACCTGAGATCCTGTCATTAGCCTTTCCCTTGTGTCTGTTTTTTAATCCCTTCAGTTTGCTGAATGTTTTACTTGTGGCTTTTGAATCTTTTTTTTTTTTGTTGTTTGGCTTTTTATCTTCCATGTTTGAAAGGAAACTGTTACTTTATCCCTGCCTCAAGCAGGGTCCTACCCCACTTCAGGACCGTTAATTTAAGGTGCCCAGGAGCAGATAGAGTGTAATTATTTAAATCTGTGTCGCTGAATACTGTCCAGAAATGCTCCCATATTTCAAGAGCAGATTAAGATCTGTTGGGTGGGTTAGTGAGTCGTGTAGTGTTACTTGTGGTAGCAACCAGTCATTGATGTGAGCAGATGGGTGATGGAAAATCAGGGGCAGCTCCCTGTCAACCTGGAGCCAAATGTCTCCTGGGTTTAATATCCTGAGTTCTGTAATTAACAGGCTTGGTAAACGGCAGGCATCTTTCAAAAAGAAATCTGAAATGACTCCTGCTAGGTTGTGCTTTGCTGTGGCTGTGGATGATGTGGATGTGATGTCTGGGTGTATATAAACATCTGGCTTTGTCTCTCTAGGTTTGACAATGCATCTCTTTGGAACCACCTCTGGGAAGATGAAGCTTCCAGCAGTGCGGTTTGGAGCCTTCTTGTTTTAAGTGAACTTGGAAATTTCTACCCATATTTGCCTATTCCACCATAAAGCAGAGGACAATGAGTTATTTTTATTTTTTGCATATTTTCACACTACATAACAATTTTTCTTCCTTCTCATTTTGTTCAATGGGAAAAACTTCAGCCAGTTTTGTAGCTGATCCTTACTTCGCCACATTCCTCGAACTCAGCCAAATTCTTGGGAACCACATCCAGAGTACATCTATTTTTGTGTGCTGCTGGTGGTTGGAGCTTCTTTTCCTTTCTGTGACACATGTCACTTTTTATTCTGTTTTGAACCTGTCCTTTTGCCTTGCTGATTAGTTGTAGAACCACTCCAGGAACGAAATCATTTCAGACTTGCAGAAGATGACTCATATGCTTCAGAAACATCTTTATGGCTGTGCTTGGCTCATTAATGTAGGAATTTAACAGTAGTAATATGAGGTATTGCATTAATTGCTGCATACATTTATTACCAAATGACTTGCACAGACAGTGTTTCAGATGCCGTGGACCTGATCACAATTACCAGAAGTGTCCTGCGTGCAGAGGAGAAAATAAAATCCCTTTGTACACTGACAGCAAGCAGATGAAGTGGCTCGCGGTTCTGGAAGTGAGGACTGATCACTGTGAGAGCTGGAATGGGTTTTTCTGCCTGAGGAAGGGGAAGCTCTGCAGTTTGATGTTTGGGTTGATCATAATGACTCTGGTGATGGTATCCTACATACTGACTGGAGCCAAGCATGGCCTGTTGCTGATCCCATCTCCCTTCCATTATGGAGCTTTTGCTAGCAATCCCAGCTTAATGGACAATGAAAGCCTTAGTGACATGAAAGACTATTACCAGCCTTCCAAAATGAATATTTCATATGTAAAGGATTACCCAAGCATTAAATTAATTATTGACACCATTACTTCAAAGATAGAGTTTATAACAAGGCAGCGCCCTGATTTAGAAGAGCTGAGGAAGCAAGAGCCACATGTAAGTATGAATTGAGGTGTGTCTCAAACTGCTTTTTACGTCCTTATTTCAAGGCTTTTGGATCAATCTTCTGCCTAGATATAAAAAAGTGCAACTGCTTGGATGTTCATACAGTGATTTACACCATCTAGAGTTTCCTGATTCACAGCAGCTGAGAGGTTGATATTGTTGATCACATCCCTCTGAGTCACAGGCAGGATGGATGGGTTCTATAAATGGCCTTGACACCTGAAGCAAAAAAATCAGGCACTCTCCTGATAGCTGTGCAACATCACTGAACTTTTACCTTCTCTCATGCAAAATCATTGTCACTTAGATATACCTGTCACCTGAAATGATAAATAAGAAAAGAGCCTTTCTAATAACTGCTTGCCAGGGTGCCCTCCTGAAAATCATTGCAAACCTTGTATTTCAGTGTTAAAAACTGGAAGGTAATTTGATTTGAGTGTTAGGTGTTTGACTTTAAAAATCAGTTCCTGGGGTTGCAGAGGAGTTGGGGGAATTATTGAGTCCCTTTCTGGCCTTAAAATAAATGGATTTCTAAATACTTGTCTCCGAGTCCAGTGAGTGGCACAGGATCTGGTTCTGGTGCCATCAGAAACAATAAAAGGGGTCAACTCTGTAGGCAGAAATATCCTGGTGGTGTTTCTGTTCTCTCACCGTGCTAAGTAAGAAAAGCATAACTGTTGATTGCTTGCTGCCTTGACTGAAATTGTTGTTCTTTATGTTGCAGATGTTTTCGGTAATTCCTAACAAATTCCTTCCAAACAGCAAGAACCCTTGTTGGTACGAAGAGTACCGAGGGAACACAACCACGGATCCTTATGCCACCAACTCCTACGCACTGTACTCCAAGCGCTTCCGGATCATTTTTGATTACCTCAGGAAGGTGTTCTGGAACCACTTGTACCACTACAAGGACAAACACTACCGCCTGCGCTGCCTCCCACACTTCTACATCATCGGGCAGCCCAAGTGTGGCACCACAGACCTGTACGACCGCCTCAGGCTGCACCCTGACGTTCGCTTCTCGGCCATCAAGGAGCCCCACTGGTGGACCAGGAAACGCTTTGGTGAGTGGAAGTGTCCTCTGCTATCCAGCCAAACTGTGCCTCTTAAAATTTTGTAAGTATTTGGGATGAAGTTTATAAATTTGCTCCATATTGGCTTGCCTGGTCTCGGGTTTTAGTGTTCTTCGAGATTCCTGAGAAAGCAAAAGTCTTTTTTCCCCAGACAGAGATTGAAGAAATGGTCGTGAGCTGTCTCTTCTGTTTTTCAATGTTGTTTATTCTTTCTTATCTAGTCCATTCTTTCCCTGACCAGCAGAGCTCCTCTCTGCAGGTCAGTCCAAAGCACAATCCTCCACCTTCAAGGTGGTGTGTACTTTTATACTAAAAAACTACCTCTACAGTATTTACAAAAACTTACCAATACATATCATCTGTGTTAGAAAGTCAGCCTCTATTCTAAACCAACCAGAAGTGCCACCGTCACAGCAGAAGATGGAGCAGATGAAGAAGAAGGAAGAAGCCTAGAAACCATGAGGTTAAAGTCCAGGTGTTCCTTTATCAAGTGCTTTCATTCGTTCATGCAAACTTCTCAGAATCTCCCGTCTTGATTTAGCCCAACTGGTGTTTCAGCAGCCTTGAAGATTTCTCAGTCTAGCACTGTTGTTGTTTTCAACGACCTTGACGAATTCCAGAGAATCTGACAACACACCTAAAGATAATTTGGCTGGAGCACCCCTGGAACCAATTTGCTCAGACTCATTGCAACACGCTGTAGTTGACGGTTTTGAGAAATCCAGGTGGTGGAATGCTCAACCTGCTTTTGTGCAATGGTGTTTTGGGTTAAACCTCTTGAGGAAGTGGATGTTTCTTTTGGTATATTTGCAGCAGTTTGGAAAAATCTAAGGAAAAACAAAAACAGTGTATAAAACAGACTTTATGAATTTATAAAGGCAAGAAGAGAAACTGTTAGGTTGTCATGGGGGAGTTGAAGAGCAGCAGCGATAGTTTTGTGCTGCAAAATTCTGTAAAGCATTTCTTACATCAATAAATGATGGGTCACTATTTAAAATTTCAGTCCTTATGGTTCAATAAATACAACTGTGACAGGAGCTTCATTAGTGCCACAGCTCTGGCCAACACTCATCAGTAGAGATGCTTTGCATGAGGAATCTCCCTCACACATAGGGCCCTGCATGTTTTTGTTGCTTTTCCTGGATGATATCAGTATTTTCATCTCTGAATGCAGATTTGAATTCCTGGGGTTGTGGCCAACTGGAGCAAAAGGCTCATGACTGCACCTCCAAAAGGTGTCTTGGGGCAGCAGGGCTGAACACAGAATTTCATCCATCTGAAGTGTTTTTCTCCTTTTTATCTCTCTCTGGATGCTGAGGAAGGTCAGTCTTGTTGTTAGAGATTAGATGAGCTGCAGAAGGTCCATTTTAATTTCCTAACTGCTCCCCTCTAGATGTGTTGTGCCTTCTGTATTCCACCCAGCAACTGGAATTTCCTCTTCTTGGGTCTGACTGTTAAGTGCTGGCATGCCCTCACTTTGTATGACTTTGGTATCAAAGATCAAAGACTTTTCATTGATTTTACTGTTTCCAAGAGGAAGGTTCTGTTTATTTTAGTGACATCTTAATTTCTGTTTCTCATTTGCTGTGGTTTTATGGCAGGCACAGACTTTAGAACAGGAAAAACTGGCACTGGAGGGTAGATGAGGTCTTTGATTACTACTTTCTGTTGGTGCTTTTCTAAGCTTCCTTGGAATGGGAAAATAATGAATTTCAGTGGCTAAAGACAAGAAAGGACACTTTCTCAGGCATTGGGACACTGACAGTGCTGCTTCTATTCTTCATTTTGAGATCATACTTCAAATTCTTTATTTCTTCTACATGTGGTCTTGTCATTTCCATCTTGTTTCCTTGTGCCCTGGATCCCAGAAGAACCTTTGAGCTCCTGCAGGCAGGGTTTTGTTCCTTGCTCCTTGGTGAGGAGCTCTCAGCCAGAGATGGAATTTCATTGTTTTGCTGTTAATTTTCAGTATTCTTCCTTCACAAATGCCATAAGAAAGTTGCCAAAATAAATACTTTGGACATTTTCTAAATACTTTTTTCTAAACCAAGATGTAAAGCAAGGTGACGAAAATACAGCTTTGCTTTTAAGATAATTTAGTCCTGTTTGAGAAACACTGGAAGCACCAGTGTGAATTGAGGAGTGAAACCAAGCCAAAAAAAAGGGAAGCATCGCGGTGCTCCTTGAAGACCCATGAAAGAGGACTTGTTCATCACAGTCAGCAGCTGACTGAAGATAAAACATGGGAATTATAGAATAGTTTGGGTTGGAAGGGACCTTTAAGCTCACCTAGTTCCACCTGCTGCCATGTGCAGAGACACGTTCCACTATCCCAGATTGCTCCAAGCCCTGTCCAACCTGGCCTTGGACACTTCCAGGGATCCAGGAGCAGCTACAGCTTTTTCTTGTGTTCATATAAAGTGATGAAAACAAGAGACTGTCAGCAAAATCTGTGGAGGATTTTCTGTTCCATGGTAGAGCTGGCAGGAAAGGCTGAACCCAACTGATACCTTAAATTAAAATGTTTTGCACCAAGTAGCTCCCTCCACTTACACTACCTCAAAATAAATGTTTGGAATCGATTGTGGAGGAGGTAATGAACCCGACCTCACTTCAGCAAGACTGGGCTCACTAAAGCTCTGAACCTGACCTACCAAACAGGCAGAAGAATGTAAAAAATCAGGCTGGAGTGCATCTAACTTGAGAATAAGAGTGAATTCCTCTGTCTGTGCTGGCATTCACAAACCCTCCACTTGCAGAGTCTTGTGGTCAGCCACTGGGGACCAAGTTTTGATCCTTGAAGAGAACATTCTTTGCATAACTCAGGTTTTTTTGAAGTTGTTTTTTAAAGCTGGGGAATGAGGAAACATTGTAGAGCTTGTGGTCTCATGGGAGAGGGATCTGTAGGGATGACCTTCTGATCATCTCAGCTGTATGCTACTGAGAATGAAAAACCAAGTTTACTCCTGGTGGCTAATCCTGTAATTCTGCCTTAAAAGTACATTACCTAATGGTTACTATTTAAGAATTAGAAAAAGAAAAGCGGAGAATATGACAAACACACTCACAAGTGAAACTGAGACAGCCAGCAAGTGGCTATGACTCCTATGCTCCTGGCTATTAACTTGGATTGGTTTCTAACACTTAAGCTGGACAAGAAAGTCTCTTTGTTCAATGGCATCCTCTGATTCAGTGGATTTTTATGAGACTGACTAATTTCAGCTGAAGTTAAACAGCCCTCTGGGGAGGCCCCATTTTGCAAATCACTCCTTTCCCCTTTTTCTGCTGGGATGGTTGATGCTCCACAGGACTTTGTCTCAGCTTGACTGTCTCTCTCTCCTGGCTCTTTGCCACTGTTTCTGTTCCCAGGAGTGGGGTGGCAACAAACCAAGGCTGTCTGTAGCACCACGCTTGCACTTTTCCCCCACCCCTCAAAACAAGTCAAAATATGCTGTTGAACTTTCTTCTACCCTCATTAAATCCCACTTTCCTAAAGGGGAAAATCAGAGGCAATGGACAAAGGAACTCCCTTGCTGAGCTTTCCTCTCACATAATTGATAATTATTGGCTTTGTGGGAAAAAGAAGGGGAGAGCTGAGAAGTCCTGTGTGGGGAGCACATACAGCAAATGGAGAAGTGAGACTAGATTTGGAAACAGGGGTGGGAAAAGGAATATAAAAATCACAGAATGCGGCTCAAGATGCTGAGAAGCGCAGGGGGAAGGTGATGCTAAACTCACCCTGGAGTGTAGGGAAGGAGAGGAAAAAAATAAGATACTACCATGAGCTTTATTTGCATACCTGTGAAAGGAAAAAAACTATGAATGATTTCCCAGTGTGTGTTGATTTGCATATTTGGCATCAGAGCCTGTGCTCAATCTCAAAACAGTAAATCTAGTGGGAGTCCAATATTACTGCAATTTCCATGGGTGCAAATGGAATCTTATCTTCTATATTCCTTCCAAAAGCTAAATATAGAAGAGGATAAATCCAAGCTCATTCATGCAGGGACTACAAAACAGAGAGCTTAAAATATTTCCTATCACTGTGAATTTATGGCGTAATCATTCAGTATCTTAGATCTCAGGCACACCATTATTGGCACTTCTGTCTGAGGCTTGCACTCAGCTTGATCTCGTGCTGGTGCTGACTTGCTCAGGGCCAGCCACGTCTGTGAAACCACCTTGGTTTGCACCAGTGGTTAGTCTTGCCCTGTTGCTGTTAAAACTGCTGGTTTTCATTCTCTCTTTTCGGCTGTTTTTTTCAGGAATCATCCGGCTGAGGGATGGATTTCACGACCGCTACCCGGTGGAGGATTACCTGGATCTCTTCGACCTGGCAGCACATCAGATCCAGAGTGTGCTGCAGAGTGATGCAGTGAAGGAGAGGGGCAAGAGGAACAACATCATCATTGGTAGGGCAAAAAACAGCCCCAAAATCCTCTCTAGCTCCACATCTGCAGCGCTCAGAGCTGAGGCACCAGGGGGGGATTTTGTGGCTGGTTCTCAGCACAGAGCCCCTGACTTTGCTCTTCTCTGGTGTACTTGGAAGCTCTTGGCTTTCTTTTCCTGCAGGCTTTCTTCTTCTTCTTTCTTTGTTAAGAAGCTGTGATTATCTGTAGAAAATTCCTGAGCAAGTGCTGTATATCTGATGAACATCAGTATTTAATTAATGTGTTGGGGTTTTTTGTTTCCAAAAATGAGAATGACCTTGGTGACTCCTTCAAACACAGTTTTTATTTTGTTTTCATAGAATCATTTAGGTTGGGAAAGGCCTCTAAGATTATCACGTCCATCCATTCTCCCAGCACTCCCAAGGTCACCACTAACTCATGTCCCCAAGTGCCACATCCACTTTAAGTTCAGTTAGGAGGGGATTGCCTTTAGTGCTGGGACTGTGGCTTCAGTTCCAAATGCTGGAGCAATATCTGGCATAAATTAGGAACTGTGGTGTTTTGACAAACACTGGGTGCTGCAGAAATCCTGGACCTGGTGGGAGATGTGGTAGCAAAAGCTCACAGTGGCTCTCCTCAAGCTCTAACAGAAGAAATTGATATAATTAATTGGTATTAAATTATCTAATTACTACTAGAAATGCTCTGGTAGTGCTGTTCTATTGCGCTTTATGGAAGTCCATGGTGAGCACTGGGGTCTAGGGATGGATCCCTGGATTGCTTTCCATGACACACAGTGGTCAGTCCACTGGGCTCATCCACTCTGGTCCATGGTGTGCTGGTTTACAGTGCCCATGAAAAACATTACAAACTTCTAAATTCTGCTTTTGGTGTCTGCTAAAACCTGAAACTGAGAGGATGGGAATTTTGCCAGTCCTATTTCACAGGGAAACCTGTGACACGTTCCATGCAAAAAGTAGTTGTGCAAGTGACAGTGCCCTGTCTCAAAAAGAGACTTTTCAAGTAGGCTTGAAGTCACAATTCTACAGGAAATAGAGACAAGATTTTTGCAGCCTGCCCTCAGAATTGTTGAGGGTTTGGTCTCATTATAACCTAAAATTTTAACCTATTGCTGGCTGGACGAGATGGTGATGATGCCTTAGGTTGGTTGAACCAGAGCCTTGTCTGAGTCACATTTGTTGAATACTTCCCCAGCCTCCATTTAAGTCCATAATTCACTTTATTAACCATTTGCAACACTGAGCAACACTTGCAAGATGGGGTTCTTAAGAAATGCTGCCACCAAGGACATCTGCAGATTTTCCTGCTACTTACAATAATATCTCCTGTCCTTTCATGGGTGAAGTGCTTATACTAATTAAATTCACTAATCTAATTGGCAACGTACATCTTTGATTACCCACCTCCTGTTGCAGCTTTTTGTAGAGTTCACTTCGTGTTTCTTTTTCCTGTGGTCTCATTTCTTGTGTCATTAAGGTTCTGCTGGGTTTTCTTATTAAGTTTACAGGAAAAGTCTTGAATGATTATACTCATTAAGGCAGTCTTTTATGACCTTGGTAAAAAACAAAGCAAAGCTATCTAGCCTAGAATGAATCTGTATGAGTATCAGGTTTGCTCATCATCTTCCTTTTCTTATTTCAAATGACTGGAAAGAAAAATCAAATTAAAACTGTAAATATTTCGGTAATTCATCATGTTTTATTGTTTTGAAAAGTTAAGCTTCTTTGGATATTAAACCTAATGAGTAATACTGCATTTTCCAAAAACACCCAAAAAACCCAGCAACTGTTTAGAGATGAATCCAAGAGAACAGGGGTGATCCAGGCATTGGTGTTCTGAGCAGGACTTGTTTATGGGGATCATTAATAAGATAAATTCAGAGACTTGTGAAAACACAATATGATGTTAATCCATTAATGACTGAATGAGGAGGTTATGCACTGTTCTTTAGGCAATTAAGGTCCATAAGAAAAAAAATATTTCAGTTGCTCTGGCATAATTAAAGATAATTAATTGTTGGTGATTAATTTATCTCATTTTTAGTATGGCTTGTTCTCTTTGCAGGTATTAAACCTGTGTTACAAAACTAAACCAAACACTGTCAAATTGTCAGGAAAATTTTTGTTTGCCTGATTCAGGAAATTAAAGTTATAAAAGTCAGCAGGGACCAGAATGATTATTTTTTTTTTTTTTTAATGTATATTTTCTCCCCCTCATTAAATTCATGACAGTCATCTTGTGGGAAGATTTACCCTCTTGACCCCAGGTTTTGTTGGGCTGGAGCAGCACCTTGAACCGTGTTAATGCTTTAACATGATTTGGTTTTGTGCCTGTGATCTTGGGTTGGACTTGACAATCCCCAGAGGTTTTCTCCAGCTTTTATGATTATGGGATTTTCCCTGCCTTTTGTCCTGCCTGCAGATTTCAGGTGGTGGAATTCACAGTTTCTGGGGAATGTGGGCTCTGATATCAAGAGAATCTGCCCATTTATGTGTAAATACACTGGGGTTTTTTTTGTAGTTTACATTGCAGGAGTGTGGGGAGGTGTTTGCAGGTTTGACCACGCTAATTGAGGTAAATCCAACAGCACATCCAAGGTGGTCAGGGAACGGAGCAGGGACCTGTGAAATTATCAGATCTAGTCTGGAGAGGAATAGGGGGCTCGGTGAGGTCATGGACTTCAATTATCTTGGCATGATTTAGGCAAACACTTCTGAGGGAGCCCCCAGCTCCTGTCAGGGGGATGGAGCCCCCAGCTCCTGTCAGGGGGATGGAGCAGGGACTTCCCAAGGTCACTGCCATCCCTGGAGAGCCTCTCCAGCAAATCCCTGCCTGCAGGTGCTCCTACCCTTTGCATTTCCCCACATCCTGCTGGCTCAGGAGAGGTTTCTGTGGCAGGGCTGTCTCAGCTCCTGGCTTCTGTTTAATCCTTTGTGTTTCTGCCTCACCCAGCGTGGGAGCTGGGCTAATTGAGTTTTAATTGACAAGTCGAAGCCCGCTGGTGATTAGGCAGTGCTTTGGCTAATTAATTTAGAATGGAAGAATGGAGCTGTTGTGGACACCCAGCTACAGCCAGTGGACCTGATCTCCTCCTCCTGAAAAGAGGCAAAATGAACATGACAGAAGATTAATGTGTTTTCTAACAACTCCCAGACTTTATTAATGAATCACATTATGTTCAGCTGAAGTTTGGAGCCAGTACCTTTCCCATGTTGTGTTTTGTCCATCTTTTTAAATCTTTATTGTGCTTTCCCAGCAGAGGAAGGAAGAAAAAATAGGGAAATAATGTACAAGTCTATAAGCCTACAACATTGTTATTTTTTTAATCTCCTTCCCTTTGATTTGAAAAACCTCATTAGCAAGAATTAGCTTTCATTAGACTGTCAGAGAGTGTAAGTCCCCAAAAAGCTTCTGTACATGTTTTATTGAACAGTACTGTGCCACATGAATGCCTGGTTTACTTAAAAAGACAGAGAAGTTTACAAAATTCAAAACAACTTATCAGATCATTTATTTAGCAGCTGAACCATCATATACCTCACTCTGCCAGAGATTTTTGCTGAATATATTTCTCCCTGTAGCATTGCATTCTGAGAGAGCTTCTTCAGACACAGAAGACACCAGAATCTGGTATTTTACCAGTGTGCAATTTATTCTATAAACCCTTTATCTATTCATAAACAGTTGACTTGTTCTACATGAATAATTATATATAAAAAAAAAAATCGTATTTCAAACCTCAATGACATACCTCAGCTTCTTTTTAAATATTTCTTATTTAAGCTTATGCTTATGCTTGCTGATTCTCCTGATGATGTTTTCCACACTGTTGATCAGCAGGGTTAGTGGTTTCCACATTTTCCCATGGGAAATTTTACAATTTGTTAGCAAGCTGCTGCTCTGAGATTTGGGAGCATTAAGGCCAATCCGTGGGTGCTACAAGGAGCATTGCAAGGCTTCAGCAGGGACAAACACTTGCCAAAGGCCAGGCTGGATGAAGTTTGGACCCACCTGGTCCAGTGGAAGACGTCCCTGGCCATGGCAGGGATGGGAACAAGATGGATCTTTAAGGTCCCTTCCAGCACAGATTATTCTGTGGTTCCATGATTCCTCACTGGAAAATGTGCTAAACCCCTGAGCAGTCCATTCCAGCCCAAATTAAATCTATTTGCATGTGTTAGCCACCAACAGGAAGCAGTGTGGCTGTGGAGAGCAATATTTCAGGTGGAATTATATAAAACCTGCCTTAACCATCCCTGCATTCCCAGAGGCACAGGGCAGTGGGATTGCTGCAGCTCTGGGAGCTTTAGCCAGAGCAGTCTGCAAGAACTAAGGTGTGTTGAAATTCGTGGAGTCAATTTTGATCTGCCTATAGCACTTCAAAATTCAGCCAATTTCCACTCCAGCATGAAGAATGGAATGAGTTACCAGCAGAGATGCTTTTCATTTCCAGGAGAGGCCAGTGCCTCGACAATGTGGGACAACAATGCTTGGATTTTCTTCTATGACAACAGTACTGAAGGAGAACCTCCCTTCCTGATCCAGGACTTTATCCATGCCTTCCAACCAAATGCCAAACTTATCATCATGCTGAGGGACCCTGTTGAAAGGTAAGCAAGAAAATTTTCTTGTTATAATAATATTTTTAGTTCTCACTCTGTTGGATGCGAGTAAATATTCATGTGGTGTTTGAGAGCTACTTGCTTGTGATAAGAGGGGTTTTACTCTGTTTGTTTTGGCACAGGTAACAGTGATAATGTTTTAAAGAGAAGCATGTGAGTGTGAATACCATGAGTGCCATGCCTGGGCTCCTGAAAAAAAGAATTTATAGGTTTCCAAATGCAATCTAATGCCATTACCTGAGCTAATATGCCCTGGTTCTTAGCAGGGCTCTTTAGACTAAGAGGGCACTGCATCTTCAGATCTCAGCAGAAGTGGTCCTGGGAAATATTTCATTTCATTTAAGTAGTAAAATCTATCTTTTCACGGGGTTTGCAGTTCAAACTGATTAAATAATAGTGATTAAGAATGATTAAATAGCTCTGAAGCCAGCAAATGATACAAATTTTAAACTCTTTAAAGTGCATGGTGAGACAGTCATGTAAAATTTCACTGGGCATTTGTAGCTTGCACAGCCAACAGCTGCAGGAGTTCATCCTTGGTCTTCCTGGCTTTGTTTGAAGGGAAAGGGCTTGGCTTTTGCCAGGGTATGGGCTGTTTTAAATGGCTATAGAGAGTCAGGAATGTCCAGCTTTCCACTTGAATTTTTCTCTCCAGTCTTTCTCCAGATTTCTGTGACATTCCTTCCCACTGTGTCCTCTGAAGAAGGATAATAATAGGGAAGGTGATGGGGATGGTGGTGTGAATTCCTTCTCACTGTAGCTCCATAGGGATATTCAGAATACTTGTGGCAGCGTCAGTGCTCAAGGGCAAACTGCCAGAAAAAAACTCAAGGAAGGAAGGGGATGCAGGTGATGGTGGGGATGCAGGTGATGGTGAGGTTGCAGGTGATGATGAGGGATGAAGATGATGGTGGGGGATGCAGGTGATGGTGAGGATGCAGATGGTGGTGGGGGATGAAGATGATGGTGTGAGGAGCAGGCTCTGGTGGCTCTGGGAGAAGAGCAGACCCATGGTGCTTGTGCAGACAGCCCCTCACCACTGCCCAGCAGCCTCCAGAGCTGGGGTCGTGTTCCCCAGGGAGCTTCCCTGCTGGCAGGACGTGGCTGTGGTGAGAGCAGGGTTGGGAGATGTTTCCCAGCTCCTTTTTCAGGAAATGCAGCTCTCAATTTCAACGGCATCTCCTGACCCCAGGAGCTAACAGATGGTAATTTTATGTGAGAGAATGGCTGGAGTGGCTGCCTCATATAAATTAGTGACAAACTCCCTGATTGCCTTAACCACCCTCTGTAATGGGGGTGTAGCTCTCTGCCAGCTTCAGCAGGGGTGACAGCAAAAGTCAGCTTCATCTCCTTTACTGCGTTTATGACAAATTGGTTCCTTTTTGTTTGCAATTCCCAGCATTCCTGATGGCTCATCGGAGCTCCAGAAGCAAAAGCAAAAGGGGCAGCCCAGGCATCCTTTGGTGAGGCCAGGCAGTGGAACAGGTTCCTTGGAGTAGGCAGGAGGGCAGGGGACTGGGACAGGCTCTGATCTAACCTGCACAAAGTCTAGGCTGTCCCCAGCAGGGAATATTTGAATGATGTCTTATTTTGAGATGGTTGTTGTCAACTGGTGTCATTATTTCATTGGAATGGACAAAAGTTGAAGGGAAGGACTCCAAGTAGCCAGAACAGCTGAAATCCCAATCAGCAAAGGCAGATGTCACCAGAATTAAAAACAGATGGGAAAAAAAGAAAAAGAAAAATGGAAAGAAAATCTCAACTGCCCTGGAGAGGGAGAACTTGTCTTCAAGAACATAATTTTTCATAAGATGCCAACAAGTTTGAAAAATGATGCAATTCTTTTGATTAGAAATACCAAGCAATCATATTAAACCTTTTTAATGACAATTCAGCCTGGCCCATGCTGTACCTGATGCCTGCTGGATGATTTTTCCCAGGAAGAAGCCTTTCACCACTCAGTCCCACCATCCATGGGACAAACTGAGTCCTGACATCCACATTTCCTGCAAGCAGGAGATGCTGATTAATTTAGGTGTACTCAACTAGCCTGGTCCTTCAACTTCTCCCTTTCTTCTCTTTTTTTAAAATGAACAGAGAGTCTTCATTTGTTTCACATGGGAATTAAAATCCTGTTCTTGCAAAACATGGACATAAATAATGAGTGCAGAGGGCCTATTCCTGTGCTTAAGTGCTTTGCTGGATTAAGGCCTAAACATTCCAAATGAGGTGTTTTTATGTACCCACAGAAATCTAGGGAAGTTAAATGATAAATAAATTAAGTGCAATACAAAAGGTTACTGCAGTAGTAAGTGAGACCTAAATAGATTGGTGTTTTTATTTCCTAAACACCTGTGGTTTTTTGAAAGAGGCTGAAAAATATGTAGGATTTCTGGAATTTTGTAAAGAGATGGGTACTGTGGAGGCATCAAATCTGTGCTTCAAACACACTCGGGGAAGTGACTCCTTGAGTGACACAAAATTGTTTTCAAAACCATGTGGTATTGTAGTGGTCATTCTAAGCCTAATTATGAATGGAAGTCAAAATACCATGTTCAGCAGATCTAATATTTATGTCATGTCTGAGCATTTACTTTGTCTCTTTAAAACATCTTGCAAAAGCCTAATCAAGGTTTCAGGTGTTAATGCTAACATTGATGTTTTCCTTGCCTGTAGGTCTTGGGTTGTTTCACCATATCACCCTCAAAGGAATTTGAATTTATATTATCTTTTTAAAGTGATTTTAAGTATTGTAAAACTTGTGCTAAAAGTGCAATGAGGGGATAATGCTTTGCAACTTAGAGAAACTCCTGCTTCTTCGTCTTAAAAAAAAAAAAAAAAATGAAAACCAACAGGTAGAATGCTGAAAATTGGAAGTTTTTGAAGGAAAGTCAACATAAGATTGGAGGTGAAGATTCCTGTAAAAGGAAAGGGAAAACTCCTTACTCATGATGGTAACCATCTTGGCAATAATGTAAGAATTACTCTTTTTAACCTGCCTAAGGTTAAAGTTTCTAAAATCAGCTTTAAGCTTTAGAGACAGTTCCTGTACAGGGAACACCAGGTGCAGAGGGGCAGCAACATCATCTGAGACCGGTTCTGTTCACAGAGAATGTGAATTTAAAGTCTAAAATTTTACCTTCAGGAGAAAACATTGGCTCACACGATTTCTAGGGTCAGGTCTCCAGGGATGCAGGCCTTGAAAGTGGGGATTCTGTTCAAAATCCCCATGAGAAGGTTTTGCTGTGAGCCAAAGCTCATTAAAATGGATGGAAAATGATACGGGGTGACAGGCTGTGGGTGGGACACTGTTACACACCTGTCCCCATGGAAATTTCTTTGCTTTAACAGTTCTTCTTAGGGTCAGGATTAAAAGCATGACAGACAGAATTCTTGTTTGGACTTGGATGTTTATTGTTCCTTTTCTCAGTTCCAGCCTCACAGACCGTGAGTGCTTTTCCATGCTAAGTTAGCAGAGCAAAAATGGACTACAGAGCTATGTCTTCAAGGTTTTTTTAAGCCTAAACTACCCAATTATGAGATGCTAACTAATATATTTTTACTTTTAACTCAATAACTAAATACCTATGTCCCGCACTGTGGATTTTCTCAACCAATCCCACAAAATCACCCAAACTTGTGAATAAGGAGGAGAAGAAGACTACACCCTAAATTCTCTATCTGGTTACATATATATTATTTTAATTTAACCCACTACCTTAAATTCTAAATCTCTCATCCTGTGATATAACACACTTCTATTCATCTACACACTCACAGACTCAGTGCTATCACTCAGTTTTAGAAGCCTTTTCCATGGCTTCAGGTCAAATATAGTGTGTCTTTGAGGATCATTTCCTGTCAGCACAGAAAGTCTGAAATTCTCGTGTCTAAGGATCCAACACGTCCCTTTTCCGTGGATTCCTGTCACTGACTGCAGTTGCCAGATTTGTTGCGTAAATAAATGTTCTTCCATTCCCTCAGCCCCCTCACTGCCACGTTTCCCGCTCACAGGTTGTACTCTGATTATCTGTACTTCGCCAGCGCCAACAAATCCGCGGAGGATTTCCACGAGAAAGTGGCGGAATCCCTGCAGCTGTTTGAGGGCTGTGTGCTGGATTTCTCCCTGCGAGCCTGTGTCTACAACAACACCCTCAACAACGCCATGCCCGTACGTATTTCCAGGCACTTTTGGCTCCTGGCTGCCTGAACCTGCTGGGAAGACAGAAGATTTTGGTTGAGACACCAAAATCAAGGGAGCAGCGAGAAATCAAAAGTTTCTCCCTTCTTTGTTTGTAAAAGTGGAGGATGTAAATCTATATCTAAAGATGGAAAAGATGGTGTGGGGGCCCAGCTGTCTCCTCAGCCTGTTCCCTGGTGAATGCCAGCAGGGATAATACAGCCTTCCTATTGTGCAAGTGCATGGAGAGCACATTTAGGGAAGATTACAATTTAATGTGCAAGCTTTTTGCAGATGTCTCCAAAAAAGTAGCTCTGGCAAAGATCTTTGCGCTACCAAATTGCCTCAAAATCAGAATAAATTATGTGTTCTTTTGTAAGTAAAGGCTACCAATAACTAGATAAAATCTTCCTTTTTTTTTTTTTTTTTTTTTTTTTTGAAATCGTGCATGCCAGAAAATTATACAAGAAAACACAGAAACTGCTGGCAGGGGAATGGATAAGTATTACAGGCTTAGGAATCCAAAATTCACAATTTTAGCATAGAACTGACTTCAGATTTTGCTGGAGGGCAGAGAATAATACGGAAGAGATTGACTTGAAGTATCACATCTGGCCAGTTTGCTGTTCAATCCTCTTTTATTTGCTCAGGCTGTAAAGGATTTGGAGGGAACGGTTCACTCCTTTGCCTCTGGGGTGAAGTTATTGCCTCTAAAACTGGAAAAAATAACAGTCCAAGAGTGTATTCCATGTGCTGGAGCCCTGCAGCAGCAGAGCAAACAGGACACTGCTCTCACTTACCAGGTAGACTGGAGCTGCTCATCCCTGACTGCAGCCCCCAGGACTTCCTCACACACTGGTTGCTGCTGGGCAGCATCACAGAATTTTCCAGCCATCTGCTTGCACAAATGTATTCCTTCCAGTGTGGCAGAGAAAGGCAGAGAGAGAACCAGAAGGAAAGATTTTCCTCTTATGTTCATCCTCAGGCTGCAGAACCCATCTCTATTTGTTGTCTTCAGCAGCCCTCTTGAAGAAGATGCTTTTGGAAATGAGCAGAGGAGGCCTCTTTCCTTCCATAGAGCCACAAGCAGGTGTTTGTAATAAAACCCACATGCCAACTGTGCTCCTCAGTGGCCGTTTTTAGCTTCTTCTTCAGCCAAGCTGCTAAATCTGTTGTGTTCGTGGTTTGCTGTGCATTGAAAAAGTCAGGATTGTTGTCCCTGGTGAGCTCATTAGGTTGCTAATTCTGTGACTACGCCAGGAACAAAAGGGGTTTGCTATTTGTCCGTGTGTTTCTGAAACCAGAGAGGTGTCCTAGGCATCGTGGCTGCTGATGGGTGCTGAGGGAGAGGAAAGGGGTGCTTGGTACCTGGAAGGAGTGGAAAGAACATTACCCAGAGCAAGGCACAGTGACTAGGGTGATCCCTATTGTGACCTGCCAGCACCTTCAGGAGAGTACAAGGAAGATGGAGAAACTATTGACAAGAGCCTGGAGTAAGAAAAGAAACATTAAACCACAGGTTTGCCCCAGTGCTGAGTGTAATGAGGCACTGACTGAGGTCTGGGGTGCTGCCCTGCCAGAATTATCCCATCTTAGCCTGGTGTCTTCATCAAATAAGAGGATACAGATTCTGGTGTAGCACATCTATAAAGAAACCTGCCAAATATGGAGGCTTATGTTCCAAGCAGCCAAAGACACACATCAGAATCACACAGGATAATAATAATAATTCAGCAATAATTCAAAATATGGCTTTTTTAGAGGAATTTAGGTATCAGTGTAGGTCACAGAGCAGTGTCAGAAGAGAAAGGGGCTGTTGTCTGAATTCATGGGCTCTGTGGTAATGCGAGCTGATGATGTTAATTCTCTTTCATGAAAGATGCTTAAGACTTGGGATTCATGTTCCTCTGCTCTGAGCCTGAAGGGACTTAGAAAAATATTTATAAGCACAGTTGGAGGCTGGACTTTTTAAGAACACCAAGGCTACTCTTTTTATGTTCCAACTTGTTATATAAAATTGAGGAGGGAAGAAAAACAGAGATAAGGGCAGGAGAGGATGAAAATCTGCCTTTCTCCCTCTCTGGTCTGACAGAGCCTGGCTCTCTGGGTACTCAGACAAGGCACCATCAACACTGCTGCAGCTGAGATCTCAACCTAATTATTGCAGTCAGAGGATGCAGCAAAATGCACCCAAACCTAACCTCTGACTGCAAAGCAGAATATTTGTCCTGCTCATGACAGCATGACCTGGTGCAGCTGAAAATCATGGAATCATTTAGGTTGGAAAAGACCTTTAAGGTCATTGAGCCCAAGTTTTAACACAGCACTTCCAAGCCTTCCCTTAAACCATGTCCCCAATATGAAATCAAACTGAAATAAGCAGCCTTGGGATCTGGAGAAGGTAACAGGACTGAGCATCTTCCCTTTTCATCCTCAGTGTATCCATGAAGGCTCCAAGCATGGAGGAGCTTGGATGTGAGGTGGCTGAGATCCTTCTACAGATAATTGTGTCTGCACAACACTTTTACACAGACCTGTGGCTGGTGCAGCTTGGTAAAATGATATCTGTCACCAGCAGAAAAGCTGTTTGCTAAGATTCCTTCAAGCTGTTCAGAAAACAAGAGGGAGGTTGAAAAATATTTACATGCTTTCTTTTTGTCATTCCTTAGAAGCACATTTCGGGGATTTTTTTGCCCAGATGACAGAGGTGGGTGTTGTGTTTTTACAGCTGGAAATGTTGTAAGGTGAACTAATTTGGGTTTTTTTGTACTTACAGGTGAGGTTACAGGTAGGGCTCTATGTTGTGTATCTCCTGGACTGGCTGACAGTTTTTAACAAAGATCAGATCCTTGTTCTTCGCCTGGAGGACCATGCATCAAACATGAAGTACACCATGCACATGGTGTTCCAGTTCCTGGATCTGGGTAGGTGCTTGCTGGCTGGTTTAAGTGTGCAAAATCACCATTATCCTCCTTCTTATAGGCTGGTTTTGCTTTATTAAGAGACAAAAAGAGAAGCAAAGGAATCTCGCTTGAAGGATGCATTAATCTTGTTGCCTGGAGTCAAGCAAAATTAAATTCTCAAATTCCTGGTGTTAGAAGATTTTAGTAAGAGTATAAAAAGGAAAAAAAAAAACCAAACCCAGACCACTCAGAGTGCAGGGATTTATCTTCCCGTACAGAAGCCAGCCCTGCTTCTGAAGGCACTCAGGGCTTGTTTGCCACGGGTTTGCGGAGATGCAAAGTTATCCCCCACAATTTTAACAAACTGAAGTGCTACCAGCCCCGAACCTAAATCTGAACATGATGAAAGGTTGTGTTTGTAGCTAAGGAGAAGGGGGAAATTGTGTTTTTGCTGTGTTGATTGAGACATCTGTTGCTAATCCTCGGAAGAAACGCCGGCAGACAAAACGTTGCCCAATGTTGATTTGACAGTAGCAAGAGAATGAAAATGTGGCTGAAAAATCATCTGTCTGGTCCAAAGATTGGTCTAGATGATGAGAAAGTTTGGATGTAGCATCTGAACAGATGAAAAGCTTGGCATCTGCTTCCAGAATATGGTTTGTGCTGGAAAACTTCGTAGGCTTTTATCTTGCTGATTCACATTTATTCCCAAAGTGGGGGCATCACTACACCTGTGACCACTTTGATCCCACTGCCAGCCTCCAAAAAAACAGAACTGGGGCTTTTCTCAGTGCTGAGAGAAGCTCAAAGAGTTTGTGTTGAGTACCAGTCAACTCACACCATGAAACAAAACAGCAGCATAAAGTACCTGCAGCTCCAGAATGGATGGGAAATTGTCTTCAGTCACTGAGTTTATTTCTGAAAAGAGGCTATTTGCCTCCAAGAGTGATTTATTCTGCTTTGCATTGAGATGATTAATTAATGGGAGAAGAACATGTATTATTTCCATATTTACCAGTTGTGATTCATTTTATTGATCTAAGCCTGTATCCAATATTCTGAAATATTTTGGCTGCTAAAAAAAATCACATTTTTCTCCCCATGGCAAACCTTCTGATTTAGTCATTAGATTTCTTTTGGATGCACATTTTTGGGGGAAATATTTGAAGATAATATTCTCTTTTTCCACAGGACCTCTGAGTGAGAAACAAGAAGCTCTGATTACCAAGAGTCCTGCATCAAACACCAGAAGACCTGAAGACAGAAGCCTGGGCCCAATGCTGCCAACCACCAAGGCAATTTTAAGAGATTTCTATAAGCCTTTTAATACAAAACTGGCACAAGTTCTTTTTGATGATGCTTTTTTATGGAAGAGGACATAACGTGTAAATTTCTTGCCACGACTACAGTGCTTAAAGGAGTTTTTATTTTTTTAAATTCTATTTTTGTGCGTGGATATTTTACATTTTTTTTCCCATTCCAAAGAGCAGCCCATGGATGAGCTGGGAGTCTCACCTTCAGCCAGCACACTTCTCAACAGTTCTACCACTGTTTTCCTTGGGAGAATGGAAAGCATCATGCTTTAATCTGTTTATTGCAACTTCTTTCACCCCAGCAAAGGAGCAGACAAGCATTAGGACAATGATGTCTCTTCCACAGGGGTGTTGAAGTGTAACCTTCTCTGAGATGCTGCAACACAGAGTTAGCATCAGTTTCCTACAATTACACTTATAATCTCTGATTTTCCATATATGTTATTCACTCTTTTTTTTTTCAAGCAATCAATGTCATTTAGTCATTAAAATTTTTAATTGAATTCAACCTAAAATTCTGTTTCTTTTTGTCAGCCTGTTTACACATGCTCTTCACTGACACTGAGTGTGTTTCCTTAATTCTGAAAGAAAGATAAAGTGAATTCACATAAATTTCCAAGTCTTATTTACATCTTCAAGATAAACGCACTTTCCTAGCCACAGTTCTTGTAAAAGAAAATTTTATAATCCAGGTAAGAATGATGGCTGAAACCTAAGCAGGCACATTTGGTGTTTAGCATAACAAATGAATTCTTTCCATATTTTGTTCATATAAGTATGAATATATATCATTTATTCATATCACTCACACGTTTTCCCAGGAAACCACTTTTATTAAAAGTCCATTCCTGGCCATGGGGAGATATTATGGATATTTCTGCTAAATTCTGCAGGATTACTCTTCTCCATTGTGAAGAAATATGCATTTTAAAAGTCATGTTAAATTTTGCTATTGAAATCATAAATGAGCAGGATTCTCAGTACCTTACAGAAAGGATGTGTTACCTAAGGAATTAGGTTGTGTGTTTTCCTCTTCAGGAAAAATGCCTATATTTAGTTAAAGAAGTTGAGATACGCAGACTTGAGGGAAAAAACTCTAACATTTTGAAAATTATGGAGGAACTTGGGACTACCTGAAAGTTTTTATTTGACAAAAAAGATCAGATTTTTCTACAGGTGTGCAGGAATTTAATCTTTGATTTCAAACACACCTGCTTAGGTCACTGTCAGCTACGATCTGCAGCCTTCTGCAGGTGGAAGCCCCACCTAAGTAAGGGATTTTTGAAGACACAAATATAAATGCTACCTATTAATCATTTCCTCTCATGGGCTAAACCATTTCCTCCCTGAATGTTTGTTGAGTGGGTCACAGGGAGCTTCTACCCAGCTGACAGCTGTCAAAACCCCAGAGAATCCTCTCTGATTGTCTTCCCTTTCAGCCTTGATGCTGGACCCCACAATGCAGCTTTATTGACACATTCACGAGTACATTTACAACTACTAAAGATTTTCCCTGTCCCCCCCCCCCCCACCATGGGGACATATTATTCACTTCATGTGTTTCTAAATTGAGAATTAATGCTGAAAACTTGATGGATCCTGAACATTTCACACGGGAATAGGATTGGTGACATGTGAGATGTTTTGCAACAGAAGACTGTTCCTGGGTTCTTTGCCAACTGGTAATGTGCTGTTTAAAAAAGGATTCAGTCTGGGGTTTGAAAAGCCTAAAATAAGTAATTTAGTGAAGTATTCTAGACAAGCAGAACAGATTAGTTCCAGTTCAGAAATGTTCACAGACCAAAAATTGTTGAAGAGCTGAGAATGGACTACTTTAACAGTACAAATAAAAAGTATCATGGGACTGTGAAACACAAAATCAGAATGAATTTGCCACCGTTCGCAGTTCTTAAAAATTTAATCAACAACTTACTTCCACCAAAGAGTTCCTCCAGCTGTACTTTGATTCAGAATCAACACTGTGTGGTCAGGATAACTCTATACAGATGTTTCCTAACCTGGCCTGCCACGGTCAAATATTTCCATTTAGTTGTCAACTTACAGCCATGATCTAATGATATTATTTTACCAGCCCTAAAAGCTAATTAATACATCTGTCTTTATCATTAACTTGAGCACTGAACAGCTCACATTCTCTGGTTTGTGACTGTGGTCCTCCTGAAAGTGAAGTTTCAATGAGGCTGCCTTTATGTCTCCATCTCCTTCACGAGATCCAAAATAGGACCTCCTGATTTTAACACATTCCAGCCTTATGCTGTTGGGTTGTGGCATGACTAAGAATCCAACAGCAGCAAATATTGGTCAAGAAGTCATTTTGGAGGTAAAGATATCACTCTCCAGCTCAGGCTGTAAAAATAAAATTGATCTGGTGACTCAGAATGAAATAAAACAGCATCTCCTCAAGTGATGTGGCAGTGCTGGGTGTCAGAGCCCCTCTTCTTCAGCCACAGGCAGTCAGTGGCTTCACAGCAAACCTCTGCACAGGACAAGGCTCTTCCAGTTCCCTTTACCTTTCTGCTGACAATTCTAGCTGTGAAAAAATGCAATTTTATTGTTATTAGTCACTGTAGCGCTGAGGTGGCCCACATCCCCAGAAGAGCAATTTGCCAAGAAGTTGGAATTCACATCAAGATAGTATGTTTTCATTCTCGTGTTTTGTGCCAAAGAATAGCAGTGGCTCCTTGCAAAGACCTCAGAAAATCCATGTCTCATACTGTTCTTTTGCTCTTATCTCTGCTGAACAAAACTAATCAAAAAAAAAAAAAAAAAAAAAAAAAGAAAAAAAGATGCAGCTTTCCTGAGTGCAAAAGCACTGAGGAAAGGGTTGCTTCCAAATGTTCTCGCTGCTACTGCAGAGGAATGTGAAATGTGTTTTCTGTAAGACCTTGAGTGTTTGGGCCAAGCATCTTGGCTGTCTGGAAGAAGTACAATAAAAACAAAGGATCTCCTGCGAAGGGAAACAGGCACTGGTTGATGTGGAAAAGGGTTGTGTTGTTATCTCTTGAGTCCAGGCCACAGGCCCTGGGCTTCAGCTTGGCAAACTGAGGATAAATGGTGAAATTGTTGCAGTTCTGAATGTATCTTTCTGCCAAGAAATTAATAGTTTTCCAACTAAGCCAAATGTTCTTTTGTTAAAGTCAAGGCACACCAACATCGTGAAAAGTCATTCCTGCTTGATCCCCCTCACACAGGTGAGGGGGACATTCCACAGGACCAGAGGACACAGCCTCAATTTGCATCAGGGAAGGTTTACGTTGGATTTTAGGAAAAATTTCGTCACTGGAAAGGTTGTCAGGCTGTCCAGGGCAGTAAAATCACCACTTCTAGAGGGATTTTAAGGATTTGGGGTTGTGCAGATTGGGGACATGGGTTAGTGATAGCCTTGGCAGTGCTGGGGGACAGCCTGAGGTCTTGGAGGTCTTTTCCAACCTTAACAATTCCATGAGCAGTGTGTTTCCAACAGGAATTCTTGTCTTCCAGTACCATCTTGTGGCCAACCCCAGCATTGCTTTGTGCCACGAACTTTTTCCTACTCTGGAAAAAGAAGAGGCAGGTGCAAAAGGAAAAAATAATTTCTACTTCTTTTCAGATGCTCAGCGGAATAAAATTTCAGGAGCTGGTAATCATGTGGAGAAGCGCTGGCTTGGCACAGCCTCAACATCATGGAGTCACAGAATCATATAAGTTGGGAAAAACCTCTGATATCATTGAGTCAGTGACCCCAGCACTGCCAAGGCCACCACTGACCCACATCCTCAAGTCCCACATCCACAGAGCTTTTAAATCCCTCCAGGGATGGGGACACCACTGCTCTGGGCAGATGTGCCAGGGCTGGAGAGCCCTTTCCATGAAGAATTTTCCTCTAAAATCCAATCTAAACCTCCCTTGTTGCAATCTGAGGCCTTTCCCACTTGTCCTGTCCCTTATCACTTGGGAGAAGAGAATGACCCCCACCTCATCCAGGGAAAGATGCCAGCAGCAGCTGAGCTGGAAGCTGCTCACTTCTGCTGAATTCATCTGTGTCCTGCTGGGGACAGATGCTTTTAAGTCACAGCTCCTGTGAAAACTCTGCACTGCCTCAATCAATAGAGAGACTCTCAAAATGATTGCCAGCAGGGCAGGGGCTTAATGGGCTGCCAGGCTGGAAGCTGCCATTAAAATTAGAGGGCTGCTGTGTATATATTAAGGCACAATTAACAGAAAGTAAGGTCTGAAAGAGACACAAATATCAGAGTTCAGAGAAAAGACACATTCCCTCACCCTTATCATTTCTGGACATCCCTTTGCTGTTTGAAAACCTTCCCCTTCCAGCAGGTGTTGATGTGATGGTGCTTCAG
Organism: Certhia americana; assembly: GCA_018697195.1. NCBI lineage: Eukaryota > Metazoa > Chordata > Aves > Passeriformes > Certhiidae > Certhia > Certhia americana. The sequence goes on from CM031862.1 coordinate 3,517,090, forward strand.
CTGGGCTGGCAGGGGTGTGGAAAGTCCACTGAAAAAAATGCTAAAAGTACAACTAAAGTGGTTTAATATTGCAGTTTAGTCACTGAAGGTTCAGTTGCTGTGTGATTCTGAACAGCAGGGCAGCTGCACTGGGCACTTTCCTTGAGGAAAATAGGGCAGATTTCCAGTTCTTTCCTCAGTATGGGAATGTCTCACACACTTAGAAAATTATTTCTTCCTCTATTAATGAATGGGAATGAGGAAAGGGAAAGGCCCTGCTGCTACTCAGAACGTTAGAGCAGATGAACAGCCTCAGAGCAGCTCCCAAAACTTCAATTAATTTAGGCTACAGAGGCCTAAACCATAGATGACTTGCAAATAACTTGTAGTTTAGCTTTTAAAGACACTAAAGCCAGTATATCTGATTAATGAACACATTCAGTGTCTCAGAGACCAAAGATCTGGGGCTGGTGCTGAACCGTCTGCTGAACTGATTGGGTCAACACATATTATTTCCTCCTCTAGATTGTTGAAATCAGAGATAGAAAGCAATGAAAACTTCTGTCCATCAATACAAGTTGGGCACTCCTAGAGGGCAAGGAGGTAAAGGCCCCTTGGTAAAACAGCTCCAGAAAGGAATAGAGAAAAGGGAAAAATAAGAAAGAAATCCTGCAGCTGTGTCTAGTGAAATCCTGGAATGCTGAGAACAAATTGATGACACAAAATTGCATGGAAGAAAGTAAAGCCAAGCAAGGCAGCCAAAAAAATCCAGAAGAAATAAGACAGAGAAATAAGCAGAAAGGGATGTGTGGCTGCAGGATGAAAAGGTGGAATATTTTTACCATCTGAAAAGGCTTAGGAAAGGAAAATCATCATATCACCTGGGGAAGTATGTTGGCTTGATTGGAAAGGCATTAGCTGAGCACACTGCAGACTTTGCTTTTGTTTGTTGCACTGAGAGGTTTAAATTCAGCATCAGGGATGGGATCTGTAGGAATGGGGGGCTCCTCACCTCCTCTGTCTGGCTTGTACAAGACTTGAATGCTTCATTTAAGCTTGGAAGGAGAAAACACTGTGAAAGCAAATGGAACAATTATTGAGGGGAAGGTTTGAAAAAAGGATGAGAGGTGCTTGACTGGATTAAGAGTCTGAAAGAGAGGCTAAAAGCTGCATTTTTGGCTAAAAAGAGGATTTGCATTAGAGATTTCTCAGGTATCATCTGTCCCTGAGTGCAGGCTCTAGATGAGAGGACCCATAAAAGAGCAGGATGTATAACAGGTGGCAAAAATATAACATGCCTTTTATTTTGGGCTCTGTCTGGGGGAAAACTCATTGATTTTAGGTGCTGGGGTATGCTGCTGCTGACAGAGGCAGGGTGGGGTGCAGCACTTTGCCACCCCAGCCCTCCAGCTGCAGCTCTGAGATGAGGTCACCTGGCAAATTTTGTTTCCCAGTGGTGTAAAAGCAGCAAGAAATAAGCTTGGTTGGGCCAGCAGCACACCACGAGAGGGCAGGGCATAGCTGGAAATTCAGCTGCAACTGGAAATCCAGTGCCACAGGCAGAGCCAGCTCCTTGTCTGCATCACAGCTGCAGCAAAGGATAGCTGGAAGGTGGAAAGAGGGGGAAGAGGGGGAGACATGTCTGATAGTGTGTGTCTGGTGGGCAAAACCCTCAGAGATTTCATCAGAACTGCAGCAAGTAGTGGAGAGAAATTGGTTCTCGTGCTATGGAGCATAAACACACACATAACATAGCACAATATAACTCATATGTAACTCAACATAACTCATGCAAAACATAACTGGGAGAGTCAGACAAAAGGGCTGAAACACACTCAGTGGTGTAATTTACACACAGTACAGAATCATGGAATTGTTCGTGTTGGAAAAAACCAGGAGAACTTAAACTCACTCTGATCCACACTGCTGAATGCAAATCCCTTCTCAAACCTCAATGCAATTTTGAAGGTGCCAAATAGAAACCCCACTTCCTTGCTGTGAGTGGCAAATGAAAGCCCAGCTCCTGTGAGTTTAGGCTGTGAGTGCACTATTCAGTTATCCTGTATTAGGATGTATCAGGAAAAGGACACAGGAACATTTCATCCCCACTGAAAATTCCTCCTGTGACAGTGGCACACTCAGCAGTCAGCTCAGCATTCATTGAATCATTAGCAGCATTTCCTAAGTGCTCTGGTGCCTCACTGTGATATTTTTGACACCAAAGCAAGCACTGCTGACACATTTTTTGCTTCAGTAGTACTATTAATCCATGAAAAAAGTCCCTTTGACTAAAAAAAATAAATTACACTTACCAGACTGGCAAATATGAGTCAGTCCTTGACAGTGCAGCGTCATACAGCCCAGGGTGAATCCTGGATTATTTGTTCCCAGTCCAAAGCCAAGTGAGCAGGATTCCTGGCCTATTGCAATGGTTAATATGTGCCTTCCTAAAACTGGATTAAAAAATATTTCATTTCAGCAGATGGTGCTGCAGAGCAGTCCTGTCATCCTACCCATGCATGAACTTTTATACTGCTGCATTTGAGAAGAACTGAATTTATACATTTACATTGGGCTGCTCTCAATAGCTTTCCTTTCTTCTGTACGTGCTATTAAAATGAATATTACCCAATGAACACCCCAGTAGGTTCCTCTTGCTCTGGAATTACAGGCTGGAGGGTGAAGGCAGCACAGCAGAAGCTGAGGCAGGTGTTTGAAACAGAACAATTCAACAAGAAATCAAACCCCTGAGCTTCTGAAGCCAGGAGGTTCAAAGTACTTGGACCAGCAGAAGCGAATGGTGTGAGCATGATAAAAGCTCAGGAGGCAGGAGCTGTAGGTGTCCAGCACTACAGGAGGCAGGGTTTGCTCAAGTTAACTGCAGCCAGAGGCAGGAAATTGGGAATTTTAACACTTAAGTTGAGGAACTGATGTGCTGGAGAACTGAAGAACTCAGGGCAGAGAGGGATGAAAGGCTCCAAGTGCTGCCCTGGTGAGGGTGAGCTGATTAATTTTAGAGAAACTGAGGATTGTGCCAGAGTAGTTTGGTCCTTCAGCTGCAAAGGGAACCAGCTGACAAGAGGTGTTTTCTCACTGTTCCCTGCTGTCTTGGCAGCTATCTCAGACATTTCAGACTTTAAATCTTTAAAATTTGAAGAGCCTTCACCTGTGGGTGTTCAAAAATCTGTTACTGCTGCCTTTTTTAAGATCCACATGTTCTTCATTTTTCATGTCTTCTGTATTTTCATTATTTCCAGGAATCCTGCCTCAAGGATTGTCCCACAGACAATAATACACCCAGCTCATGGTTGAAGTCACCAATTCTGAAGGAGAGGAAGATGATCTTGCAGCTATGCCCTACTTCCTTGGGATTCAGGAGGCCTTAAGGACCTTGTCATCCCCATATCCTCCTCAAACCTCAAGGAAGCCTCTATCGAAGAGCCCTGGTCTCACCTTGTGTTCCCCTCATGGCTGGCAAATCCCAGGAGGCAAACCAGCCATGCTGCCTTGGCTTTACACCTAAACTGATATTCCCCTGGGAATAAAACAGCACCAAAAGTTCCTTACCTCATGAGATAACCTGGAAAAAAAATTTTTTAAAAAGTGTCATGGTTTGAATGACAGGTGTTTGCTAAGGAAGGCAGGAGCTTCTTTTGGAATGGAGAATGTAACCCCCTTTCCCTTTGAATTATTATAATTTTTAAATTAAGGGGTTTTCAGGTGAAGATATGGGAATAGGAATAACAGTTCTTTATTAGGAGAACTAAAATAAAAAATATAGTAATAAAAAAAAAAAAAAAAATCAAACTCACTGACAGAGTTAGAATACAACCTGACACCCTGTGGGTCAGAGTGTTGGTAGTAGTTGGATTTGTAATCTTTCTGGAGTGGTAGATGTGCTTCTGTTGAAGCAGTGATCTTGCAGAAAGGTGGACTTTTCTGGTGAAGGTCCAGTGGTGATAAATGACCCTGGTCTTCCTTGGAGAATCCAGTGGAAAAGGCTGTTTCCATGTTCCAAATCCCAGATTTTATCCAGGTAGGAATGCTTGGCTCCTCCCCCTGGGAGCATTTCCCAGTGGGATGATGGAATTCTCTCAGTGACACTCACTGGCCCATCAGCAGAAGATCTCTCCCCGGAGGGAGGATGGGTTGTGGAAGAGACAAAATTGTCTCAGCTGGTTTTTTTAACATCTGGCCCATTAATAGAGAGTTATCCCACCTCTATTTCTCATTCTAGTTTCAACAGATGGTGATAGAATACACACTTTGAGTTACATCTTGCAATGCAGCCTAAGAAAAAAGGTAACTTAGGCAACCCCAACCTACCCACAGGTGGCTCCAGGTGAGAAGACTGGACAGTGGAGAGAATTTGGTCAGGTTTGCATCCAGGCACAGGGATAAATTCCTCTGCGGCAAGTAACCAGCCCAGTGTTTGCTTTCTGGTTGCTTTAAAAGGGCAAAATAAAAAGGGATATGTGGAACGTAACTGATTAGAATAAGGAGCTTGAACAATATCCTGAGGTTGTTTTGATACATGGAGCTGTTCACAAAGCTTTGTGAAGGTAGCCAAAAACTGGTTGCCAATTAGCCCAAGAACCAAGAAAATATTGAAATTTTTTTTCTTATAAAATTATTTTATATACTTTGAAACATGCATATTATTATTTAGCCCCATCCAGGCCTGGGTTTCCTAACATATTTATCCTGCTTTTCCCCTGAGCAATCAATTTCCACACACATGCTCCAGATTTTCTGCTTTGCCATTGGAACCATTTCCCAGAATAAGCTGGGCTGGTTCCTGGCTGTCCTTGAATCATTTCCAGATCAGCCCAGTTTTAATGAGCACATGCAACACAAAGGGCTCAGGTTTGCAGGTCAGGTAGATGCAAACACCTGGATAATAAAGTTTTTTCATGGAATCACAGCATCACAAAGTGGAAGGGACCTCAAAAACCTTCAAGTTCTAACTCTCCATCACAATCAGGGACACTGTCCATGTAACACATGCATTTAAAAACACATCAGGAAGAATATTGAAGTATAAATATTTTTTTCCCTGAACTACAATCTCTCAAAAATTACTCCATGTTAAGGAAAATGCACACATTGACATGCAAAGCCCTGACAGTATTATTCAAGAAAAGCATCTCTAGGTGGGCCAAAATAGGAAATAGAGATGCCCAAAATGTACATGCAGTGCTGTTCACTGCAGTTTAGAAATCATTTTACATGTTTAAAGTCAATTTGAATATGACTGTAAGGGGCAGCAGCACCAATTCCCAGCATCTACAATTTTGATTTTGTATTTTATTGAATATATTTGAGAAAAGAATTGCATTCCCTTGCTCCAGCATGAAAATGAAATGAAACTCACCCTTGCACAGCAGAGCAGAAGCCTGGGTGTCACAAGTCTCAGGCTGGACAGGAGATGGTGCCTCCACATTCTCATCAGCAGGGACATCCATCCCTCCTGCAGTTACACCCAGGTGTGCACTGCAGGGAATGTGGGATGGCTGAGAGGGTGGGACAATGCCAAAGCCACCTGTGGAGAGAACAACACGAGTCCTCCAGAGCACTGGACCTCCTCTCCATGCTTTTTTTGGTAAGAAGACACTTCCTTTCCTCCCCATCAACGTGTGATGGAGAGATGGCACAAATCCTGCTTTGCAGGAGCAGCCAGTCCCAGCTAGGGGAGGCTTTTCTCCAGTGTTTGTTCCACCCAGGGCAGGTCACAGCTCAGCAGGTCCTGGGCAAACAGATGTGCATCTAACACACCTGCTGGGAGCCAGCTGGCTGCTGGGAAGGAGTTTGGCTGCTGTTGGAGGGGCATTTCTCACACCAGGAATTTGTTCTGACCAGCAAATCCAAGCTCCAAGTGTGGGCTGCTGTCTTGGCTGTGTGAGTATGAAGGCTGGAGTGGCCTAGTTTTAGTAAAAGAGGCACTTTGGGGTGAAATGTTCAGTCTTCTCACCCCTGGAAGAAAATGTCTCATCAAAATTTTATACAGCCTTGGGACCTTGGTGTTTCATCAACAAGGCCTTTCCAGATGCATAAATAAGAGAAGACACTGGAATAACACAAATTGCTTGTCCAGAGGAAAAATGAAAACTAGATTAAAAAAGAAAAAAAAAAATCAAGCATTTACTCAAAATTTGTGGACATTTATATACACATTTGGGAGTTTTATCCAACAGCAATACTGTTGCTCTTGCAGGGAATGAAAATAACTGGGAATTTCCTACATCAATCCTCCTTTTTCCCTGGGGTACTTCACAACAGGATCTTGGAGCTGAGCTCCTGAATGAATGTGTTTCTGGGATAAGTGGTGCAGGGTGTGGGGGATAGGTCACCCCAAATGGGATTTTAGGGACCCTTCTAAACCAAGCATCCATTTATATGGCAATCTTTCTTTTCATGGGGTGAGAGTTAATGGCCCAAGCAGTCCTTTCTAGTTTCTTATTTAATAAAACTAGTGTAAGAAATGTTTGCTGTTCTGAGGCTCTTTTTATTTGCCAGGATGAAGCTCTCATATAATAAAGAGAAGATTTTAATTGGTTATAATAATGTAAAAGAAGGTTTGATCTCTGTATACTCATTATCCACCTCCCTAGTGAAAATAACAGTATTTTTCTTTACAAGAAAAATAGAAAAAAATTACTCTTTGTAGTGAGGTTTTTTCAGTCTAGCTACACAGAAAGTCCAGTTATAGAATGCCCCATTCCTGGAAGTGTCCAAGGCCAGGTTGGATGGGGTCCTGAGCACCTGATCTAGTGGGTGGTTTCCCTGCCCACAGCAGGGGATTGGAACAAGATGAGTTTTAATGTCCCTCACAACCCAAACCATACTGTGATTCCATAAATAAAGTAATTTTCCAAAAATACAAACTGTGTTTCAAGCTTTTGAGAAACGATTACGAGAGATTTGGCCTCTCAAACACTGCATTTATCTCTGCGTTCTTTTCCATCCTTCCCAAATATCCTTGAAAAGATTCAGATTCCTCCACAGCTCATGGCCCTGCAGTGCTGCTTTTTGGGTTAACACAGAATGGTAGAGAGGCATTATCAACTGCAGGGTTGTTACCCCAGCCCAGCAGACAAGAATAACCCAGGTTCCTGTTAGTAGATCTCTTGGATTAGAGTGAAACAACACTGAATGATCAGTGTTTGTAAATATACACATGGAGAGTTTATTGTAGAAAAATTGAGTTGCACAGGAGAACAAGTATGGAGCTAGAATATGACAATATAAAAGCATAAAAATATCACTTGAGAAAATGTAGAAGAAGGAAAGGATGAGAACAGAAAGCTTTCACCACCCTTAAGCCTTGTGACAAGGCCTGTTTCAATTTTGATGAGTGTTGGTCAAAACTATGGTTGCAGTTTGGATCCATGGGTGAGAGAAATCCCAAAGAAGCAGGAGGCAGAAAGCCCCAGGAGCATCGACTGGGTTTATATCACTCAGGTTAAATGGGAACACCCAGGTACCTCCCCTGGGGCAGGGGGGGTTCAGCTGGGTGATGGAATGTTGTGGATCAGACACTTCAGGATCTGTGACACCTTCTGAGGTGATACAGCTGATACCACATCAGTGCAGTTGAGTCAGCTGGGGCACATCAGCAGAGGGGAACACCTTCAGGCCATGTGTGAATTTGCCACAGCAGAGTTCACTGAAAAGGACAAAGAATCAGTTCCTGCTTCCCAGGGTTCACCTCTTTCCTTATCTCGTTCAGCAGCAGCTCTAGTCTGATGTGGGCTGTGCTCTGCACCACTCCACCAGGGATGGGATTCAGCCAAAGCATCCCAAGGATATTAATTCTCTACAGGTACTGATAAATGTCAGTTTTACTGAGCACTCCTACACAATATTCTTTGTTCTTCGACCATGGTGTGTCTACAAGGCAAAAGAAAACCTCTAAAAACCATTTGGTCACATAAGAAATGCTATACTTCCAGATCATTCTGGTTTAATTAAACAAAAAAAAATGTTGTAAAAAACATGTGAACTGCTGCTAATGCCATATATTGAAAAATGCCAAATCCAAAGCCACGAAATATAAGATTAATTAAAATAAAACATTAGTGCTTTTTCTGAAACTTGCATTTCCCTGTTTCCTACTTAATTTTCATGTTTGCCTTCCCAGCCACATAGGCCAGAAATGAACCTCTTTTTAAAAGAAAGTTGAGACTCTTTCACATTAAATAAGATCAGCTGATGGAGCCCTAAAGAAAATATTCATTACCAGGTGAGTTGTAATAAAACCTCCCATGGCTGGCACAGGGATAAAATCTCTGGGCTGGGTGTTTCTCCTGTGCCTGGCTGATCTCCAGCCCTCTGCCAGGTCAAGGCAAACATTGGAAGCCAAGGCAGTGAACAAACTCCATGGATTGGCCTCATTATTGCCTCATTATTTACCCCATTATTGCTGCAGGTGATTCAGTTACTCAGGTAGAGTTCCTGGAAAGCCAAGAATTTACATTCATCTATTTTCACAAGATTCTGCTCACACTTTGACCCTAAACCAATGTATTTCTGTGCTTTTACCGTGACAAACACTGTATAAATAAAAAATGCATTTTCTGTTCTACCACCTGAGACTCTCAGGAAATACCAAATCTATGCTGAGCTAAAGGAGAAGGAAGTGCCAACACAAGAAAATAGAGCAGGCCTTGAATCAATTAGCACCACATGGTTTTATTTAATGCATTTATTATGGTTTCTACTCAAGAGCCAGCCCTTGCCCAGTTACATAAAGCTATCATTTTCTGGATGGCAGGACTGGAACTGTCTTTATAAAATCTGATATTATTTTGGTTCATTATTCCAAGAAAAGTTACTCTTTACTTTTGCTAGGCTCCAGGAAGCAGAATGAGGCTGACACTGATAGCTTGGAAGAATACAGGCACGAATTTTGTACCACAGTGATTGTGTGGGTGAAGTGAAATGTACAGAGAGAGGCTGTCACAATTCCAGGTGCCATCATGTTGAGTTGGATACCACTCATGGAAAAAGTGGGACAAATACACAAATCAAGTGACTTTACAGCTCCTGAGGGAGCAGCACTGCCCAGGAGGCTCAAATCCATTAAACCCCAATCCTTAACTTTTGTCAGTGCTCCTTCCCAGTCCCTCAAGGCAACCTCCTGGAGGGTGGTGGAGTTGGTGGGGGACGTGGTGAGAGTCTGGGAGGGAAATCCTGAGTTATCAACGTTGACATTGAGGAGCTGATATCAGTGTACAGCCACAGATTTGTGTCAGCTGGAGATCCAGGCATGGTGATGTTTCCATATCCTAAGAATATAATACAGCTCATTGTGTTCCTGCCCTTCTCTTCTTATTTTCTCCAACTCTTCCTTAGTTATCCCATCCTTTTGTTGCCGCTTCTCCTCCCTTTTTAACACCAATTCCCATAATCAGTTACACATTTTGGGATTTGCACTGTACATACAATCTCAGAATATAGATTTCCTTGTATTTTCTATATAAAATGCCATATACTTCTCTAAACTTTGGCTTGCATGAAGAAGAAAATGAATAAAGTCAGATGGTTAGAAATTTTGAAGTTAGGTTTAATAATTAAAGGAAGAGTAAATACATTTTAAAAAAAGAAGGAAGAAATCAACATTTGAACACAACCTCCTGAAATCTCCTGTCTTCCTGCTCTGCTTCATGGTTGAACTGTCAAAAACCCTCTACAAAATGATCTGTGGATCTACTCTCTTTGCAGAGCTGACATTTTACAGATGGAAACAAGAACAGAAACCGCAGTTTGTGTTGTTGTTGAATACAGGACCAGTTTCACTGATTTCCAAGATGTTACCTGAGCAATATGTGACTTCTTGATATATATATATATAAAATGGAAAATTCAAATTAAAATCTGAACTGAAATCTCTATTTCTAATGAAAAACACTTTAAGGCCTGATCCCACTCTGCCTCATGCCTGCCAGTGCTACAGACTGAGACCTTAAAACTGAGAAATTGTTTATTTAAATCACCACAAAATCAAAAATAACGGCAAATAAAGTAACTGAAGTTCTCAACTGTTCAGGACCAGAACTGCAACCACAATGGCCTAAGTTTTGAGTCCATGTTTTCACTCTAAGTTAGTTCAATGGAACATGAGTTAGTTAAACAGAAGAGTGGGGGTTTAAGGATATTTTCTTTGGGAATTCCTGCAGTAGTTACTGTGGAACACCACATAACATAATCACAACCTTCCAAGTGTTAATTGTTCTAAAAAGCAGGATAAAGATTATACTCCTGACATGCAGCCAACTTGGAAATTACCCTCTTATTAAAGCTCTAACCCAAGAAGAAAAAACTTGTGACTCAGAATTCATGAGAACATTAAGAAATACAGTAGGATCTTTTCTACTTTTTGTTCCCTCTTTCCTTCTTCAGGAGTAACAATAATTACACAGGTTCTACCATTTTTAAAACTGAATATGTTTCCTTGGTTGCATCATAATGACTTTGCTTAGATTTCCTGGACTCAACATGGCACTTTATTATGAGCATTTTTATTAGTGTTTAAGGTTAATAATATTAACTTTTTTTTTTTTATTTTCAATCAGAAAATTGGACTAATTTTACTTTTTTTAAATGAAAATCCAGATGAAGTCAATGACATATATGTCACTGACTGCAGCACTGTAACACCACAGGATGCTGTGTCACACCATGAGCTTGTTCTCCAAAGGCAGCAGCATCTTCTGCTGGGCACCTCAGAAACTGCAGGGGTCAAACTCAGGAAGATTTTGGTTCCTTTTCTTAGGGGAACCAACCAGGATCAGGCTTCAAACCTGTACAGATTGAGGAATGCCACTGAAACCTCTCTGCTGGGCTGAACTTATTTGTTTTCCTTTACTTCACTTAAAGAAAATATCTGTGTGTGCTTTTTGTTACTGGGATAACCTCTGAAAAGCCTACAGTAACTGCAAGCAACAAAACATATTTTATTAATGTACCATGGGTTATTACCAAGAAATGGTAGCAAATTCAGAACAGAAATCTACTCTTATTTAAATAAAATAAATGAGCTGGGTTTGAGATTTGCAAAAGCTTTTTAATAACATTTCTGTCTCAGAATGTGCATTTTTTTCATGCTGATAGATATGAAAAAATAACCTTATGGAAGTTGCTGGAGAAAAATGAACATAGGGAGAGAACTAAGGAAAGCAATCTGAAGCAGAAAGCACGGCCTCATGGTAATGGCAAAAAGGAAGTGTCTGTTGTATCTTGTAAGTGAAATTTATCTGTTACACTGACATTTTGAGGCTGTAGTTGGGGGTCCTTTGAGAGTAAATATTATTACAGAAAGAAAAAGAAATTCTAGGGTCCTGACAACACAAGTTGCCAGCAATTTGATTCATTGCCTCAAGTAATTCTTGTATGTAAACAGAAGCCCCCCAAACCCACTCCCACACACTGCTGAAAACATTCTGTGATTTGTTTTGTCAGCTGGATGAAAAGCCACGCCACAGTTTGTTTAAAGAAAAAGCTTTCTATTTCACAAAACATACTCCTCAGGAAGCCACCCGAGACCAGCCAGTAGAGCAGAAAGCACAACAAACAGATCCAGGGTAATCCTTACCCTGAGAATACCAGAGTAAGCAAAATACATTTGCTAACATAAAAAATCTCTGCCTTCCTTGGGCATATTATGTGATGAAGCCACCATGGATCTACCTTCTGAAATATGAGCAGGGATCTTCAAGAAAAGGAAGTTTAATTACTGTTTATCCTCTTGAGTGTGTTATTGATTCGCTGTGTTTTTGCATCCACACCAAGAGTGTTTGAATTTGGGGCTATTCCCACACAAATCTTCCTTTTGTGACAATTCTAGATACAGAATCACAGAATGGTTTTGGTTGGGAGGGACCTTAATGCCCATCCAGTGCCACCCCGTGCCATGGCAGGGACCCCTCCCACTGTCCCAGGCTGCTCCAGCCCCAATGTCCAACCTGACCTTGGGCTCTGCCAGGGATCCAGGGGAAGCCACAGCTGCTCTGGGCACCCTGTGCCATTGAAAAAACTCTGCCATTAATGTACTGGTGACATTTTCCTGGTGAATTGTGTTATCTTTGCCTTTAAATGCTCCCTACTCCACGTATTTGTGTTCCCATCCAGGTCAGGATCTGCCAGATCATTTCAGACTCATCCTTTACTGCTCGGTGGGAGGGTAAAGAAAAGTCAAACCAGCCAGAAAATTCCAGCTCCTCCAAGAGAGCAGTAAATAGGACAACCCAACTTGAATGGCGTTGTTGGATCTTGGGAACATTTTGAATACTTCTGGCTTGGTGTTGTCCCAAAAAGTCAAAATTGTTCAGACACATTAATTGAAAAAAAACAGAGAACAATCCATTTCGTTTCTAACTGGAGCAGATCAAAAAACACTCTTGCATCTATTTTTCTTGTCCAGGTCCCAGACAGCATCCCTCAACTTTGTGTTCTTGGTTTTGTGAGCCTGAAATCAAACAAAGAGTGAAAAGCAGCCAAATATGGAATAAGCATTTTTCAGGGAAGGCGACTTTGAGAGTCAACCCATGATAACTTCCTGAATTATTGTCGTCTTAAACTCAGAGGAAAATTTTGTTACATAGTAATTTCCTGCATATTTTTTAAAAAAATAGTGAACATCAGCCTTTGAAAATTTTATCCAAATTCTGTAATTTTTAAATGTGCTTTTGATCCACTCTGAAAGTGGAATCATGTGAATAATCTCTTATTCAGTTAAAATATTTTTTTTAATTAAAAATGTGTTTCCATTTTTTTTTTTTTTTTTTTAGTTTTTTTTCTCTCTTTTTACTATTGGCTCAAAGCCTGTAAGGGCAACTCTGCTTGTGGGCTGCATGGGTTTTGTCCCAAGACAGATTCTGCCAGCTTATCATTCCAGTAAAGAATTTCTATTAGAATATACGGTACAGAGAGGCCAAAAGAACTTGATTTTGATGTTTCTGAAGAAAAAATAAAAGATTCAGATGGCAAGTCATCCAGGCTAAAGAACAATGACCAGACTGAAAGGAAAAGTTTCCCCCTGTTTCACCTGGGTAAAAACCTAAGTTGGTGAGGATTTGCATTCAGCAGTTTCAAAGAACACTCCTTTTGGATGGGGTTTTTTTTGCATAAAAGCCTGAATGTTCTGCAGGGAGATTGAAGTCAGCATCTCACTGAGCCTTTTTCAGCAGCAGTCTTTGCCACCATCCACTGAGGGAGATTTCATTGCCAGGGAAAGCAGTAGATTGCAGTTCAGACACAGAGCTCTCTGAAAAAGCAGCTGCCATTTCTCCCCTCATTTCTGAACCTGAGGCTGGTCCTTTTTCCCCTCATTTGCCCCAGGGAAAAATCTCCTGACTTGTGTAATTAAAGCATTTTAACCAAAGGATGGGTGAGAAAAGAAAACAGAGGCAGATGGGGTAAAGTACTTTGCCTAACCTTTATTCCTTAATTCAGATGGAGACTCTGAGGTGACTTCAGAACCCCTTCCAGCACATAAAGCAGCTCCAAAAGAGCTGGAGAGAGACTTGGGGCAGGGACCTGGACTGACAGGACACAGGGAATGGCTTACTACTGCCAGAGGGCAGGGATGGATGGGATATTGGGCAGGAATTGTTCTCTGGCAGGGTGGGCAGGCCATGGCACAGGGTGCCCAGAGCAGCTGTGGCTGCCCCTGGATCCCTGGCAGTGTCCCAGGCCAGGCTGGACATTGGGGCTGGGAGCAGCCTGGGACAGTGGGAGGTGTCCCTACCACGGCATGGGGTGAAACCAAATGAGCTTTAAGGTTCCTTCAAGCCCAAACCATCCTGTGATTATATAATTCTATATAATAATATAGATTATATAATTCTATATAATTCTCACCTTCCCACCACACGTTTCAGCAAGATCCCAACATTTCTCCCAAACCACATCAAAGCATCTTTCAACCCAACAATGTCAGCACACAGAGCTCTCTCCTCCATCAGCGTCACCTCCACAAAGCTCCTGTGGTAGGACAAGCTCTGGGACAACCTGCTTGGTTTTATTCTGCACCTTTGTGACACTTGGAGGGGACAAAAATGAACAAGCCAATGAATCTGGGAATTCCTCTGAGTGCATGTGGGGAAATCATCAGGTGTCAGATCAGCACCTCAATCCCTTAGCATGGGAGAGGCATTCCCTGGCATTCCCTGGCATTTCCTGACATTCCATGACACAGCTAGCTGGTAGTGATGACCAGAGCAGCACAAGATTGACAATGGATATAAAGAACTGTTCCCTGCACATTTCCAAACCTGTGCCAGTTAGACAAAAATTGCTATTTTCTTTCACACTGACTAATTCCAGAGAGTCCCTGGAGCCTGCTGGGTCCCCAAGCTGGTGAGTTCATGATACTTTTAATAATCAGCATTTATTTCCATGTGGCTGGGCTGATAGACAGACTGACAGGATTTACCTTCAGGGCAGAAATTGCTGTGAAACTGTAACAGCAGCATGGAGGGATTGATGTGATGTGATGGAGAGGTGCTGGTTCTGTCTGCAGGGGCAGGACTGCTCCATGCCAGGGCAGGATGAGAGGTGGGTTGAGAATCTGAATCTGAGAAACAAGCCCAGTGTTTCTATTTCTTTTTGCTTTTTTTTTTTTTTTTTTTTTTTTTTCCCCCAGGAAGCAGGATCTCTCTTGCTGGAAGATTTTGCTGGAAGGGATGTTCAGAACAATGAATGGGATTATTTAATTTATTTCTTTTAGTCTTTGTATTTTGGGTGCTTTAAATCAACTGGACCAGATTTCTGCCCATCACAGCCGTGGTCATGCAGCTGCCATGACATGGCTCAGCAGTGACAGCCACTTTGGGTGTCATGCCACTGTCCTTTGGGGGTCTTCAAGCCACCACAGACATCTGGGGGATGAGGAGAACCCTCAGCCCTGCCACCTCACAAGAAAGGGGCTCATGAACACCCATTATAAGGTGTGAGGGACACTTCTGTTTTCTCCATCCCCTCTGCCTTTGTGCCCAGCCCTGCCTGCTGGAAGCAGAAAATTCCTTTTCCCCAGTTTTCTCCTTCTAATTACCACAACTTTCAGCATGGGGATTTTAGTGTTAATTTGATTTTTTTGCTTCAGCCTCGCGGTTTTCTTCTTAACCCCTGAATCCCCTAAGCTTTCCATCCTAGCCTGTTGGATGCTTTGTTTCTGCTGGTAAATCTAAATTATATTCCCTAACCCCATTTGTATGGAAGATTAGTAGCAAAGCAGGCTGAGGAGAGGGGGTAAGTCAATCAATGAATTAACCTCCTGGTTGAATGCCACAACATGCAACACGACAAATGCATCATGGTTTAGAAATGCAAATTTCAACAAGGGGGATTAGTGCAGTTTATAATGACCCAGAATGTTTGCCTTTAAAAAATGATGCCCCAGATGGATTCAGCCTCTGGAGCCTCAGCAATGTGCCTGCCACATGAAAAATGTGCTCCCATGGAGGAGTGGAAACTCCAGGCTCAGTATTGATTGGAATTTATCAGCATATTTCAGAGGCAGCAGAGGGTATATTTAGTGCAGACAGCTGGCTGAAAACAATATTTTGTTGCTTCCCAGGGCTGAGCAGAGAGGTGTGTGGGCAAAACTGTGCATGTAAAAACTGGGCAAGGGGGAAAACCAAATCCTTCCCTCCAAGTCACAGAGAAGGCAGATCACTCCTTAGCTGAAGGAGCAGCTCTGGCACAGAAGATTTGATTTGTGTCTGCCTCTGGAATTGGGAAATCAGCCATGGGACAGCTGGAGTCTGGGAAACTTCAGTTCTGCATGTGGGGGGAGAGAAGCTGCTGATCCCTGGGGGACCTGGAGGAGCTTCTTGCTCATTAATGAGGGAAGAGCATCCTGTTCCTTTCCTTGCACACCTGAAGAAGGGCCAGCTTAAGAGAATGATGAGTGAGGATCAAAGATTTGCTGTAAATGTCCCCATTTCCCTGTGGATTGGCCAGCTGGAGCCAGGAACTCTCTCTGAGGACACACAATTCCATATTTTCCATTATGGATTGTCTCCTGGCATCCCCTTTGGCAGGCTCACACTTTTCCTTTAGCTGTGTACTGTCTCACAGGTCAATGTAACAAGAAATTAGGTTGAGGGAAAACCTCCAGCTTGCAGGAAAACCCCTCAGGATTTTATTATTCATTGACTGGCACAGACTTATTTCTCTTTTAAAATGGAAATTTTGTCAATTAAATATTTTTGCAACTCATAAAACATTGACTAAAATTATTATTCTGGTCTGACTGGAAATAAAGCACTTCCTTAGAAAAGCTGCACTCCAGTTCTGCTTTAGAGTCTATGTACCTGTCCTATGTATGAGAAAAACTTCAACCATCTATAGATATATCAGAGGCAAAGTGTGGCAGAAAATACAAGTTAAAACTCATGGTTTAGATTTATATTGAGATACATCATCTGGTGATTTAATCTGAGTTAAAGCTTTTGGAAGAAGAGAGCAGAAGGGACAATGACTTTTCTATATTTTCAAAATAATTTTGTTAATCAATTAATAATACACGCGAGATTATCTCAATAATTTAGTGAGTATTTGTTTCCACTACTTACAATATGGAAAATAAAAATCTGGCATCTTTCTAAAGTTGCATTTTCTTGTAGCAAATGCATCTGTAGACTAAAGGAGCTGGCAAAATTGAGATTAAAAACACAGAATAAAAAGTTAAGCTCGTTACTTAACAACTTCATAATAAGGGTCCTTGCTGCTTGTATGACACTCACTAGTAAGTATAAAATGCATTTTAAATTGGGACCTTTCTCCTCACCTGGGAAGTGCTACAGCATGAAGAGACTGAACTGAACTCTGCAGATACCCATGTTATATACTCCACTCTGTTTTGCAGATAGACCCTGAAGAAAGAATTTCTCACTTAAAGGGAGACTAATTATATGACCTTTGCATTTTGAGGATCCATCTGGAGAATTTTAATCACTCAGACAGCATGAATGGTTCAAGTCAGCTCTACTTACAGTCAATTACAACACATAAGCAGTTTCATCATTTGCACAAGCCAGAAAAGAGGCACCTTGATAGAAAAGAAATGCTGTTTGTATTCATGCTGTAATATGTCTTAAGATTTATCTTTTCCCTGATTGCAATCAGGAGATCAAGATATCAATATATAGTAGCACGGACAATGTTTGGACAAGCTGGGATTGAGAAGCAGTGCAACACATTTTCTAGTTCAAAAAGAAAGATTGCTATTGACTTCTGAAAAGAAAATAAATTAGTGGGATATGAAGCACTGTGCTCTTTTACACAGCAGTCCAGGGCCATGAAACTCCCAGAGATGCATTGTAAAATCATCCTGATACATCCTCAGAAATAATGTGCCTCTGGATAGAGAAACTCAGCCAGGTGGGAAAGGCAAAGAAGGAGTTGAGATGCATAAAGGAGAGGCACTGAGTGGAGAAAGTGCAGTTGGGAAGGCAGTAGAAAAGGAATGAAAGACATCAGTGCAAGTGTTCTGGAATGCTTGTGCTTCTTCAGCTCTGTGGAGGGTTTAGATGTGCATTTTTCACAGTCATTAACAGCCATCAGACTCTGGAGAAGAGCTCTGCATGTTTTTCCATGGACTTGGAGGCTGAAGAGCACAGTAAGATCACTTCTCCCCTTTCAAAATGTAGATTAGATCAGAGATAACTTGATTATCTCTGCAACTTGCAAAGACGTTTTCAATGCAAACAAGAGGCTCTCAATCTTCACTTTGTTAAGCAGAACAAATGTGAAGTTTCTCATTATAAGGCATCTCTTCTAGGCTTTAAATTATGTATTGCTTTTTAAAAGTTCTGCTTCATTTCCTTTTCTTTGTAAAACTTACATTTTGCT
This sequence comes from Certhia americana, assembly GCA_018697195.1. NCBI lineage: Eukaryota > Metazoa > Chordata > Aves > Passeriformes > Certhiidae > Certhia > Certhia americana. The sequence continues at coordinate 3,534,925 of CM031862.1, forward strand.
TTGGAACATCATACTGCCAATTCCCATTAAAGTTAGGGCATTAAACTACCACTGAAGGTCATGACTGAAGAGTTTACAGGTTTCACCAGTGATTGTCACAGTTCTTTTCAACCATCTTGATCTTCTGACACCTTACATTTGAGAGCATCCAGCCGCCTCAGCCACCTTGGGCTGAGATTCACCGAATTTTTAAGTGTTAAGCTTATTAAAAGATATCACTGCTATAGCTGCTGCTCAACAAGGGGTTAGTGTGGGGTTTCTGTGCTATTGCTCTGTCAGTACAGTTATTTCTTATTAAAACACAGCAAGCGAGGATGTGTAGAAGGCAAAAAAGCCTTTTGCAGTGCCAGAAATGCAAAGAAGCTGCATTATTTAGTTCTGGAGCAGTACGGTAATTTTCTCTAAAATACTTACTCAGCCTCCTTGTATTTATAAAGATGAATAGATTTTACTGCTCATTATCAGAGAAGTAAATACTGACTCAGTACTGACTCACAGATAAGAAGATGTTGCAGAAGGACAAATCAAATTGTTGGCATTATTGGGAGTTGCAGACATAGAAACTCTTTGACTTGCTGTTGCATTAATGACAAATATCAGTTTTAGGAAGCACAAGGCAGGTCTGTATCTCCAGACTGAATTAACTGAATATTGCAATATGAAATTGAGCTCAGCTCAAAAATGAGAGTTATCTCACCTTTGGGGCATGGCAGATCCTTAAACCTTGTGTCTCTGCTTCCCAGAGGAGTCCAAGACCAAGGGGAATGTATTCCATGATTCCTCTTGGACCACAGGTCATGAATCAAACAAATAGCTCATCCATGAGCTTTTAGCAGAAGATTTTATATATATGCATATTACCATCTGTTTTTTGCCAGAGGTCCTTTGTTATATTCTTAAATATTATTAGTTCAGCCACAGGAAAAAATATTAGGAAAACATTTTGTAGATTTTATTTCAAGACTTGGTTTTCACCCCAGTATATGAAGCTGAACAAAACAATATCCCTTAATTACAAGACTACATCAAGATATTTCATCACAGTTTGGACAAACTGACCCAGAGCCTCATAAAGAGTCTCTACCTCTCCATGATTTTTCTCTTTTCTGTTTTTCTGCTGAGAACATGAGGAGGCAGACACAGATACCTGCAGATGATGCCAGAAAATTCATGAGGTGAACTAAGAGATTATTTCTTCACCTGCCTACTGTCCCCTTTGCTTTAAGAACTTTCCATAGCATATTACAAAGCTTTTGCCAGCTCTGCTGCAATGCTGGTGATCTGTAGTGGCTGTGGAGCCTGAACATCGTGGCCCCTGTGGAGTCTGTGGGGTGGAGGTCTCTGGGAATACCTGATATCAGTATGGAGACACCAGCAGCAAAAATTGTATGGGATATTCCCTAGTACAGAGCACCAAACCTGTTCAAATTGCAGATGAACACTTCCCCTTTCTGAACTGGCAACTTTGATTTGAACAGCTTCTGCATCCAAACCTGAAAACAAATTCCCGTGGTGGCCTTAGGGAAATCTATAGTAGGAGTAAAAAAATAGTAACACACTGCTGATGTGAAATGCATTATGGTTTTATTTCCAGAGACAGACTCTGCTATCAGATGACAACAGACATGAGTGAAGCCAGTAGGTGGTTAAAAGCAGCATTTATGGGATTAACATCACCCAGGCCTTCTGCCCCTATTACTGATCATATGGGAAACACACTGGTAGGGCTGGGGGCCTTACAGAATTTTTAGTTCTATATTCCTGTATGGGAGAAAATGAAATATTTTTTGGTTGTGACAGCTGTAGAAAATCCTTAGATGTACCCTTTAATTTCCTTCATCAATCAGTACAGATTGGTTTTAAATGGGGATCATAGGGGAGCCATATGCTCAGAGACATTCTCAGTACATTGCTCAGTCGAACAGAACTGCACTTGCTCCTTAGCAGGATAATTTTTCACTGTAATGCTGTTTTCTGATGGACATTCCCAGCAGTTGATGTCCTGTTCATTGTGCAAAGGCCATTTCAGTGAACTCCAAGCTCATATGGCAGAAGAGCTCTTCCCACTTCCTTCTGATTGCTGCTGACCTCTCCAAGTGCCAACGATGCACACAGGTTTTGAGCAGTGGCAAGTGCAGCTGAGCAGATCAAAGCAGAAGATTGTTGTGAGGTACTGCATTCATTATTTGAAGGAAGACTTTGTCACAAGATTCATATATGTGGCTGGATCTGCCTTTTGTTCCCAGAGGGACAATAGGTCCTTCTCACCCCTCTGGGCACTCAGCAAAGTCTGTGAGCTCTCCCCTACCTTTCCTTTAATCTGTAAGGTTTTCTCAGTAGGATTCAAGCTTTGCAGAATTCAGAATTTGGAGAAGATCCTGCCTCAGATCCCTTTGTGTATGAAGAGCTGCACCTTTTTCTTTTTTTCCAAAAGGAGCAGTTAGCTCTGAGAAGTTGCTGGCACTGAAATGCCCACAGTTGTTAGGAGACACAAGCACTCACAAATGCCTTTATTTCTTCCCCGCACTCCCCCCCCCCCCCCCCCCCCCCCCCCCCCAGCCTTTTATTGCTTATGGAGGAGAACTTGGAAACAAAAGGAGGGTCAATTAAGATGAGATAAAATGAAAAAAAGTTTTAAAAGGATGAAGTTATTTACAATAAAGTTTTTTATTGCTTAAGAAGGAGGCCCTGGAAACAAAAGGAGGGTCAATTAAGATGAGATAAAATGATAAAAGTTTTAAAAGGATGAAGTTTTTTTACAATGAAGGTGAGGCTCTGGAACAGCTTTCCTCATCCCTGGAAACATTCAGGTTGGATGGGGCTCTGAACAGCCTGGTCTAATGGGTGGTGTCCCTGCCCATGGCAGGAAGGTGAAAACAAGATGATCACTACAGTTCCTCCCAGCTCGAGCCACTCTGTGATTCCATAAACCTGTTAATTTTCAGGGATGTGCAGTTCCCTGTTCCCTGGGCTCTTATCTTGAAACGGAACAGGTTTCTGCAAGAGGCTCAGCCCAGTGTCTGTGGGCTAAAAGGTGGCATCACCTCCAAGGAAGAGGAGAAAGAGCAGTTTATAAGGCTGATGGAAATGGCAGCACTGGGCATTGCATAAACATCACCTGCTGCTTTCTGGGTGTGTAAATCAAGACCGGATCCGTTCTGAGGAAGAGATAAAACGCTATAAAGTGCTGTACCTGGAAGGAAAACAGGCAAGAACTCTGTTTCTTTTGCTCTCTGCAGCTTGTAGAAACAGCCCCCAGCATGGGAGGTATTTTATAGAACAACATCTGGTTACAGAGTGCAAACAAACCAACAATTTACACAGGGGCATGTGGAAAGGTTTGACATATGGTATTTATTTATGAAATTCAAAGAGCTGCCTGCATTCAGTTTACATTCAAATATTCCCTATGTCCCAGAAAGAGACCCCTCGTGTAGGCTGAAATAATTTCGCTGTATTTACTCATGATGCTGAGCTAAGTAACCTCTAATTGGCAGACTTAGATTATACAGACATCAATCACAATTTTCCCCACAGAATAGATGGATATGGCAATGTTTTCTACAATAAATATCAGCAACAAATTCAGAACTGAGAAAAAAAAATCACTCAATAAAATGTGACAATTCTGTGGACAACATTTGCATCAAAACAAACTTCTAGAATACCAACATATGAAATGCAAGAATTAAAATCCTATTAACCACCCCAATCCTCAACTTCTAACATTTCTCATAGGGGAATAAGAAGCTGTACATTTGGAATGGATTGTTATGATAATCCATTTTGATCTACAACATTATACTGGCTAGAAGGAGTGTTTTATTAGGTTGTTTCTATAGCAAAATTCACTTTTAAAGACATTCTCACTTCTCTATCACATCTGTCAGCAGCTGAGCTGTTCCAATAAAGTTTAGCCTTGCTGTTTAAATTCACAGCTCACTTCTGTTCTGCTTTTAATTTGTTTTATCAGTTGGGTTCAGCTACTAGGGCTGACAATTCCATCATTTACTGAGCCAAAAGAGCCCTCTACTGTTGGAGACCTACTTCCACCCAGGGGGCTTCTAACCCACAGCCAAGAGTCGAGTTGCATAGTGCAGAAAAACAAGACTTTAAGCTTTTGGAAGGCAAGATTTCTTATGCTGGCAACCTTCTCATAGCTGTGTTCTGAAACATTTCTAAAAGCTGCCAAGAGATGTGTGGGTTGGCATTGCAAACACTGGCATTTCAGCTGTGGTGGGATTCAAAAATACTTTCTCCCCCGTCTCCCTTCCTCAAATTTTGAAGTCTCAGATTTCACCTGGAAGTTGTTGTTCTTCAAAACAATATTGAGAAAAATGGCTCAGGTTGAGATGTTGTGTTTCGTGAGAACCAGGCAGCCACAAGGTGTGGATTTGACACCCAGAGAGAAGGCAAATTCTGTGGTGTGTTGGTTCTGTTTTGGACTATGTGTCACAGCATCATCATTCAGAGCAGGAGAAAGGCATGAAGTTTCATAAATGTAAAATTACTGTGCCTGCAAATGCCACCAAAGCTAGAAACAGTCCAAAGGCTGAAGCTTTCTGATTGTTTTTCACGTCTCTCATTAAAAATGTGGGAATGCACCTGTAACAACAGCTCTGCTACTGCAAAGTGAAAGCAATGTGCTGGTTGCAACTCCAGGTTTCTGTTCTGTGAACATGAGTTGTGAGGGGTTTTTCTATTCTGGCTGCTGCTCCCCACACCCTGATGGAGGACCTTGATCCCCATGGACTCTCCTGGGGCTGCTGAATCCTGCAGAGCAATCCATGGCAAAGAGACAAGGATCCTTCCTGGCAGGCACAAGGAGTGTCCCTCTGACTAGTACAGACTTTAGGGGAGAAAGAAAGAAAAGGAAGGAGTGGACAGAGCAAGCTGGCTGCAGACACACCATTAAAGACAGTCCTTGGAGAGTAAATTCGCTTTGTGGAAGCCAGGACTGGGTCATCTATTCCAGCCAGAATGAAATGCTAATTTTGTCTGCACCAGATTTACAGCAATTTACAGCTGCCTGTGCTCCAGTCTGGCAGGATCAGTTCAGACCAGCAGGCCCAGAGCACTCAGCTGTGTCAGCAGTGATGGGGCCCAGCATGAGCCACCTTGGGGCTGGATAAATGAACAAGGATGGTCCTGGCAGCTGCTTTATTTATTAATTATAATGAACATTTCTGTGCAACCTCTTGTAAGTGGATCCATGGAAATGGAGATAATTTCAAAGGCATGTTCAAGAAGCTGAAAGTAAACAGGCTCCCCTGAGACAGAGGCTGACCTTGGCTCTGCCACTGTCACCAGTGGCACTGCAGAAATCTCTTTAGAGATTTCTAAAAATCTCTAATTTTTTAAAGAGATCTCTAAATCTCTAAAAAATTTCTAAAAGTGGACTCTGCTTTAGAGGGCCTCCTGAACTAATGCCCAGTTGATCTGAATATGATCACCAGACCTCTCTCACCTTTCCCTGATTTTCAAATGAGATCCCAGAGTCAATCTCTTAGCCCAAATCATCACAGCATGTTGATTGCAGCCATGTAATTAATTTCATTAGTGCTCTGGATGTGGCTACCAAATCCCAGTTTGAGTCTCTAATTAGCCTGTTTTGTTAATTAATTAGGTTTTTATATTCATACTGTGAGGGTGTTTTCTCTAATAAACTTTTGTTTCAACTGGCCCGACTTGTTGGATTTTGACAGAGAATATGGAGGCTACAGACATTTAAATGACTGCTACAGATTTCATTCTCATATTCTTAATTTTATGAAATACAGATTATTGATGCCCTGGGTGAGGGACAGTCCATAGCTTGAACTGATTTTTTAACAGCCAATACAAAATTTATGTGGGTAAATACATCACAAGTAGCTCAATCACCATAAAACATGATTAATTTTAAATTTTATTGCAATGGGTTATTATCTAGTGTATATTATAGTTTTTCTTCTGATTTCGAGACAGCTTTTGGCTCCATATTTGAACGCAGCTACTTCTTGGTGTCTGCACAATGATGCCCATGGATTTTAGGGAAAGTCAGGATCAGTGAGGCAAATGTCCCTGGGAAGCTCCCAATCACCCCTGCCCAGATGGTGAACCCACAGTAACAAAGAGTATACAAAAGAGTATACAAAAGTATACAAAGAGAAGAAAGAAGAGTCAAAAAAAAAAAAAAGGAAAAACTAGATGACAAAATGAGGGAAATGATGGAAACCTGGAGGCCCTCAAAGCAAACATGAAGATGCTCCCTGGGCTCACTCACTGCCTGTCTGGGGGATACAGTATCATTTGTCTGGGCATCTAAAAATTCCATTTACAGCTTAAATTAACCCATCCTGTCTTGGCTTGTCACAGGTTATGTGCTGGGGGGGTGTGTGTGTCTGGGGGGGATCTGGGGATTCAAACATGTCCGGGCAGCAGGGATGGCTTTTAGAATTAATATCAATACAAGCCAGAAGCAAGAAACCCCCTGTGAGAGCATCCACCTGTACAAAGAAGGACATTCACACCCTCCTCCTAATTTCCTAATTTAGGGTTATTATTTATACTCAGCTCATTTGCATGTTATACTTAAAGGTCAGCTTGGCTGCTGCTGCTGTTTATTTGGCATTATGATCTGCATTTATTTAGAGATGAAACAGGAGCAATTTGAGCTAATCTGTTCTGATCACTATCATGCAAATAGAAGTGGTAATCATTAACAACCCAGAGACACACAGAAAGAAGAGTTAATTAATTGTAGGCACACACATGTATCAACCTTTTATTTAAAAAGCTGCATGATGACATCAGCCTTCGAGAATGTCAACAGACATTTTAAAGAGTTTCTGCTGCTTTTGTCCAAGAGCATTCAGCTCCCCAGAGCTTCTGGAAAGGGAGTTAAATATCCAATTATAACAATTTTTGCCATCCCGATCATGAGCCTATTCTTCAGAATTAGCCTGAATTAATGAAAAGAGTGGAGAAGGGAGAAGTTACACATCATTACCAGCTGCATGTTTCTCTGGACAAACCCAAATCCCAGACCTCAGTTTTAAAACCCTCATTAGCAGCATTTGCAGAGAAGTTCAGGCTGCTCCACCAGCACAGCTTCTGCTGCATCTCTTCCTGGTGCTCCCTGAGCAATCCCTCTGACACCCCAAAGGACACAGGGATTCATGGCCAGCACCACCAAAATCCAGCGCTCTGAGAAGTCCACAAATGTGATCCTCTTGGGGTACCAGCCCTAAATTCAGGAACTGGGAGCTTTTTTGAAAATTAACTAGTCGTCCACCTTTCCTTCAAAACAAAACCACGTACCACACTTGCTATATGCAGAAATTGATATTTAGAGTATAACTCAAATTTTTGCACACCAGATTTCCCCATCAGGGAAATGTCATAATTTCAGTGAAAAGTATAAACATTATTTTTTTGCCTCATTTTCTTTGGAAAGTACCTTTTGATTTGAATCAAATATAACCACCTATTTTAGGTGGTTTTTGTTTTTTTTTCTTTTGTGGCAAAGGAAAACCATGATTATGCTTTATCACCAGTTTAAACAGGAACTTTGCAGAGATGAGACCTCAAAAGCTGCCTTAGCAGGAGAGAGGTTCTTACAATCCCTTTTGTAGACGTGCCTGTAAAACTTATTGAGTGTTTAAAGGTAGTAGGTTCTTCAAGAAATTGCAAAACAGAGTGACTGCAGGTGACGCTATTAGAAAGATGCCAAGAATTTTCCTGTCTTCTCCTCATTAGGATGGTGAAGCACCATTCACAAATAACTTATTAATTGTTATTCTCAATATAAATTTAAAAACCCCAACAAACCCAGAATTATCTGTGTTCAATATACAAATACACATGAAAGAACAAGTGAATAATGCTGATAGGTCTCCTCAGCTGCATAAAAACTTTCCAAGGAGAATAAATGAAAGCAGTGAGTTACAGAAAGTTTAAGCAGCATGGGCAGGGTTCAGAGCAACACTCTGCTCTGCTATTCCTCAGCTTTCTGTGCTCATGGTTAGAAAGAAAGGAAAATATGCAAGGAGCCCTCCTGTGCCTGGGGGAAAGGGAGTAACTTATGGAAAAAGCCGTGTTTTCCTCTCTTTTGAGTCCTAAATCTGATGTTTAAGGAGTGACTTATTGCTGCTTGTCTGTTGAAAGATGAACTTGGATTTTGGTTCTTCAGAATTAATAGTTTCTAATAGTTTCTAGAAGCACAATACTGTCCACTCTGAAGAAAACGTGATCACAACTGTGCCATTTTAAACCTCTCTTTGTTGCACAGATATTTATTTTCTGACAAGGAACTGAAAGAGACTGACAGAGCAAGCAGAAATGTCTGCCTGTAAAGGCAGTGTTGCCTCAATAGATGGCTGTTTGGGCTGATAATAACCTCCTGCATTTATCCTACTTTCTTATAGAAACAGCTTTGGAAAAACTGGCTCTGAGAGCAGCAACACCAAATGGAACAGCAGCCATGCAAAATGTTGGCACAGGCTTGGAGGCCCAAGCTATAACAATACTGGAAAATAAAGATGGGCACAGCACTTCAGTTTCAGCAGCCAAAAGCCCAACTTTAATGTTAGAGACAATTTTTATAGAGTTCTCAAAGACCTCATGTTTGACTACAATTGGTTAGTGACTTTTTGCCACTCAATTCATTGGTTAGAAGGTGGTTGTGTGTGTACATTCTGTCTCTCTTTTTGCACAGGTGTTTACATATTTTCTTCACAGATTCTCATGGGATAGACTTTATTTTCCCCAGGTGCAGCTCATTTTTCTTAGCAAGAACAGATTGTTATGCAAACTGATTCTCATTCTTAGATTCTTTCTCATGGGAACTTAACATGCTGTTAACTGCACTTTGATGAAGTAACAGGCCTAAGCCACAATTTTATAAGGCCTTTCTTTTGTAAGATATTTTCCTCAATGCAACATCAAGCTACAAAATAACAGTTGTCTGGAAGGGAATGGGGATAGAAATCCAGGGAGCTTTGATGTTTGTTACACTTTTCTTTAATTGTTCTTGTGGACGGATTCTGAATGATAAGATAGGTTTATACAGCACATTTTATCAAAATCTTGATACTATTTTCATTGTTTTAAATTCCAGTTGAGAAGTAGAAAAAGGTTCATAAGCTGAAAATGATCTTTGATATCCCTGAATGTTCATTTTTGGAGCTTGGAATAGGGGATAGTTGGAGAAGGTGAAGTTATTTCTCTTTTTACTGGGTTATTTTTTTGGAGGTAATTGATGTTCGGTTAATTGAATAGATGATTACTTTGGACTTGTTGATGGTAAAAATGATGGCAGTTTACAAAGAGATGGGACTCTCACTTGTATAACGAAGAGATGAGACATTGTTTTGATGCAAGCATGAAGCTTATTTATTGATTCTACATATCAATATATGTAGAACCCTTCAACTATAGCTAAAAACAGCACAATTACACGATTGGTGTAATTTAATCAGAGTTCTGCATAGAGCTTTTGCACAGACTTGTATGGACCAGCATAGTCACATACAGTCTTGCATGATTTATCTCAAACAAAGCACACCAAGCACATCTTTTGCTTTTCCACTGAGAATTCTGCCTCAGCTTGCCGAGGCTTGTGGCCTACCAACCTTAGTACATCCACTTCAGTCATGAGTTGAGCTCTGAGCCCTGCTCTCCAGCTGTATCTCTACAAAAATACATGCATATCTGTGGGAGTTATTCCACTCCCACATGTCTCTCTCCTCTCAGAGAAGGCCTTTTGAGAAGTCCTTGCTAAGAAGCAGGCAAACTGCACTCTCGGTTGTTCTCGCTCTACAGGTTGTTTAGTATTTTCTGATCAGCAATTTCTGCACACCAGGCTTTACACCAGCCTGGCACAAGGGAGAAACGGCACCAAAAAGCCTCCAACACACAGAATCAAGGTTCTCTTCAATATAATTCACCCAATTCTCACCAAGAACGGACATTATTTTTACCTTTCTTCCAATAACTAACTAAATCTTCACATGATACTACACCACAGCAAATTGTGCCCAATGTTCCTGTGTCCCCAACACTGCAGAATGTGGAGGAAGATGAAGAAGGAGGACGAAGTCTAAAAACTACAAGGATCCTCCAGCTTGTCTTCATCTCCTTACCATGCTAACAAACCCAAAATCTAAAATTCTCCCCCTGTGATAAATTCCATATTATGCTACTATCTAATTGACATCCTTGAAAGTTCTGTTTCATCCCGGAGCCTGGGAAGCCCTTTTCATGGACGAAGGTTAAAAACAGTGTTTGTCAGAGGGTTTGGATCCCTTAAAACATGCAGAGGAATATTTTCTTCATTTTGGGTTCCAACACATATCCATTTTTTGTAAGTTAGTGAATTAATTAGACTTTGTTATTATACATTGAGGTGGCCTGAAGAGAGCTTTTTGGGGCTGCTGGAGGCCGGAGATGGCTGCAGACCCCGGCACTGCAGGGCAGAACCACTCAGGTGCTGCCATGCAGGCACAGCACTCTCTGTAAACAGCATCTCATTAGAGCTTTCTGCAAGGAAAACTGCTGGGAATTAGAGCTGGGAGCGATGGAATTATGATGCAGCAGGAAAGCTGGGTGAGAAGTCTACCCAGGGGCCTGTATCTTTCCCAGAGAGATGTGTCTCCTAAGAGTACACCTTCTAAGGGTACTGCCACTTCCTTGGCTGTGAGGGGATTCCAGCAAGTGATTTCAGCTCGATAGTGATTTCAGCTCAAGGCTGGAATCCCCAGGCTGATGCAGGAACGAGAGAGGAGTCAGCGTGGCGATTCCACAGAGATGGCTTTATTGTCAGTACCTGTTCAAAGGGAGCCAGGAACAGAAAGCTCCTAAAGTTAGAGACTGAGGATTTTATAGGGCCAGACAAGGGGTGGATACAGACTATTTGAATGAAAGAAACAAGGTATGCTGGGTGTCCTTTATTGGGGTCACCGTGAGCTTGAGGTGAATTGCTTATCTTAAGGGTGACTCAGGACGTCAGCCTGACTTCTCCATGGGAGGGAGAGGGGCCCTCCCACAGAAGGCTCATCATCCTCCACAGAATTAGAGCTGGGAGTGATGGTTGCAGCCAGCAGATCTCCCATTCCCAGCAGGTTTTAGGAGGGATGATGTTGGGATGGGTTTGAGGCCCGGCTCCCCTCGCTGTCTCTGCTGTGGCTGGGGCAGGTGAGTGAAGGCCGGGCCAGTCCTGCAGCAGGAAGGGCAAAAATGCTAAAAAGAATTGAAGTACAGGAAGCTTAAATCAATGTCAACAGACACCCACTTCCAATGATCTTAGAAACTGCAAGGAATTTTCTTTTCTAGTTTAATGTTCATCTGTGGAATTTGGCTCTCTGTCTGGAATTTACTGTGTCTTGCTTTGCCTTTCGCTACCCTATGGGCTTGTTTTAAGCTTCTGGTGTTTTCCAGGGTATTTTAAACATTGCCTTTTAAGTATTTTTTTTCTTTTGTGGCTGTCTTAGACAAGTAGGCAGGAGGAATTTGCACATGATTGGGCGAAATAACAAGAAATAAATATTTTCCATTGCAATTACAAGGTTGGTCTCCTCCTGTAAATTATTTATGGAAAAATACACTTAATGCCATTACCCAGATTTTCCAAGATAAAGGAAGATGAAGCTAAGGTTGCTGCACTGTAATCCATTAGTCTGGTATGTGTGATGGATCACAGTCAGAAGCAAACCATGTAGAAAATAGCTGTAAGTGATCCTCCAGCTGAACTTTTGGAGCTTATTTTCCACTACCAAGGTGTGGATACTCCTGGTAGAGCAGAAGAAAACTTTCTAGGCACATAACATCCTTCCTCCCTGCTGTATTATTGAGAGGGAAGCTCCCTTCTCCCTTTGCACTCGGGGTGAATATGTGTGATTTAAGTCAAACATGCCTGTAAAGCTCCAATCCAAGTGGTGATGTGCTGCCTCCATGTCTGGAGGCTCACTCAGGAAGATATTTTGGCATTCTGCCTTCCTGCCCAGCCTGTCAGCCTTGGGAGGGCTGTGCAAACATACGCCAGACATGTTGGTGCAGTAAAGGAGGCTTAGAAAAAGGACAAAAAGTGACTTTTTAAATGGAAAGGTAATGACAGGACAAGGGGTAACAGTTTCAAACTGGGAGGATTTCAGTAAGATATTAGGAAGGAATTGTTCCCTGTGAGGGTGGGCAGGCCCTGGCACAGGGTGCCCAGAGCAGCTGGGGCTGCCCCTGGATCCCTGGCAGTGCCCAAGGCCAGGATGGACATTGGGGCTTGGAGCACCCTGGGACAGAGGAAGGGACATGAGATGATTTTTGTGGTCCCTTCCAATCCAAACCATTCCACCACAGATTCTTCTCCAGGGACTCAATGCCTAGGACTGCTCATCACACCAAGTTCAGTTTTTCTTCATATCTCCAGTTCCCCTGTCCTAATTGAGTACCTTTGGCTTTCTTCCACACCCTCAAATTGTCATTTTAGCAAGAGAATTCCTGTGCTTGGGTTGGTCTGCAGTGATCTCTATACTGAGAAATCAGCTAGCTAAAGAAAACAGAATTAAATTAACCATTAACAGGTTAAATTCACCAAGGCAATTTTCCATCCCCGGGGTTATTAACTTGGCTGTGTTTTTACTATTCAGACAATTTTCATAACATGTGAGTGGAATTCATTTGCCATCTTGATTTTTCCATTCAGTTCAAATGAAATCCATCAGGAATTCCAACATCTCTAGAGATGAGGGCACTGCAGATGGACAGACTTCTGGGAAAATGAGGGGACAGACAGCTTGGTGACGGAGCAACACAATGGGACAGGCATTTCCAAAGAAACTACGAAATAAATTATTTTCCATGGTGCTTGAGGGAGTAAAAATGAAAAAAAAAAAAGCTTCTGTAACAGTTTGGATTTTCTGGAGATGATCCAGATGTATAGGAAGGGTGTGGCATTTTTGTTAAGACCAGTTTTCAAAGGACTTTTTGCAAGTGACTTCTAAAATTTATAAAACATTTTGACCTCATATGACTGTAATCTCATCTAAAATACATGAAAAGTACCCTTAAAACCTAAAGCTGTCACTGAGCATTAAATAACCAAAATTTGTTAGTCCATGATGGAGCTCTCTGGAGAAAGAGGAGCCATGTTTTCATTTTTTATTTGCCAGCAAAGAGGCCTTTGGTAACATTCCCTGCAAATGATCTGGTGCCTCTTGTGAGGCTCCAGATGTTGTGAGTTTCTGCTGGGATTTTGTCTAAAGTGAATAAAATACAGATGATGAATGCATTTGAAAATGCTTGGTTATAGTTAGAAAACACATCCTATTTATTACAGCTCCAAACTACCTGTGAAACGAGATGGGGAAGATAATTATGGGACAGTGTTGGCCTGCACAAACACCAGGCCAACCTCAGGCTCAGCTCTGCAGATGTTCCATTCCCCAAGGCTGCCAGCCTTGCAGGAGTCCCGCTGATCTCTTTCCCAAACCTCTCCAAACCTGAAATCTCCCATGACGTGGAGCCCTGAGCCTGTGGAGAGAGGAGCCATAGAGCAGGACATGATTCCAAGCGTGGGGGAGGTCTCCATAGCAATATTTGTATGGAAATCTGGGAAAGTGGCACTGGGAGCCTCCTTGACTCTATCATAACTCACCGTGTGGAGGAGAACCCTGGTCCTTGCTCAGCCTCTGGGCTCAGCCTCTCTCTCCCCTGACACACTATGCTAAATACCATAGAACGTCAAGAAGAGGAGGCCCTTCCCCAGGCAAATGTGTAGGGACCACAGGAAGGAGAGAAAGAGAAGATCACAAGCAATAAAAGCACATAACAGCATCCCTAAAATGGCAGGAAAACATTGAAATTGCTTCCTACCGGTTTTGTTATCAATCCAGTTAGAGCAATAAAAAGGGAATAAGAAACTCCCTTGTCTAGGTGCTGATCAAAGGAGCCAGCAGCTCTTCTTCCTATTAGTCACAAGTGGTTTCCTTTCAAAAATATTTTCATTATTTCTAAGATAAAGCTATTTAAGTCCTGATGGATGGTTCTGGAAATTACTCCCCACTCCGCTGACAAGCTTATCTGGCCTCAAGTGAGGCCGACGTATTTTCCTTGGACTGAGTTTGCCATAACCAGTAGGAAGCAAACAAAACCATATCTGAACTGCACTATGGGGTGCATTTGGTTTAATTTCAGTGTTTCCAAAACCAAATTCAGTTACATAAATGATAATGACACTCTTCAGGGTAAAACTGTTGGACTCAATAGTATCCTAACACTGTCCCATTAATGAGTGGGATGTACAACCACAATGTGAGAAATTTACTCTGTCTTAGGGATCTTATAGTTTAAGCATCCAAAGAAGGTTAAAAAGGAGATGCTGATGTCCCAAAAATCTCTTTCAACCTAAGCTATTCTATGATTTTTGGAAGCAAAATTACTTCAGATAAATTTTAAAATGCAAGGTAACTTTATATCCTGCTTTTTTTTGGAAGAATTAGTGCCAAGTCCTATGTGGAAAAATATTAGTGCCTTTCAAAGAGTGAAACTTTATAATTTATGTTATGCCACCTATTAGTAAGAATCTGCATAGCATTAAAACTTCACTATGCCTTTAAATCAGATAATTTCACCTCTCAAATAGCCTTGTCCAGCATGCTGGCACAAGCCCTTTTTTAATGGCTATAAGTTAAGTTCAAACAAGTTTATTACACAGCTGTGGAGTTATATTGGCATATCTGGTAATGTAAATCTGACAAGAATCTCTGTGTGACAAGTGAAAACTCATTTCATTGCTTCCCTTTCACATTAATTCTTGCATTTTCTCTGTTTTCATAAGTGAATGCACTGTGGAAGGCACCTTCAGTATATTGTCAAAAATACGTGATTATGAAGAAAAAATTAGATCTTCAAATATTGGCTTTAAACATCATTAAATTAATCAGTTTCGGGTTGGAATTAAGCTATGCAGAGACATTGCTATCATATGAAAATGTTGCATTACATTAAATATTTCTTCACCCAAAGTAATCCCAGCCATGAATACTGCTTGTAGCTGAAAGGAATAATTCCTGGCTCTTCTGTCTTTAAAATACAATCTTTAAATACAGAATTTTAAGGACTACTCTCCGATGATGTGTTTGCCAGCTCTGTCACATGGAGCATAACAAATGTTTCTACATTTATGTGCCTTATTCAGTTCCCACTGGACTTTCATCCCTGACTTCTCAAGCTACACTTAGGCTGAGGACATTGAAGAAATCCCAGGAAAAAATGACCTTTCAGACAAACTCCACACTGCATCTCCCTGCTGCTGCCTGGGATGTGTTAAACATGCTGCTCACACTCCACATGGCACATGTGCAGCAATTTCAGTCCAGGAAATACCAGACTGAAATGTGAGAGTCGTTACTTTTTGGGATTCAGCTGTTGGCAGGTAGATGGTGTCCACAGGGACTCACTGGAAGTGGCTGTTTTCATCCAAGTGAACCAAAAAGGGACGTTCCAGACGGGCTGCGAGCACAGCGGGGGAATTTCATCCCATTTTCTCCAACTGTTCCATGTAACACTGTCAACCACTCATCTCTGTTGTCTCAATGCTATCTCGGTTTTACAGTTAAAATAAAATTTGCACATTTAACTTGCCCATTTTTGGACAATGCAGACAACTAAACCAATGACTAGTGCAAAACTACAGTCTTTCCAATGCTGATGATCAACAAAATACAAATAGTATTAGACAAAAATAATATTTGTTCTCCTTTTTGTAGTGCTGGCATTAGAGAATTTTTAATCCCAAGGCAACCTCTCCAGTCCCTTTCCTAGTGATAATCCTGCTGGCTTTGGTCCAGCAGTGGCTGCCAAATGCCAGGGCAATGTGTTGTTAACACAAACTCTACAGACATTCTGGGGCATGAAGAAATGTAGTTCCCATAATAATAAAAAAAAACAAAACCAAAAAGTACTATTACGTTCTTTGCAAAAATGCCAGAAATTCCTTTTTTTTGGCTTTGTTTATGTCACTGGTTAACTTTACCTTTCTTAAAATTCTGTTTCTTCCGATGTGTTCAGCACAGAAGGAAAAAGTAAAGAAAACTCTGGGAAAGTGTAGGTAGAGAATTTTCATTTCTCCAGCAGAATGGGGCTGATGCAGATGGATCTGATCTAAATATCCCCAAATAATGATGATGGTGGGTGCAGCCTCTGCTTGGCATTCACAGCATTTGTACCATGAACTGATCCATCACTTTGAGGTGCTCAAAAGAGGAAAATCCCACAATTCCATTTCTGGCTCAGAAAAGGGTTCACATAGTGAAAATGATATCACAGCACGGGGAAGTATAAGAGAACAAGGAAACTTTTGTTTCCATGGCAATCCGAGCTCCTTCTCCAGACACAAGCAAAAAGGCAATATGCTGAATGATTATCTGAAGGTCATGTTGTTCTTAGGAGAAAAACTTAGGGAGAATGCACTGGGATAAATTCCCCAGCCAGGATGCACACTGCATTTCTAACCAGTTCAAAGAAACAACAGCTGAAGGAAATAATTGCCTTTATTAATGGCATCAGTTTATTTTAAAATCAGTTTGCCCAAAGGAAACAGCAGCCTGCTCAAGAGGATGTTTTGCACTATTGTTTGATATGTTCAGAGAAAAATGTTGAGATTCTGGGTACATTTGGTGTCCCTCACCTGGTAAAATAATTATATTCCCTTTAAAGTTAAGTGTATCTTAAAAATGAGTAAAATGTGAGAGTTTTTATGTTTCCAGTCATTTTTTCTGAGGTAGAAGAAGAACCACTCTTCTTAGGATCTGCCTTATCAACAAGTGCAAACAGGGCTTTAAATGCCAGGATGCTCAGGGTGTGCAGGCAAGCAGAACCTTTGTACTATTCTCTGTTACACGTGGAAGAAACAGGTATCAAAGAGCCACACAAATGTTCAATGCAGTTTCCTTTGTATCTCCCAGCATTCATTTTAGGTTTCCATTTCCTCTGAGATGGTTTAACCTTGTTGACAGCAGGGGCAAATGCTTTATGCAGCAAAAAAAAAAATTACTTTAGAAAGTGTAATTCTCTTTTCTTGCTCCATTCTGTACTTCATGATTTACTACGGAGCAGAAGTACAAAAGAGCAGAAACTTCACTGGTGTTCAGGAGGAAAGTTATTTTTAGAGTCATTTTGTTGCCAAAGCATATAGAAACCTTCTGTGCTACCTCAGAAAGTTACCCTGGAATGGCAAGGAAAACACAGATGCCTGGTTTTTTGTCTTTTTTTTTTTTTTTTTTTTTCCAACCACGAAGCTTTGCTCCAACTAAAAAGTGATTTTCCAAATGAGAAGTTGCAGGAGTCACTGCACTGTTTGAAGCTGAATTAAACCTAAATGTGTGGTCACTGATTGTTTGGTATAAATACAAATTGAGATCTCACCTGTGCTTACAGGTACAACTTTACTTTCTCCTCAGCAAAAAGCATTCGTGCATTCTGCACTTTCCAGAATCATTTAGGTTGGAAAAGATCTCTAAGATCATAAGTCCATTCACTCCCCCAGCAATGCCAATCCCACACATGTCCCCAATGCCACATGTACTCAGCGTTTAAATCCCTCCAGGGATAGGGACTGCACCACTGCTCTGGGTGGATCACCTTTTCCATGATGAAACCTCTCCTAATATCCACTCAAAACCTCCCCTAGCAGAGGAAGGAAGCAGCAAGGAAGAGTTGGGAGTGCCTCTTTTTCCAGAGGTGTTGTTGAAATTGGCACAAAATACCTGGCTGGAGAAGTGTTAACCCAGCTGAGAGAGTAAACCATCATCTCCAAAGAAATCCTTTTTGGGAACAGAGGGGGAAACCCTGCTCATTTGCAGACCACAGCATGTTGTGTCTCACTGCAGCAGGA
This sequence comes from Certhia americana, assembly GCA_018697195.1. NCBI lineage: Eukaryota > Metazoa > Chordata > Aves > Passeriformes > Certhiidae > Certhia > Certhia americana. The sequence continues at coordinate 3,552,791 of CM031862.1, forward strand.
CACACATTTAAAGCAGAGTGTAGAATGACTTCTACACTCTCACTGGCATCATTTCAGGGGGGGAGGGTGATGCTAGTTACAGTTGTTTTCTACAAAAATCTCTGTTTTATCTCCTTCCACATCCACGGCACAATTTTATTTTTTTTTTTACAAGCTATTGTGATACTTCCCAGCCAAAAGAAAAGAAACAGCCCTTAGGCCCAAAACGTCTGAGCCCTTAGTGATCTTAATACTTCTGTGCCACTCTTAGAGGAAAAACTTCCTTTTCTGTAAGTTGTTTCTAGGATGCTGACAGATAAAAAAGTAGTAAAAACATTTTATGGTGAAGTAGATCAAAATTGTGCCTAAAAACAGACTTTTGTGTGGTCTCAGATGGCTGAATTAATCCCAAAAAAGAGAGGTGGGTGTGGAAGAGGAAGCAGTGAATCCATACCCACACCCACAGAAAGTATTAAAACTAAAAAACTAAAGAGAAATACAGGGGAGCTGGTTATTTGCACAGGTTGATACCCAGGGATAGGTATTGATGAGTGTTTGGATGAATTAATCTTTCTGAAGGGTAATTACAGACAGAGAGAAAAGAGGGAGTTATTTGTGGTGACTGCAGGAGGAAGAGCAATGGGTTTAGTGCTGCCTGATGTCCTGCAAAGTTCTTCCCAGCAGAATGCAAAATTTCCCCAAATCACATTTCTCAGGTCTTTAATTAAAGAACACTCAACTTTGTATTTTATGGAAATGATTCTTGTTATGCTTGAAAATGTTGATACTTGTCTCCGAGTCCATCTTTAAACACTACAGCAATTTAAATAATGATTTGCAGCTAAAACTCCTTTAGTTACCAAAAAGCCAAGTCCTTAATGATGTCATGGAAAAATTTATTTTTCTCCTACATCTCTAGGTATGCAAGTTTTCATAATGTCCTCAGAAGACTGGCTGTGCTGCAAATGGCAGCAAAATTAAACACATTTTCTGTAGCTTGTGCTCTGCCCTTAGAAATTAGGCTCAACCAGGAGGGGACTGGGTACGGTGGAAAGGGTAAACAAATTAAGAATATCTGTGAAATCACTAAGAGGGGATTTCCAGGATATTCAGCCTACTCCCACACTGCTCCCAGAGGCAGAGGTGACAAAGCCATCTACTATAGATAAAAGGACCTGAAAGATTGATGGGAAGCAGCTTTTCATCAAATAAAGTTTATTTATGTGTATATGTATAATTCAGCAAAGCAGTGAAAAAGAAAATTACATTTTATTCTAGTTTCAAAACCCCCAAAATTCCTATATTTAAAATAGAAAGACGTGTAGTTTTCAGATTGAAAGGGGGGAAAAAAAACCAAAAAACTAAAAGTTCAGGATAGAAATACAGCTGAATTTTTATAAAGGGAAGGACAGCAGACACAACATAATCACTACATTCCTTTTGGGATAGCAACTAAGAAAGCAAGGAAGATCATTGCATACATGGGATGGGATCACCCACAGCCTAGAAACTAAATATATCAAAAGATACAGGTACCAAGGCATGAAATGATGCTTATTATGGTATAAAAATTATGAGAAACACACCAAAAATGCGAGCACAAAGCTAGAATAAAGACTGGGGTAGCAGATGTAATGCTTTCTCCCAGCTGACTGGACCGTGGCAAGAAATACAATACACATGATGAAAATATAAGCTGGTATTTTCAACACAGGAGTAAGAATTCATATTTCATGTGAGCCAACTGTTGCACATTTCCTTCAGCACTGAAGGTTAATTTAGAGGTATGAAAAAGATGAAAGATAAGATTTTGCTCTCAGACAAATTGATTTCATTAATGACACTGGCTTGCGTGTGTGTAGCACAAAACATCCTGGTCTGCTGGGAAGATGTTTCAGGGAGAACAAATACCAGGATTATCCCAAAAAGAGTGAGAAAAAGGGTCACAGATGAGCCATGCTCTTCCTGGTTTTCAGCTGGGCTGAATCCAGGGACCATGTACCCCAGGAGAAGCCTCTTATAACTTTGCTCATGATATGTGTTGAGTTGTATTAGTTATAGATAACCTGTTATAAGTCGCTATAAGTTTGCTACTGCAAAGTAAAAGTTCATCTAAAGCTATATGGTCTAAACTTTATTATTTAAACAATAAACAATAAGTTACTATAAACTAATATAACTGTATATATAGAATATAGTTCTATATAAACTAAAATATCGTTTAATATCTATAAACTAAGTTATATAGAAATTTTTGTGGTGTATGTATGCAAACTAATATAAACAGGGGAGGCTGAGATTGCTGCTGGAGATGGCTCCTACTTTGTAAAAGTTAAAAGAGGGGGAAAAAGAGGGAATAACTTCTATGGAATGAGGATTATTTGCCACCACCCCACATCCCACATATCCCCATGCGTGCCCAGGGTGGCAGTGCCAGCTGATGCCCCCGGCCAGGCACGGGCTCTGCGTGCCCACCCCCATCTCCCGAGGGAGGGAAACACTTTGGCCAGGGGCTGGGAGGAGAAGGCTGCCTGCCAAGCTGACTTTTCTTGGAATAAGCGCACTCTTGGATGGGCTGCGCGCAGGAGGAGTGAGGAGTCCGGGGACGGAGCGGAAACTGTCGCGTAACTCGGGAGAGAGCGGCACCGGGAACGGCAGGGCAGGGGAGGAGAGCGGCCAGCTGGGGATCCCACCTGTCCGAGTGTCCGAGTGTCCGAGTGTCCGAGTGTCCGGCTGTGACACTCTGCCCCCTCCCCGCAGCGGCTCCTGCGAAGCAGCGCCCGGCTCGGGCTCCTTCCCCCGCCGCTCCCGAGCGCTTTTCCAGCTGCCCAAACTCTGCCCTCTCTCCAAATCAAAGTTCCAGGACTCCTGCGGGACCAAGCGATGATCGCCCGTGGCCGTTCTCGACTTTGCCTCGCTCTCTGCACCTTTGGGCTGGCACTGCTGGGGGATGTGTCCCGGGCTGTCCCCATGGACGATCAGGATTATTACCTGCAGGAAATCACCAACAGGGATCATTATTACTCCTTTCCATATCCTGGGGAAGAGTTCTTTCCTTTCACGGAGCAACCCGGAGAGGAAGGACCTATCCGTGCTGCAGAGACCGAGGAGCGCCCAGGGTTCAAACCGAGCAGGAAGGAGTTAAAACAGAAGAAAAACAACAAAAAAGGAAAATCCATTCCTGAAACGCCACCAGGTAACTTTCCACCTTCTCCTCCAGAGTTTGGAGCCTGCTGAATCTCACGCTGTGACTTTTAGCATTAATGAATATCCAGTTAACGGCAGTCTTGATAATAACAATAAATGTGGTTATGGTGGTGGTTGTGACAACACATTAAATTTTAACATCCCGCAGAACAGACCTGCAGAACTTTTACATACTTTGAAACAATCTCTTTACTAGAAAGGGAAAGAGTTAAAGAGTCGGAATGTATTAATTCTGCTGTACTCTGGCTAGTCTGCGGACTTTTCCTTCTTAATTATTCTTAATTACACTTGGCAACTGCTTTGCTGTGAAAGCTGCTGTTCTATAAGCAAAAGAACAGGGACAGATTTCATAGTAAAAGGTGATTATTATAGTGACAGCTCACCTTATCCCTTGTCACTTTAATCTAAGAGATGTTTCTGAATTAATTTCACTTCTAACCTGTGAATTTCTCTGAGATTTCACTTTGAAGCCCTCCAGAGGAAGATATGCAAATGGAGGTCTTCCTGGAAAAGACTATGCCCTAACGAGCTCAATTCAATTATTGACCAGTTAAGTAAAGAAATTAAACAGCAACAAAAACGCCTTATAATAAAACGGCCACCCTTAATTCCATTTTCTAAAGTTTGCAGAAGCTTGAACACCCACTTGTTCCCATTAACACCTAATTGCACCGCCCCAAAGGATTAATCCCTTTTTGTGTTCCCTGACTGTCTGGTAGGTACTTTACTCGTCTGGGATACTTAGTAGTGAGTTGAGTAGTGAAGTTTAGAGTTGTAAAATTTGAGTCCAAATCTCTCTCCCCTACAGCGGAACTTCCCTTTACTTCAGGAGGAAACTTCATGTTAATGGCTGGGGCACATGGCACAAAATCTGTGATTTAGTACCATCAGTACTGCAAACAGGGGTTCAGGGGTTTTAGAGTGGCTTTAACTTTGTCCAGTGACATTCAGCAGATAGCAAACAAAATATTTTAAATTTAATGTTAACACTAACAAAAATTAATTAGCGTTTTTGTGGCAAAAATAAGGGCTTTTATACAAAAAAATAGTGATAAGAAAATGTAATTTCTAACGCCTGGAAAACCATTTCTGGGGCAGGCAGCATGGCTTGTCAGGGTAACTCCAGGCAGAAGTCAAGGGTGGTGGCAGATGCACCTTGTCTGAGGAGCAGAGATATGAGACATCCGTGTCCCTGTCCCCTCAGAGGCCAGCAGCTTCCTAAGGGGATGGCACTGCCTGGACCATCTCAAGGTCTGCCTTATCAGGTTTATTATCTCAGCGCAGTCATTGCAGCATACATGAGATCATCTGAGAATGTTCTTGTTTCCATATGGCATTAGTTTGCTTTTTTAAATTAAGGGGGAAAAGGCTCTGCTTCCCACTTCCACAGACTGAACCAGGTGGATTATGACAGACAAGGGGAACCACTTCCCACTGCCAGAGGACAGGGGTAGATGGGATGTTGGGCAGAAATTGTTCCCTGTGAAGGTGGGCAGGCCCTGGCACAGGGTGCCCAGAGCAGCTGGGGCTGCCCCTGGATCCCTGGCAGTGTCCAAGGCCAGGATGGACACTGGGGCTTGGAGCACCCTGGGACAGTGGAAGGTGTCCCTGCCATGGCAGAAGGTGGCACTGGATGATGTTTTAAGATCCTTTCCAACCCAAACCATTCCATAAATTCATGACCACAGGAAACACTTGGGTATTAAAGCTCTGTAATTAGTTTTTTTCTTCCTCATTGTGGGGGAGACAATCGAGATTTCCTTCCTGTGGTGGGATGATGTGTAGTTCGTCTTTGCTTTCACCTTCCCTGTTGGCTTTTTCTCAATTTTCCCAGCACTTGGGGATTCACACTTGTTCCAAACGTGACAGTGATGAGAAAAGAATCCAATCCTTGCGGGCAAAGTTCATTTATCTTTACAGACAGGCATCTTCCTCATTCCCCACCTGCAGCAATGAGCACAGGGAACAGGCTATGATGCACCACCAAAAGCAACTGGAAATGGCTCAATCCCTTCTTCCGCAGCAAGTTTGGGCTCCTTGGACTCAGCTGAGTGTCCAAGCTTTCACCAGCCATGTGCAATAAGAGGTTTCAAAGCCTCTGAGCTTTTAAAAAACTAGCCAGAGGGTACAACAAGCAACTGATCTGCTGCACCAAACTCCTCCTTGATCCAGGGTATGGGTGGTGGACATCAACTCAGCAAACTGTCAGCTGGAATTATTTATATGGGAAAATTCAGTGGATTTCCCTGGGAGCAGCTGAAAAATTTTATCTGCAGGAGTCTTAATAAGTCCTGAGGTGAGCACCCAATGAGGAGAACGGTCACCACTTGTTACAGATATAAGTGAAAACAGGAAGGTTTCAGCAGGATGTGTCAGGCAGTTTGAGCTGCAGTGTTAAAAGTTCTGGCTAAAATATTTTAAATTTCTCTTTTCTCCTCACCCAGAGGCAGGCAAGGGCAAGGTCCTGCTGGGCAGTAATTCTGATGCTTACTGCCAGGTCCCCACGTCACTAGGGATCAGTTTGGAATGAAGATCTGTAAATCTGTCCCTCACAGAGATGTTTAAATACTAATGCATACCTATATTTACTCACATTTGGATGTTAAGAGGCCAGCTAGAAATAAAAATAGCAGCTGTCAAAGAGATATCAATAATAATAATAGCCATAAATCTGGCTGAAGTAAGAGTGTGTGTTGTGCTTATATGTACACAACTGTGTTTATGCATCTCTCCAGAAGTGGAATTAATTTATTGGACATGCAGTAAATACTGAAATTTGGGGTTTGTGAGGCTCGCTGGCAGCCAGGACATGTGGGATTAATTAGTTGTAACAAACAATAGACTGGCTGGGAGCTGGGATGGAGAAGGAAGAGGAATGGGAATGTGTGATGTGCCCTTTGGCTGAGCAGCTGGTCCTGATCAACCCCAGCTTTGAATCAAAGTGGAAATCAAACAGAGCAGTCTCAAGGACATGGCACTAAACAGATGACACACACTCCATTTATTTCAGCTAATTTATGAAGGTGGCCAGAATATAGATATTTGCAGTCTGTGAAATATTCATGAAGAAAGAAATTCAGTTGATGCCAGTGAGTTGCCGATTTTTTTGTTTAAAATATTAGAATCAATATTTGCACATAGCCAATTCAGGTAAAAGTTAAAAGTATCAATCTGCTTCTTTGCCCTTTAAATACCTCATAACTGAAGTGGTACTAGGTCATCCTTGAAAGGCAAACTGTCAGATTGACAGGTTTTGTGTATATAAACAGATTTCCATTTTCTAATTCCATCCTTGTTTGTATAGGCCTCTGTCCAAAGCCCATTCAAATCAGTGGAAAGAGTCTTGTTAACATCAATGTTTTTCTTTTATGAGGCTTTTAATAGAGTTTGATATATGGTGCCTCAGCTACCATCTGTGGGGCAGATCCCTTCAGATTCTGGGGGTCTAACTACAGGCGAAAATTCATCATCAAGAGATTTATGGGACTGAGGTGCCCAATAACCTCCTCAGCATAGCCCAGGTCTGCCACAATGAAGTCTGTAATTATTTTGATTTGAACCACAAAACTTGAACTTGCAGTTCTTGGAGAGTCATACCTCGATTTTGAATGCATTTAGAAAATAAAGGAGTGGTGTTTAGTAGTATAGCAGTGCTCAGAGTGGGGCTTGGAGCACATTTGTTCTCTATTTCACAGATCTCCCAGTGTTTGATCTCCGCACAACCCAACATTTGTCTGTGTTTAGCTGAAATCAGGATTTCCTTTGTCTCATCTCACTTGGTGCTTTTTCCCCAGGCTTGATGAAACTCCTCAGATGCAACAGTATTTATTTGCCCCATATTTGTTTATTTTTCTGCAATCTTGCCACCTGTTCAATAATGCAATTCTTAAGGGGTTTGGTTTATTATTTCTTTTTAATTCATGTAGTGCCTAGGATGAGCCACATCTTTTCTGGGACATGTGTGTGAGGAGAAGTCAGTAAGGGAAGGCCAGGAGAGGATAAAATGGACAGTGCAGGCGAATATGGAAATAATCCAGCAGAGAGAATTTGAATTTATGAAAATAGACTGATAGTACTTTAATTGAGATGTTTATCAAGATAATGAAACCTTGGAGAGAGATCAGTGAGTGAATGAGGAGGGAAAGCTGAATCACAGGGATGTTATTCAGGAAAAACTGGAGATATTTTGGTGCGAAATGGGGGCGAAGATCTGAAGAGTGTGTGAAGTTAAAAACATGACAGCTTTGGGGTGTTACTGGCATTTCTGTGGTGATTTTGTTCACTAGAAAGAAGAAGTGACAGAGTGACACATGAGGCATTGAACTGACAGCTGAAAGCACTTGAGACCTCTTCACTGAGGTACACCAGCAGAGAATTTCTCATGTGCTGGGAAACCACCAGTGCTGCTCTTTTCCAGTCCTTTGCTACCCCCCTCTCTTAAACCTTACTTCTCTGATCATCCCAAAGTGGAGCACTCCTGTGACCTAGAACATAGATTTTAATTTTAAAGCTTTTGCTTAAACTTCTCACAATAGGAGCTTTTAAGAATGAACTTCCTGGCCCTAGGTGGATACCCCATGAATTTTCATATGACCTGTATTGCATCCTAATTGCCATATGTGACAAGCAATGTGGCTTTTAATGAGCTTTCTTTCATCTACCAGCCTCTATTTTCTCCTCAGCACTTCTAAAATATGCAGAATAATGAAATGTTCTCTATTCCATTTGAGAGCCCATCCCTTAAAGAATGTCACAACAAAAGAGGACAAGGGATGACTAAGAATGAATAATGAGCAATACCCTCAAAATTGGCCAAACCTTTTTGATTAGCAACTTTCCTTACCCATGGCTTCAATGAATAATGTAACATGAGAAAGAAAAAAATGGGAATAAACACATTTGATTATGCCAGAGAAAACCACTTTCAAAGATAATTCTTCCATCAGCCTTCTCTGAATTCAACCTCATGCTTAAGGTGAGAAAAATGTCTCTTTAAAAACACCTCTTTAAAAAGAGGATGATTTCACTGAATTATTTTTAATAGTCTCAATCTCAGCCTAGATTTGTTTCTGAAATGCCAGCATATTATGAGACAGTCATTAGCTGAATTCAGTCTTGGGGTTTAATGTTATTATCTGTTCAGTGAGCTGGCTAGACAGGTCAATCCCATGCCTCACAACCAAATTTCACTTATTTATTTTGGGTTTGGAATAAGATTCCTGTCAGCTATGTGAGCTTCAAATCTGTCAGAAAGATGAAGTAGTGGAAGTAGAAGCTGTGGTGTAGAAGAATTAATTTCCTGAATTTTCAGTATCTGAGCTGGGATTTTTAAGTCTTGCCCAATTCACTGTCTGTGTAAAAAGCAATCTACCAAAAGACTGATGGTCTGAGTGTGCAGAGTTAGGATTTAAGTGTCATATTCACACAACGGTTGCTTCTGATTTTATTGTTATTATGCAAATGATGCTTTGGATTTGATCCTCTTGTCAGGCCTCTGGTGAGGTGATGTCTTGTGGGGTTATTTGGTCTGTGGAAATATAAATATGTGCCTTTAACACTGGGTGCACCAGGAAAATGGGAACAAACAAATGTTTGTTCCCATTTGATGTAGTTAAAATTACTTACCTTTTAAAATGCACTTTTAAATTCAGTGCCTGGAAAATGAGATGAGGATGCTCAGAGGAAACTGGCCAGCCCAAAGATAGGTCTCCACCACTGCTGCTGTCTGATTATTTTCCTGATGAGGAGTCCTGAGCCACAAATTCCTGCATCTTTCAGGGTCAAGCCTTGCTCCTCTGGAGCCGCCTTCTGGCTGTTTCAGCTTCAAAAGGTGTCTGATGGGGTGTTTGCATATCTAATCAAGCAATGAGAAACACCTACATTAAACCATTAGTAAAACACACTGCAGTGTTAATTCATTTCTTCTGATGCAACCACATTTATAATTTTCTTGTGGCACAGTAAAAGGAACATTTATGATTCCATTCCCCTGTGGTTTTAACATCCCAGTGTGGGCAAGAACAGGGTATTCTGGAAGTCTGCTATGTGCTGGAAGGGATGGAGCACTACTAGAGAGGAGCAAGGCATTTTATTCCTCGTGCACTTGCCAGGCAGTGCTAAATCAACTTGACAGGTGTAAAAGGAAAACTGTTTCTCTTTTTTACCCGTAGCTAAAAACGGCAACGAATAAAAGGTGAGAAAAACAAGATAATGAAGAGATGCCAGATGGTGACTCAGGGAGTCAGAGTGCCTGTGAGTGTGTGTGGATCACTTAAGGCATCTTCAGAGCACTTGGGTTTAGCTGTTAATCTCTCCAGCCCGAACTGAATTGCAAAGGATATTCTGGTGAGCCTGCTGATAGATATCTAAAGTCCTCTTTTGGACATAAAATGCTTCCTTTCTGGTGGGGAGGATCCCGGTGGTAGTAAACAAGGCTTTGCACCTTCTTACTATGGGTTAAGTGGAGGCAAGGAAAGACATGGGCTTCATTCCTTATTTGCTCAGTAATTTACATCATTTCTGCAAACAACAAAAAAAAAGGCTTTAAAGTGACTTTCTGATTCTGGAAGGGTGCTTAAAGAAGCTGTCTTATAAATGGGAATCAACCCCAATACAGTGTGACACATATTTTATAACAATACATTTCAAAGAATTCCGTGAGATAACACTGCTTTGTCAGAAGTGGAGAAACTCATTTTACTCTTGGCTTAGGAAGGGTGAATCATTTCTTATTCTGACACAGGAACACACCCCAAACCTGCACTGCATGGGCTCTGTGGGGCTGTGTTGCTGGGATTTGACATTGCAGAAAAGTGAGAAAAAGCTGGCAAGCTTTGGAGGACCACAGTGACTTCCAGCAGCTGTGACTCATGACTAGAGCTGGGTTGATTTAAGAGTGAAATCCCAGATATGGGATTAATCTCCTGTTTCGTTGTGGTTATTTACCTGTAACTGTACAGGTCTGTAAATAAGAGTAAATGATAGAGTTTTGCTCCTGCTTTCACACAAGCATTAGCAGGATGCTGTAACTGCAAAAGTACTGCTGCATCCAACATGCCAAGCCAGGAATATGGTAAAACTTGTGTACATAAGTTAAACGTAGATCATAGTTACATGTCTTTTTATTTTCTGCTACACAGTGTATCTGCTCTGTAGCTTCTAGCTACTGACATAGGAAGTATTATTTTCAAAGTGGATAGTGGAAGTGATTAATTGAGCTTTTTTATAGGGGGGGCTAATTACTTACAGATTTATTTTGTGGTTTACTTTCTTTTTTTAATGAATTGCCAGACAGACTTCTTGTGTGACTGTACATCAGCTTGGGGCTGCTGGGGAATTATTTAAGGTGTGCACCTGGCAAAACTGTTCTCCTATAATCAACGTGATTCTCAAAGAACAACCAAAGACCAAGTCCAACTGAGATCTTCCATGAAGTTTATAGTAAAGAATTATGTGTTTATCTATAGTTATAGACTTAAAAATATGGGAATTTTAGAAGTTCTACAATGGGACTCAGTTGGACAGAGCGCCAGAGTCCTCTATTCACGTGGATTCTTTCTTTTGGACCTCAGCAGCTCATCCGGACAGTGGCTGATAGACCTTCCTTAATCTGATTTTCTTGCTTAGGTTATGGGGCTTGAGTGCTTCCTGAAGAGGATTTCTTCCTTACTCTCCGATGTATCACAAATTTAGTGGTTTTCTTGTTGCTTCCCCTCATTTTGGCACTATGGGATTAATCCTTCTGGCTGGGGCCTAGAAGAGACCCTGAGGGTGAAGCCCAAATTCCCCTGCTAGTCTTCCAGGAGGTCTGCAGTCCCCACTGTCCCCAGATTTGATTTTTAGCTGTTTTCTCATTTGAACTTTAGAAAGCAAAGCAGCCTTCTATTTCAAGGGAGTCATGTTTGAAAGGGGGAGCACAGGATGAAGCTGAGCATCCCCTTCCTTTTCCATATCCAGGACTGACAGAAAATGCCAAGCCCATCATCCATCCTGAGACAAGGTGTTGCTTGCAGTGGGAGCAAGCTGAAACCCATCTTTGTTCCTCTTTCTCTGAAAACAGAGTATTTTTATGTTTTCCCCTCAGATATACAGTGGTTTATGGTGACAGGTTTATGGCTCCTCACAACTTTCAGGGTGCTCCTAAAACGTCTGTCAGAGGAAGGGAACAGTTCAAAGTATTTTGAAAGAGCTATCTCAGACCTGGATGTCAACAGTGCCTGCACCACTGGTACAACCCTTAGGTCAGATTTGGCTCAAACACACTCTTTCCCTCCCCACCCCCCACCCCAGGATCATTTTCAATAGTGTAATGAATTTTCCTCATGCACAAGACAGAGGGTGTCTGAAAACAAGGGACCAAATCTCAACCTCCCCAAAAATGCTTCACTGACTGATAACAGAAACTGCAATTTCAGCCAAAGAGCTTTTCCTATGTGATTGCCTAAAAGTAGAACTTTAGCCCTTGACAAAATGATTTTTCTCCTTTTTTCCCTTAATTGCTCCTCTACAGAAAGATACTGTCAAAGGTTGAACTTGATGATCTTGGAAGTCTTTTCCAACCTTAACAATTCTGGGATTCTAAGTGACAGAAAGCATTTCAGAAGCAGTTAGAATTGTGTTTGTCATCACAGGCTGGATGGGAAGTACGCTGTCCTGGAGGACAGACCCAGTTTTATCCCAGAGTGCTTAGACTGCACTGTTATTAAATTCCAACCAAAAACTCCAATGAGAGCTCTGCCAAAAGTAAATGAGGGCTATATATGGTTTATATAGATGGCTGGTGGGGAGGCTGGAGTTTCTCATGGTAAATCTGGAGTGGATTTAGATTTGTTGCAGGATGGGGCTGACCCAAGAACATGGGGATGTGTCCCAGCCTTCAGTGCATGTCCCTGGAGCAGGAGGCTTCCCCCAGGTGAGGCCAGTGCTCTTACACCACTGGGGAATAGAGGGATGAGGAGTAGCCAGGCCCAGCACATATCCCAGCTAAGACAAAGAGAAGAGTGTCTGACAGCTTTCCTGGGGAGATATTTTGTTCCTCATGCTGCTCTGGATAATTTTGGATCCCAGCAGAGGACTGCAGCCCAGAACTCCTGCAGGCTCCCCAGATGAGTGGCTCAGATCTATACCTGCTCTTTTACCATTCATTAGATTTCACATGGAAGTGACAAAAATCTTGGACCCCAAAAATCTTGATTCTATCTGGTAGTGGAACAAAGGACTGGGGAATCATGCACAGAATCAGAAATGTGAGTGAACTCTGAATGTTCTTCCAAAGACCTTTGAAAATGCTGACAAAGTGAGTCCAGGTACTGCAGAAGCCAAGAGATGGATGAAAGCCTCAGTGAAGAAAATGGATAAATTCCTCAGCTGCCAAATTTGCTGGAATGAGGGCTGAGGGATCTGAGGCTGGTAGTATGTGGGATCCAAAATCCTGCAGACAAATCTGATTTGTTCCATATTCCAAATATGTACTTGGCTTTTTTGGTGCTTGAATGCAAGTCAAATGGCAATCAGACATGCAGACCCCCTGCTGTCTTACAAGAGGAATAAAATGGGAAACTTTAAAAAAGATGATAAAAAAGTGCTACTATGGAGTTAGTGCAGCTCAAATGCCACAGAACCCTTTGAAAAAGTGGACAGAAAATAGTGCAGAACTTTTCGTCTGTGACTCTTTCCATATTTCTGCTGATTAATCCTGAATCAGACTTTTTTCCTTTCCAATTAGAAAGTGGCAAAATCAGCAGTTTTGCACTCAGGGAAGCTTGCCTTTAAGCTTTCCCTATTCCATGGCTTTTTGAGTGCAGAGTACCTGTACTTGGCAAATACTTTTGGCTCCTGTGGATGGGAAGGAGGCTGGACTCGCCAAGGCCACACTGGAGTTAATAAGTCCCAAATCATGACCTGAACTTTTCACATTAACACATTGATGTTTTGCAGTGGACATGATTCTCTCGGTGACAATGTGGGCAGTTTTCTCCAGGGGAAGGATGTCAAACCTCACTGAGCAACGAGTAAAAATTAGAGTTTATCTGAATGCATGCCTGAGCGTTCTTCCTGGGGTCCACAGGCTGGGAAATGCGTTGCCTTCACCTTGGATTTTTGGGCTTTCAGCCTGGAGCAGGCAGATGTGAATGCAGTCACTTTTATACTCACTAATAAACCATATTTCAATTAATTTGGAGCCTTTGCTTTGAATCAGTGAGGTGTCCAATGTGCTAAACATGGAGCCTGTGATTATGAGTCTTTGCTGGACCACAGCTGACTGTTAAACAAAGCAGAAAAGATGTTTAGACAGAATGAATTTGGGGAATCCTTCATGGGCTGCAGAAGGCTGCATGACGGTAGGAAGCTGGAATAGGGAGAAAGGAGCTCTGAACACTCAATCATTTGGGCTGGAGAGGTGCCCACCCTTGGAGATGTTTGTCTGAACCCTGCTTGAACTGCTTTATCTCCTTTGCTCCATAGCTTGGAGCTGGGACTTCGCACCATCTTCCCAGCTTAAGCTCCAAACCTTCCCTACTATCCTGTCAGAGATACCCAAAAGCAATGTCTTTCTCAATTTCAGCATTTCTGTTTCTGCAGACAGGAAGCTCAGAGCCTTGAGAAAATGCTGAGTGTTCAGAATTTAAAAGGTAATAACCAAGCTTTTAAATCCACAGATTCCTGGTGCTTGCCTGGGCTTGAGACGTTTAAAAATTTATTTGTTTATTATTCTGTAAGCTGGCTTTTCCATGATCAGTTTGAAGGCAGGTACAGAGGGGCAAGTTGAACAGAGAGACTCTGGTATGTCCAAATGTCATCTGCAGGATGGACACATGGAAGTTAAAAAGTCACCTGAGAGCTGAAATCCTTGGGAATATGAGTAAAAACTCAGGGAATCACACCTGATGAAATGTGGGAAAGGGAGAGCCTGGCTGCAGAGGGGGTTTTCTGCCTTTCTCTAAAATTACTCTGGGGAGGAACTGAATCCCTTTGCAAGCTGGGTGCTGTCAGACTTTTCTGTTTTCCAGTGAGATAGATTCTTTTGCTGCCCTGGGATTTGTGTCTCTTGAGTGAGCCCAGATGCCAATTAGAGACCCCTTCCCAAGGGGAGCCTCTCTCTTGCACCCCTACAATTCTATTCCTCTTTTCTTCTTTATTTTTATTTCAAGGGTTTGGTTTGGGGTGTGGGTTTTTTAGTTGTTGGTTTGTTTGGTTGGGTTTTTTTTAATAAAAGAGGGTACTCACACTTCAGTCCAGGCCTGGATTTGATTTTCTCAGATCTCAGAGATTTAGTTTTTGAAATATTGCATCTTGATACCTTGAACTCTTAAATCCTTTGCTCTCAGGGTGCTTCTCCAGGGTGCAACAACTTGGAAATAGTGGGCTTTAAAGGAAACAAGAAAACTCTATTATATGAATTCCTAAATCTTTTGCTTTTCTGCACTTCTGGATATATTCAAAGAACCTCTGGTTATTTTCTATGTTCACCTGGCCAATTTTTTATCCTTCCACTGAAGCAGTTTTCCAATTTGGGATTTAAATGTGTAAGTTACTTCTGACATTTTAGTGCTGTCTTAGAGCTGTGTATCAAAGAACACCCAAGAATTCAAAGAATTCTGTGTATTCAAAGAATACCCAGTCTATCAAATGAATAGTCAGTTAAATAAAGAAGAGTAATTAAGTGAGAAACACACAAACCCAACCAAACTTATTTTTTCTTTCACTCTGCTCTAGAACTTACAAACTGATTCCTTTTTATGGGTTGGGAAGGAGTACAGAGCTTGAGTTCAGGTTTATTGTAGCCACACAACTCTCTGGAATCACTGTAACAGCTCCAAACACTATGAAAACTTCTATGCCTTATGAGAAGTACTTGCTTTTATTAATTTCTCTTATTATTTCCTATGAAATAATAATAACAGATGTGATGCTAGGGAAAAAAATGTGTATAAATGTCTAAACTTGTTAGAGCGGACACACCAAGTCTTCATAAAACTCAGACCTTACACTTTATAAAAGGTTTTAAAACCAAGCTGGATTGGTTTGAGGTATTTCCTGCCACAGGCTCCTTATATAGGTCGAGTATTTATCCCAGATGTGCAGCCTGGCAGAGGGCTGGGCAGGGAGGGAGGGCAGGGTGGCAGCTCCAAGAGACCCTGGGGCTGGAGCAGTGCCTCCCTCCGTGCTGCTGGAGGAGAAGGGGTGACAATTCCAAAGGGTGAGGGTTGGCTTGGCAATCCCAGCCCATCTTTGAGGGTGTTGCTTGTGCATGGAGCTCTGTTTGCAGCCATGTGTACAAAACTTTAATGGCACCACCAAGGAGCAGCATGTGGTTGGGAAGATTCCAAATCAATGAGGATGAGTTTGTGCCAAGGCAGCAGAGGAGGACTGAGGATCAGGTCAGAAGGATGATCCTCACCCAGGTCTCACTGCAGATATAGACTGCTGCTAGCCTGCACTCTGTTGGCAGTTCGAGTATTTTTAACTTTAACAATAAAAATATGAAAGATGACATCTCAACTCTCAGCTAAGATGACTAAAGACTCTCGGTTGCCTAAAGGCACAGCTCGTGCTGCTTCCTCAGCGTGGCTCTGGAGTTCTCTGGCTTGCATCAGCAGCTAAGTCAGAAAGCTAAACAGGCAGAAAACAGCCTATGAAACCCAAAACTGAGGAGCCAAGTGATTCTATCCACATCCGTGATTTACTTGTGATAGGCTTTGAGCTACATCATCGAAGAAAGTGAATGCATCTGTTTCAGTATCATTTTCAACTCATTTTCTGCCTTGTTGAGAAGTAAAAAATATAGTTTTGTGTCTGTGCTGGAGCTTAACTGGATTAAAATTTGAAGAACATTGAGTGGAACTGACTGGGAAGCTGCTGATTTCAGTCCTTCTCAAGTGTAAATTTAGCACCTGGGAGTGGAGGTGATCGTAGCAGTGGGGATAAAATTCAAAGGCTCTTCACTACTAATGAGAACTTTACAGTTTCTCAGGTTTTTCCTGCTCCATGTGTGTGAGCTTCACCTGTGTGCTCAGGAGAGTGAGAAGGTGAAAGCTGGGTAATATCAGAGCAGTGCCATTTATTCCAGTGGAATTAGGTGTTTCCAGAGGATTTCTGAAGCTCTTCTGCTGTATCTCATCCCCAGGTGAGCAATTCTGCTTCTCAGGGTGGAACATTTCCTGTGTCCTCCCACATGGATGCTTCCTTTGGGCCACCTCGAATCCATTTTTTTTTTTCCCAAAATCATGGCTGTGTTGCAAAATCCTCAAAAGCTAGCCAGAATTCTCAGTAATGTGTATTTCTAGGACCAGGAGTTATTGATACTTTCCAGTTTATTTATGTTTAAAGAATTTAATGGCTACGCTGTCACTCTGCCCAGTGAATATTTTATACCAACTATGGGTATATTGGATACATTTAGTACTATACAGTATTCCTACTCCAGCTCTCATGGAGGGGGAGGGAAATAATTGCACCGCAAGCCAATTTTATACTCATACAACTTCTTATATATTTATCCTATTTTTGGTAAAATGCACTCAAATGAGATTGCCAATATGGTTAAACTTGAGAACTTCAAAGACATTTATTAAGGGTTGTATCTTAAAATCAGAGTTATTTTTGTCTTGGTTTTATACTTGTTAATAGTATTCCAAGTTTATTTTTGATGGCTACAATTAATGCTCTTAGTGTAGAATCTTTGCTCTTGCAGTACACCTCAATGACCTGGTATTTTTAGTTATTTCTGGCATGAAGATGTGTTTTTAATGGTAATTTTTGTCTTATACCCAGCCATTGTGCAAGTGGTCTGTCTCAGTTTTGTTCTTCATTTTTTTGGCTAAGTCTCTTTGTTTGGATCTGGGGAAAAGAGGATGGTTCTCATTTTTGATGGCTGTACTCAGTTTTGTGGCTTTAGCTGGAATTACAGAAAGTCTTCACCCTGTGCTTCAGAAAAAAACATCAGAGGAGACACTTTAAAATTAATAGCACAGAATTCAGCCTTTGTCAAAGCTCATAATAAAAAGTTAAGAACTGATGCATTATTTTCCAGACTGGACTCTTTTGGCCACTAAAGAAAATATGTTTTCTTCAGAGTGATTGAATTAAATACTTTCTCTGTAGACAGAGGGGAGATCTTTGCAGATGTGGGTACAAATTGGAGGGTACCTTGTGCCACATCACAATGCCATCCTCTGCCAGGCTGGTGGCAGCAGAAGGCAGCTCAGGGAGTGAATGTGATGTCTGGAGTTTAGATGAACCTCTTGAGTCTGAAGACTTGGCCAGCAAACTCCCAGGCACTCTGGAAACTCCTGCCTCCAGCTGTGCCAGGAATAATAGAAGCTCTTCCTGCTAAATGTTTTGTTGCATCTTGAGCCAGCCACAACCTGGGCTTGTGAGAGAGCAAAAATGGGAAAAGTTAACAAGAGAAAATGAAAAAGTGTATTTTCAGAATCTCATTTGGTTTCACGTCAGACCTGACCTAAAGAACCCAGAAAATTCTTCATTTATTCTTTATTTGTTTTTAAATCTTCAAGAGCAATCAGAAGAGTATGTTGCAGTGCTGTGATAAATATTTCCTCCTGAGAGAAGTCCCTGACGTTGGAGCATTTGTTGCTTGTCCTGGAAAGACACACAACTTCAATGCAATATTAGCCAATAATTGATGTGTTCTTAGGATAGGAGATTTTGGCATCTCCTTAATTCTCTGTTTGAACTTTGGTTTGGGACTATAGTTCAGTCTTTTAGCTTCTGTGCAGGGGATTTGTTGTTAGTGCTTGCTTTGCTCTCACACTGCTCTGGGAATGGGCTTTTCAGAAAAAGTCAAAAAAAGCAAAATGTGTTTGAGGAACTTTCAGCTGCCTCAAGATGCTGCTTCAAGTGATCTTGGGTGTAGAGTGGCTGGTGGCCTGAATTCAGGCCAGAAAAGAAACTTGTAATTATTTCAGATATGAGCAGAGTCAGAAAACCACTCAGACTGAAATCCATGGATATTTTTCCAGGAAAAAGCTGGGCCATAGCAACTGTGGAGTGTGAGTCATGAACATCTGTGGGAATTTCACACTTCCATGATTACATCATCAAAACAGCAACATTTAGAGACCAAATTTGCACCCCCTCCCCAATGCCCTCATAAATAAATATAAATAATTTATGTAATACATATATATAACAAATTGTTTCGAAAATGGAAAACTTTATTCAGTTTAACTCAGCCCCTACAAAGTCTGTCCATCACAGGAAAGTAATCAAAAGATATTTTCAGCAAGGTGAAGGTTGTCAGAAATGTACTTTTATTGTTATTTCACCTTGCAGGTGCCTTGCAGTATAAAAGTACTTTGCACACCTGGGGCCTAAGCATAACTTTAGCGACAGAAATTAGATTGCCAGTGTTCCCATTAAAACTTTCTGCTGTTGGAAGATGAATTATCAGCCACGCTTTTCATAGGAAAACCTCTAAATTTAGCTGCTAGGGCAAAATTTATGATATTGGCCTCATTAAGAAATTTTTGTGCAAGACCATAAAGACCCAAGAATAGTATGAATGGTATAATGAACATGAAAGTCTATGTTCCCACAAAATACACACTTACTCGTGTGCTTTATTTACCTGTATCTGTAGGTAAATTCACAGTTTTGTCTCTAAACTGCATGAACTGAAACTTAAACTGAAGTGTTTTGTTTAAACAAGGCTTAAATTCCATCTCTCCCCTGGGAGAGGAGATTGTCAGACTGCACAAAGCTGATATTTCTCCATTCCCAGATTCCAGCACCTCTGTTCCTGAGGAGCTAGACCAGCACAGACTTGTAGGAATTGAAGAGGATTACAGGTATGGCTCTTATGATAGGGACTGAAGATGAAACATGATGCTTCTCTCTGACCTTCCATTTGAAAAGCTGAATATTCCAAAATTGACAGAAAATTCTCTTTAAGCAAAAGAATTGTTTGTCTGCTTTGCCTCTGAAAGAGGAGGACAGTATGATTTCCTAAATGCATCTTTATTAGATACAAGGGCCATAAAGGCAATCTGGACTTATCTGGCATTCTTTATTTAGGCCAGAAGGAAATAAAATAAGTGAATAATTTAGGCAGTAGAGAGGATCACAAGTGTTTTCCTTGCCTGTTAATACAGTTGTGTGATACAGAACAGCTAAAATTGAAGCAGAGCAGCTGAAATTACACTGCAGGAGTGAAGGAAACCATACTGTCTCTGCACAAGGTGGGGGTTTTGACCAGAGCTTCAATTGAAGATGCTGCAGCAATAGGACAAAGCCATAACGAGGATGAAAGTGCTTTCAAATATCCCCACACCTGCTGAGATTGCAAATTGAGACCCTGCTGGCTTGAGGACTGAGCTCAGCTGCACATTCAGGTATTGTTCTTGCTGTAGGCAAACCCAGGATAAGAGGGAAATCTGGATTTCAAGAGATGAGGTTGAGACTGAGCTAATTCCTGAGTGTTTCTCCTGCTGGTTTTAAGGGACAGGGGATTGCCCACAGTGCCCAGGTACCAGAGCTGTGTACCTGGCTGGGACACCTGGGAGAAGAATAATTGCCAATGATGGACACTGAGGTGTGGCTCTTTAACACTGGTGTAGGAAAGCTGTTCTGGCATGAAAATCCCACAAGAACACACTTCCCCAGACAAATGTTATTAACTCTGAATCCAAGCCCTGTCTCTTTTTACAGCCTGGAATTAATTCATTTGATCCAGACATCTTACTAATGGCTCCTTTCTAAAGTGAATATCTATCCATGGCTGCAAATCACACAATCATGCTTGAATATGGGCCAGGAAGGGAGAAATGTCCACAACAGCTCCTTCCCTACGCCTTCAAGCTTAACATTTGTTTTTTTTGTCTCTCTAGACCAGAAATGCTGCAGGTGCATTTTTTTTAGTAAGTTCTTATGTGCACAGGACGTGTATTTCAGTGTCTCAAAGCCACAGCTGAATACCCTGTGTTTTATAATGATTAAATTTTCAGCTGGTTAAAGGAAAAACCAAATAACAGGATAATTTCCAGCTGAATCCGTTTTGCAGTAGATTCACACCATCTCTGGTCATTCCTGCTGTCCAATTTCTGTAGCTTCCCCCAGGTTTTTTCAAACTGGCATAGAGAGTACAAAATCATTAAGACAGCCCTGCTGATTGGGTGGCAATTTTCATTGTTTCATGAAATATTTCTTCAAGTTAAATAAAATACATTAAAACAATACTTTAAAAAGTAAAGTTTTTATGAATGCCATAAATCAGTTTCTTTTCCCGTATGTTTTTCAAAACTAGGCTGTCCTGCTTATCTCCAGTAGCTTTAAGAAGTAGGGGACACACACTCCAATAAAATAATTTATCCAAAATTAAATTCACAGTATGAGTCAGAATTTTTTTTTTCCCAGTAGTGAGATTGCAACTTCAGGTGGATTTTGTTGTATTATAATTGAGGTAATCAGAAGCTATATTGAAAAATTTGTCCCCACCATCTCTGTACATTACAAATTGTTGTTTTGGTCTACATGCTCCTCTTCTCATCCCTTTATTGAGGTTGGAATTCATACTCATATGGAAAACATTTATATTCCTAAAGTGTTACAATTCAAATATTATGGCTATAAATAGAAGACATAATTTTATTTTAAAGCAAAATCAAAAAGTCTTCTCTTGTGGAAAGCTACACGAATTCCATACATCCAAGCTGCTGCAAACAATAGTCGTGATGATTCCAAGAATACCATCCCCATGCAGGGTTACACAGATGGAAATATCTAAAGGTCTTCCAATGCAAATCCTGCTGCTCTGCTCGCAGTTTGGGATGCCCAGTGGAGAAAGAGGAGTGAACAGTGGAGAGAGTATTTTCATTAATTTTCAGTTAAGTATTGGAGCAAACTATTCAGTTTTTTTCTTACCAAGATTAAAAAAAACTAACAAATTGATTCAGTTAGTTAGTGAACTCACAGCTTAGTCTGGAGAAAGCAGGTGTTCTCCTGGAATTAATTTTTATGGATAACTGTAAAAAAATTAATTCCAGGATACTAATGAATTGATGGTAAAGATCCTCATGATACCACTTGGAATATTGCAAGGCTTGAGCAGGCTGGGAAAGGAGAGTGTTGTGAACAATGCAGGGCAGGGTTTTCATCAGGGTTACCTGTTCTGCCTGTTGTGGTCCCTGCCTGCTCACACAAACCAGTCTTGGTTTCATTGACATCTCCTGCTAAATTGAGCATTTCCTAATATTGGCCTGGTAATCTGATGCATCCACAGATGACTCAAGTAACTCATCCTTGTAAAACAAAGAGCAGTCAAGCACCTTTCTCTGAGATCTATATGAACATTTCTTATTCATCTTCAATTCCTCTAGAAACAAAGATGAACACCAAAACACACAGGGAATTTTTTTCAGCCTGGAAATACCCATCTTGCAGCCTAAACCCACAGGCATCCCAGGAATTCTGCAGCTTTATAGTGAATTAATAGCATTTCATTCTGAATAAAATCAACCTTGCTTCTTGTACCTGCACGGGCAGGTGAATGTCACTGCAGGGAGCCTCAGCCTGCTCTGTCAGGCAGCTGCCAAGCTCAAAAATAGTGCATTTCCTACAGGTTTCATCAAAATAGGGTTTTGCACAGCTGGGAGCAGTGGTGGATAAGGACTGTGCCTGTGCATCCCATGGAGCAGGATGCAACACCTGGGGTAGCTCCATAAACCAGTTTGGCAGCAGAGAACATGATGTGAAACACAGAGACTTTTCAATTTTTTTTTTATAACTCCCAGCAGTACCTGTAGATCGCCCCTTGGCTTTGGTAGGAGCAGCATAAACACTGAATTAAATGCTATTTTATGAACCGAACATGCAAAACCAGCTTGCTTTTATTTTTCAGCTCGCCTTTGTTTTCAGCTCAGACCTGGCACAGATGGTTCTGGGTAACTTTTGAGTGTGGAGAATGTTGAGATTGTTGTTCACAGAGGAATATACACCAAAGTGCCAAAGCATTCTCAGGATTGTACCATGAGATTGATCTCCAAACCTGTCTTGAGGACCAAACTTGTTAAAAAAGGCAGGCAGTTCCCAACAAAGTAATTTACTCCCAGTAGAGATCTGTCAGAGCCTGAGACTTCTTCCAGTTGGAGTATGATGAAAGATGCAACACTCTATAAGGAAATGAAATTAAAACAATCAGACAATCAAACCAAAATCCTGCCAACTATTCCTTCCTCTGGCATTCATTACACAGCCTGTTTCTTCTCTGTTTTCGATAATTGAATTGAAAGCTCTTTGAAATGAGAAAATTTCAGCTCTCATATAAGACTAAGATCACTGTTGGTACTTCAGAAAATATATTAATTTTTAGCTTTTGTCTTTACTACTTCTGAAGGCGACATTTGGCCCTGGGTTTGAGTGAGAACTTCCTAAGGATGAACAAAGAAACAACAGCGTGAATTGACAGCCTGTAACATTTTTCCTGAGGGATTTTAGTTTGTTGTGAGCTAAGAAGGAGTCTGGGAAATCTCAAGTCTTGCCAGTTTGTGCCTTATAAAGCAAAACTGCAAGATAAATACAAGCAGGATGAGATTCTCAGGTAGCTTCTCCCTGTCCAGGGCAGAGTCCCCAGCCCTGGAGGGATTTAACAGAGATGTGGATGTGGCACTTGGGGACAATAGTGATGAACATGGCAGTGCTGGGGGAATGGTTGGGCTTGATGATATTCAAGGCTTTCTCAACACAAATAGTTCTTTCCTACTTTGATAACCTCATGACATTTTGGTGAGTGATTAAAAAGCCAAACATTGCCCTGATAATCACCAAACAGATATTCCCCAACCTCTTATCTTCCAAAGCCAGAGCTCCAAGCACTGCTTTGCTAAAGTAATGGCATTTGCTTTTCTGTCCTGGAGGATCTGCAGAATTTGGGGCTTAGAGAGATGGTCCTTGGTTCAAAATTGCTCTGTTTGTGCTTAATCACCACCTCTGCAGAGTTCAGCTTTCTCTGGGCTCCCAGAACTCTGGAACAGATGCTATTGTGTAACGGGAGGGACTCTGAGTGAAGTTTCCAGAACAGATTTTAATTAGAAACATAACTTCATACAGGAGCTTGGAATGAGTACAAGGAGGGGGAAAAAATCCAAGCAAGAGATGAAAAAGAAAACACCAAAAAGAAAAATAAAAAGGGCGTTTTACCAGTGTTTTGTACTGAAAAGCACTTATTAGGAAATACTGTGCATATCCACGAAAAACTGAAGCACAGAGCAAGCAGTAATAACTATCTGAGCCCCTGACAATGGTGTAAATCTGCATTGCCTCATTGATTTTCTGAAAGCTGCCATTTCTCATTGGCCTCAGCACTGCTGTGCTCCTTTATCCCAGAGAGGACCCCAGCCAGCTTGGCACTGCCAAAATCCAGAAACTTTCAATACTTGTTTGTTTTGTGTTGTTCTGTTGTTTTGTTTTATGGTGGGTTTTTTTTTCCTGTTTAATTAAAATTTAATCAATCTTTTGTGTTGTAGATTGCCCTCCACTTGGTCTAGAGACATTAAAAATTACTGACTTCCAGCTCCATGCCTCCACAGCAAAGCGCTACGGCCTCGGGGCCCACCGGGGAAGGCTCAATATTCAGGTAACATCAATTTTCCTCCTAAGTGGGAGAATGGCTCCAGGTTGTGCTGCTGAGTAAAGAGAACCAGTGGATAGTTATTGGTTCTGACTGCTTTGTCAGCTCATGTAATTCAAATGAAGGGGAAACACCGGGGTTGTAGAAGGGAGTGGGTTTGATGGATAACCCCTGGGTTTGTGGGCTGGTTAGGAAAATCTCCAGACTTGCTGTGCAAATCCAGACAGACCTCTGTGAGCAAGCAAAGGTGGAGGCAGCTCCCTTCCCAGCTCCAGATCATCGCAGCTCCCTTCACAACCAGCCTGCAAGGAAGCGCTCACAGCAAGTTGCTTTTTCTTTGTTGTTTGCCTGTAGTTAATGACAATGACCAATTGAAAGTGTGGTTTCAAGTGAAACCCTTTCCCCTAAGGCAGTTTGTTTCAGAAGCAGTGATTATATCATCCAAAAAATGCTTCAGTTCAGAACTCTCTAACGTACAATCCTGTTTAGCTTCTTTTGTTTAAGATTAAAAACGCGTTTAGGTGCTTTGCAGGACCAAATTCCATTTTCCCATTTCTTCTCTTTCTGTTTCCCACTTTATTATTAGGGCTGTTCTCTGAATTACAGTCTGGCCAGATTAGAAATGTTCCTTTGCATGATAAAGCGCAACACTGAAAGTCATAAACAGGATATCAGCACCGAGCCAACAGTGAAAGATCTCTGAAGTGTATTTAATTTGTTATCTTTCATTTTTAGATGCCTCCATTTGTGTTTCTCCCCAGCCGAAGGGGTTTGGTGCTTAGGGGGCTAAGGCTGTGACTAGGAGGGATGAGCTGTAATCAGCAGTGCCATTCCTCATGGTTCCCTCTGGAAGAGGCATCACCCTTGGTTAAAATCCCACTGTGCCTCTGCACAAGCATCTCTCTGAGCTTCTCTCTGGCGAAAATACCTGCATAGCCCTCCTATTTTTTTTTTTCAGCATTTGTTTTAATGTATTAAAGTTGATCAGAAAGCTCTGGAAACCACTTTGGAAAAGCCAGCTGGGGGGAGTGGCAGGCAGCCAGCAGAGAGGTGGGAACGGGCTCTTTCTTCCCAATCCAGTGGGCAGGTCCCTGGGGTTGTGTACAAGGTGAGGTCTCACCCACAGCCTTCAAATTTATTGTCTTTTGAGGGCCCAATGAGGGAGTTTCTTCTTTACTTGATATTTTCTCTTAGGAAAAAAACCCGCACCATCACAAAAATGGAATGCAGATGCTGAGTGTTCAGAATTTAAAGAAATTTAAAATTTATTCAGGGGCGTTCTAGAGGTATGCTTAGTTATTTCATTACAGTCTTGTTTATAAAACGGCATAAAACCAAGGTTGTGATGCAAACTTCTGAGTTCTCTATTGGTTCTGGCTACTTATTTTTCACGCTGCTGTTGAAGTTCAGTTTATTTAAACACAAGACCACACTGGTTTAGACCAGGAGTCCATCCAGTTCTGTCATCACCAGTAGTATGTTAAAATAAATAGAGATGTGGCAAATAAATATATCATATATAATAAATAGAGTGTTACCAATGGCTGATGGTTCCTCTAAATATAGTCTCCAGAGGAGCCAAGGGCACAGTCTTTTACTGGGAAGCAAAGCAGAAAAGAACATGCCACTCAGCTCTTTCTGAAATTTCCCAAAGCTTGAATTAGACCAATTTTTTTTTTTATTCCTACTGAAACTATAGATACAGTAATTCCCTAAACCCCCTCACCACATAGGGTCACTACTACTGATAAAAAAATTTGGCTTGCCTTTATTTTTCTTTAAAACAGTTTTCTTTGGGCTTAGTTACAAATGAATAGCATGAAAGCTTTTCTAAATCTAGAATCTGCAGGTCCCTGTCACTGGGGTTTCAGTCACCCTGCCACTGGGGTTTCTGTGCTGCATTCTATTCTGCATGAAGATTTCTGAATTTCAGTCATATTTAGAGGGAATTTGCTTCTGATCAGGGACAGGTCCTGCAGGTGGCTGATGTGTCAGCTGGGTAATGAGGTCCCTGGTGATTTCTCTTGGCTGCTCAGCTCAGAGGGTTGCAGCATGCTGGGGGAAGGCAAAGGCACTGGGATTTAAGCTGCTGTGTTTTCCTGCTGATCAGAACTGTGCATGAAGGAAAACATTTGGCCCAGCTCAGAGACACTGATGTGCCACTGGAATTGTGAGAATATGCTGTGGCTATGGGGGTAAGCAATTTTATGGGCTGCTGCCCTTGTCCAGTGATCTGGATTTCACCACAGAGCTTTCAAAATTCTGGTGGGACTCTGGTGTTCCCCCCTCCAAATAATACAACATCCTCTCTCTGTCCAACCTCATCGTCTGATGCCAAATCAGCTGAGAAGCTCAGGGCTCTCCCCAGGTAACTGGCACTGCCTCAAGTCACAGAGAATTTGCAGAATAATTAAGTTTTTCAAAACCTTTTCAGGGTTTGTTTTGGTTTTTTTCCTTTTTCCTGTTTAGCTTATCTGAAGCACATGAAATGAATCAGTTGCTGTATGCTTTATTCCAGAGAAGAACAAGCTTAGAACTGGATAAGACATTGCAGGATGTGCTTCTCTTGGGCCCTTGAGTTGTGTGGGCCCTGATTTTTCCTCCCAGTCCTGCCTGAATTTGGGGATTAAGGTGGGATTTCTCAAGGGCACGAGCCACGCTAGTAGAGCCCCATATTTCGGAGATCTAACTGCAGTAGTGGTACAACCAGGAGTAATTTAACATCATCAAGAGAAATTGTGGCATAAAATAATATTAATTGAGGCTCTCTGCCTTTGGGGATAAAATTCATTAGTATTTGTCACTTACAGCATAATTAGGAGTGTTTGAAACGTGACTAATTTGTCAAACTATGTTTCTTTCCCTTCCTTCTTTTCCTGCTTGGAGAAATCCAAAACACTGAAGATTAATCAAGTAAAGCAATCCCATGTCTGCATTTGGGTATGGAGGAAACCTCCCAGTGCCTAAAGGGGCTCCAGGAGAGCTGGAGAGGGACTGGGGACAAGGGATGGAGGGACAGGACACAGGGAATGGCTTCCACTGCCAGAGGGAGGGATGGAATTTGGATATTGGGATAGGATTTGTAATTGGGATATTGGGCAGGAATTGTTCCCTGGCAGGGTGGGCAGGCCCTGGCACAGGGTGCCCAGAGCAGCTGGGGCTTCCCCTGGATCCCTGAAATGTCCAATGCCAGGTTGGACATTGGGAGCACCCTGGGACAGTGGGAGGAGTCCCTGCCATGGCACTGGATGGGCTTTAAGGTCCCTTCTAACCCAAACCATTCCATGGTTCCATGATTGTCTTTCCAGGTCTTTGTTCCCTTTGAAAAGCTGCATTATCAAATCACAAGGAAAAGACAAAATTATTGAAGATTTTACTTGCAGCCTGTGTGTTTTAGTTCTTCCCTGCTTGCAGTGGTTGCTATAAATACCTGTGATGAGTAATGCTTTCGTTTTTCCCCCTCCCAAGCTTCCTGTGGTAAAATAATTTTTTGATCATCCTGCTGAGAATGGAAAAGAATTTAAGCAGAGGTGGTTTGATATTTGGTGTATTTTTACTGCTGCTCCAGTTGATTTGTGGCAGAAAACTGGAATTTCTTTCTTTATTTGAATACATTTTGGTAGTATAATTTTTCCCCTCATTATAGAATGAAGCTTATAGAACACTGATATTGTGAGCAAGTTTTTTTTCTGCCTTGCACACATCTAATTTGGAAGAGAAACATGAATTAAAATGCAAAGTCACATTATTTGTAAAGGAATTTGAAACTCATCTTATTTTCTGGATACCTAATAAGCAGCTGATTTGGTTTAGCTGAATTACAATTTTCAGCTTTCACACTTGGCAATAACTTATTTGTGAGTGACAGAAAAAAATCTCTTTTTTGGTTTTGGGGTTTGGTTTGGTTTTTTGGTTTTTGGTTTTTTTTTTCATAAGACTGCATATTGAGAAATATTTTTGTATTTGGCTGCAAGTTAAACACAAACTGGGTTAGACTTGGAGTTATTCTTGAGTATTCTGTGAAGGGAAAAAGGATTTGCTCAAGACTTAGCCTTGGCTTCCAGTTTTCATTAGCTCCTCCAGTCTCCTGCTTATGAAGATAATTTAAGTACCCATGACATAACTTGAATCTGCTTTTTCCAGTAATTCAATATGAATTTTTAAAATTCAAGTAATCACCTTACTGAGGAAAGGTATCTTGATCTGTATTATTTGGTAGAATACTTGATGATAACTGTACCCATCTCTCAGGAATGATCATTTTTCCAAAGAAATTTAACAGGAATTCTAATTACTAAATACTTGATTGAGTCTATAAGTTTTTATTTTATAGAAACTGGTTTTTGAAGTGGCCATAGGGAAATAAAGCACCTTCAGAAAAAAAACAAAAAAAGAACTTGAAGCTTGAGAAGAAAAATTACAGCATAAAATGCTTGAGTTGTTTTCTTCAGAAACATTTCTAAAAGGAACTTCTCATTGATTAAACTCTTCTTTTTCATGTAATATTTTGTGCTGATTAGACACAGACACTTGCTGGTTTTTATCCAGTAGAAACCCTTTCTTTAGCTTTGGAGAAGCTGGTATCAGAAAATAAGAGAGCAGGGAGAAGTAGTAGCATGTTGAGGGTTTTTGGGGGTTTTGTTTGGGTTTTGTTTGGGTTTTTTTAATGGTAATTTTGCCCCTATTTAAGGCCAGAATATTTCAAGCTGTGAGTAACTAAGACTCCCCATATTTGAGATGCAATTTAAGCTTTAACTATATTTATCTCAGTTGAAACCATGGATACTCAAGAATGTCATTTAGGTGGGAAGGAGGGGTTTTTAATTTTAATCAGCACCTTTTTCACATTTTTTACTTCTGCTTTCCACTTCTCCTTGCCATGAGGAGGAGAGGTCCATTTCCTGAAGAGCATCACACCAATGGGAAATGGGAAATAACTTAATAAGGACCAGGGATTGGGAAATAGGGGCACCTCTGTTCTGCAGGCACCAGTGTGGGATTTCCCCAGTGTGAGGGAGATTAGCAGGATGCTGGTTCAAGGTGCTCTGTAGATCTTAACACTTCCTGGCAAGGTTTTAAAGCCTCAGGCTACTTCAAATTCCATCTTATTTTAAAATGCATTGAAACCTTTCCTTGTGAAGGGTTATAACTCGGGTCAGTGACCATGTTTGTATTCTCATGTTTTCCCATTGTTCTGCTCTCCTTGAAGAATTTATCTCCCATTGTTAATAGGCTTTTTATCTGTGGGGTTTTGGTTTTTTTTTTCTCTTTGACTTTTACACAAACTTCTTCTTAAAATATCAGAGCTAACGCATAGAAGTAGGGGGTTTAATTTAATTTTGGTAGATATAGGAAAACAAATAATTTTTAAGCTGCCTTATCTCAGGCCTGAATACCTGAGAAAATGAGAAGTTTTAGGAATTGAATCAGTGTCTTGTGTTTTGCAGTCCTTCCCTCAGATGCCATCAGAGCCACCCTGGGAAAAGGGATTAGCCACTGCATCCTCTCTGAGTTAGTGTCACCCATTTGAGTAGAAAAAGTCTGTAAACCTCTTCATTTTCATTTGGGATATGTTAAACATATCCATTCTTGGAATTGCACGGATGGCAATGATAAATCCACATAAACCACAGCTGAAATACCACAAAAGTACATGAAACCTCAGAGGACCACATGGCAAAGCTTCTGTGCTCTTTATGGCAGTATCCAGCTTGATGCCAAACATTTCCTGGGCTTTAGAGGGAAAGTAAATCTCTGAGGGCTTCAGATGCTATGTTTCATTAAATTCTAGTTCTGATTTATTTGGAAAACAGCTTACCCAAAATACCTTCAGCTATTTCTTTGAAAATGCTGGGAAGGCTGTTTGTGGTGGGTTTCCCAGTAGAAATTGGGATACAGATTGGTGCTCAAGTTGGGGAACAGCCAGACATTCCTGAATTTTTAGCCTTTGCCACCCTTGCTATGAAAATTAATAATTCTGGTTCTGGTGGGAAGGACTGTTACTGTTTCCTTATGCCCTGCACTCTGCTTTGCTGCTTCCAGGAAAAACGAGATTTTCTAATCGCTGACCATTATTTACATGGGCTGCACCTGGCTTTTTAGGGCTTTCCAAGCTCTGCAGACCATGTGGATAATTTTCTCTGGATAAAGGCTATGGCTCTATGAGGCCACAAGAACAGACTGAAACTCTGTTTATCTTTTCTGACTGAAATTTATATGTAAGCATTCTTAGTTTTCAAAGGGACTTCCCAGAATTTCCTGCCCTTCCTCGAGTAAGGAAATATTTTGGTGAGAGCCTCAAGGGTCTTAAAATTGGTGCCAGAGGAGCGAGGGGGATGAATGATGTGTTCCTTTCTTTTCCCCATGAAAGACCTTCAGTTTCTTAGCTCTGATTTATGGTCAGCTTTGCCTTCTTTTCAGGCAGGTGTTAACGAAAATGATTTTTATGATGGTGCTTGGTGTGCAGGAAGAAATGATCCCTACCAGTGGATTGAAGTAGATGCTCGGAGGCTGACAAAATTCACTGGAGTCATCACACAGGGAAGAAACTCCCTCTGGTCGTAAGTATCTGGCTTTTCCCCGTGGGATTCTGAGCTCTCAGAGCAAAGAATTCGTGTCCTGATTTGCTTTGGTTCTTCAAGGAAAAGTGTTTTTGTGTTAAACTTCCTCATTCTTTCCCAATATTTACCTTGATTGGCTTAGATTATGGTTTTGGGGACCTTTTTAATTTAGTTTAGAATAACCATGCTTCTTTGAGATGTCTTAATCCCTTGGTAATCACCAAGTAATTGTTGTAATTCCAAAACAACATGATTTTTATGTAAGCAGATAAAACAAACTTTGTGGTACTATATATATTAGTATAAAATAATAAATGACAATATATATAATAACATATATCGCATATAAATAATAAATATATATAAATTTATATACTAACTTATTTAGTATATATTCTAAATAAATATATATAAATTTATTAAATGAAATATAATTAATTTATAATTAGTTTTACTTTAAAATATGATTTAATTACATATCTGCATATAATTATACGAATATATATATTGCATATATAAAAAAATATACTATTTTTGAGCTTTCTGGCCACTGCTTGTGCTAGAGAATGGGCTCATGACACTGAGAAATAAGTGTTTTTCCCAGATTAGTCTGTATTTACTCCAGTGTGACTGTTGCCAAATGTATCTGAGTGATGCAGCAATCAGATAGCAGGAACAGGAACTGAAGGTGGAGATTTGGGCTTTTTTTCCTGCTCTTTATATGTTAGTTTGTCCTTTTAATTTGTCCTTGAGTCTCACAGCTTAATGTGAGCAGATAATTCCACTGGTGCTGCTGATCTTTTTGCACAAGTGTGCAGGAGATGCACAACCACTCTGACAGATCCATTCTGGCCAGAACTCTCCCTTAGAAAATGAGTGTGACATGCAATTGAAGGCAAACCAGAGAAACCACTGTATCTTAGAAAAAGAATATTTATCTTTCAACAGTTTAATTTTCTGTGGGATTTTTTGTTTAATTTCTTTTAACTTGGTTGTGGGAGTAGGCACTTATTTGGCAATAAGGTTTCTATATTTATTCCACATTGTTCTGTGGTAGGTAGATAATTACTGTAGCCAAGCCTTACTCTTTTCTTTATTCATCCTCCTGACATTGCTGTTCCTCTCAACGCCAGAGCTGCACTGCTTCATCCTGTCATGCTTCTATTTTTAGTTCAGCTCTGCTAGGAGTTTACAGCAGATCTTGACACTCTATTTATAGCTGCTATTCACAGTCATCTTGGGGGTTTGGGGCTTTTTTTTTTTTGAACCATAGAAACGCAGAATCACAGAAAGGTTTGGGTTGGAATGGACCTTAAATACCATGGAGTTCCTCCTCCCCTGCCATGGGCAGGGAACTTTGGTTTTGCCCTCTTTCCCCGTAAAAAAATTGGTGGGCA
This sequence comes from Certhia americana, assembly GCA_018697195.1. Classification (NCBI taxonomy): domain Eukaryota; kingdom Metazoa; phylum Chordata; class Aves; order Passeriformes; family Certhiidae; genus Certhia; species Certhia americana. The sequence goes on from CM031862.1 coordinate 3,584,518, forward strand.
GAACCCCGAGGGTCTGCAGGAAGAGCAGGATTGGTGTTGGCAGAGCAGGTCCAGGCTCCTTGTGGAATACTACTCAGATTTGAGGAAAAGCAGGCACATTCCTGCCTGTCAGGAGCAAAGATGCTTTCAACAGGACCAGTGGGGCAGGTTAATGTCTCCTGAAAACACATCCTGCAGAACTGAACCATGTCCCATGGAAGCAGCAGGAGAGTGGGGAGCAACAGTCACAGTAAGAGACAGAGAAAAAGTGGGGTAGGGCTTGTACTGGGATGGGCAGGTTCCTTTGTGCCTGCTCTGCTCAGAAAGCAAAGGAGACTCATCAGCTTGCTTCTCTCAGCTGGGATGGTATCAAAAAGGATTGTTTGTGATATAAAAGTTTGTACCAAAAGATGCCCTTCTGTTACCTGAGGCACCTTCCCAGTCTTATGAGGCTGTGTGACAAGAGAGTGTTTGCATGACTGATGGAAACATGTTGGAGAATAATCTTACAGTAGGTATGACAGCCAAAAGAGCACCTCTCTGATCTGCGTTGTATTAGAAGTGAAAGCCTGCCAAGCAGGGGAGCCAAGGTAAGCTTTTTATTTAGTCCAAAGCCTTGGAGATATTCCCAGCTTTATATTTTAAAAATAAAAAATCAAGGCACTGAAGGAGGGCAGGTTTATGTTAGATATCAGGAAGGAATTGTTCCCTGTGAGGGTGGGCAGGCCCTGGCACAGGGTGCCCAGAGCAGCTGTGGCTGTCCCTGGATCCCTGGCAGTGCCCAAGGCCAGGTTGGATATTGGGGCTGGAGCAGCCTGGGACAGTGGAAGGTGTCCCTGCCATGGCACGGGGTGGAACTGGATGGGCTTTAAGGTCCCTTCCAACCTAAAGCATTCTGTGACTCCATGACACTGGGATAAAGAACCAGTAAACCAACTCTTTTTATTGAACAAGAATCTTTAACAAAATTTTAAAAAATGTACTTCACTGGAAGATCTGCCTAGATCAGATTGGTACCTGTCCTGTTGCCTGTAGTTTCCTGCTGCTGACTTAATGCCAACATTTAAAATGCCAGGAAGGGCAGGCAAGGACACGCTGCTGAATCCTCTAACAAATATTTTTGCCCTTCCCTGCAAGGCTGCAACACCTGAGTTCACAGCACTGTGGCCTTTGCTCTCCTGTGTGTGATGCTGCAGCCAGGGCTCTTTACTGGTGCTGGACTCATCCTTTCCCTCCTTTGGAGCAGCTCTGGCATCTGGAGCCTGGTTTTGTTCATGACCACACCAATCAGACATGATCTGCTCACATGTAGCTTTGCTCACTGGGGTTTTTCTGAGCTTTCTGTGCAATAATGGACTGAAGGTTACACATCACACAAGGCAAAGAGCACAAAAATTCTTGGGGTTTCCATTTCCTTTGAAGTGGCAGGAGCTGCTTCTCCTCAGTCCTTCCTCTCCTTGCTATTCCCTGGCTGTGTCTGGTGGATTGTGGCTGCTCTTGTCCATCCCAGGCTTGAGACAGGAGAGCCTTGAGGAGGAAGAGGCCGAGCTGCAGAAGCAGCTCTTGAAAACACAGATGACCCGATGGGAGAGGAGGAAAACGAGCCTGGTTTGTAATGAATGCTTGGATTGTTTAATCATTTCCTTTTTAAGGAAAAGCACTTCTGAGTCAATTTTTTTGCTTGGCTGTGAATTCTGTGATGGTCACAGGGAATCAAACCTTTCTCATCTCTTTTTTTAAGCCTGTAACAAACAAAACAAGGCTTTGAGCAAAAAGTCCTGGATTTGAGGAGTCTTTCCTTTAACCAGTCAAAGCAAGCAGCTGGGCTCGAGGTCTGTTGCTGGTCTGGCACCTCAGTCATTCCTGGGAAACCTGAAATCACGGAAAAGTGTTCTTTTGCCACCATAAATGGGCAAATCTGCTTAAACCATCCAGAAGATCTGCAGATCATGAATTTCACAGAAAAAGTGGAGCCCAGCTGCAAGAACCAGGATTTCTTTTTGATTTTTATACTGAAGATACACAAAAATCAAGGAGTGCCACAAGTGCTGGTTAATAGGAATAAAATCCAATGCCTTGAAAGTGAGCAGAATATCTGTTGCTTTGGGGGAGAAATAACATAATTTTTCATATTGGTGCCAATATATCTTCCAGTTTTAGGAACCAAATATCTTTAAACAACTCTTCATGGCTGTAGAGTGGGACACTGGAAGCATCACTGTGGAATTGTGCCATGGATTTAAAGCAATGATGTGGTAGTTTAAAATATGCACTCTCTTGACAGAGGGAAAGAAACTATTAATCACTCTAAGCAGCTTGGCAGGAATTTGAAAAACAGAGTAAACTTTCCCACAAACCAAACTCTCTTCTGATAATTCAGCATCATCTTTTGTATCAAGAGAAAACCCACATGTCAACATAGAGTCAGCGTGTGCTGACAGTAATATAAAGCTTTGGGCTGTGTGAATGCAGAGGATGTTTTGGTTTTCAGGAGAGGATGTAATGTTGCAGTGAGTGAGATGTATTTTCTAAAAATTAACCTTTCAGTCACGGTAAATTGTGAACTATCACTGCACACCATGGAATGACAAAATGACAGCCTTAAGAAAAAGCATGGATGAAATGATCTGGGCAGAAACTTGGAATTCCACAGCAAAATTATGAAGTTTTTAGAGAAAAATCAAAATAAACTTACTTTCAAGCATGTTCTCTTTAAGAACTTTCAGCTTCATGAAAATATTGAAATTTTTCTTTATTTTTATGCAAAATATTTTTCTTTAGGGAAAAAAATGTAGGGGGAGCATCTTAAATTTTCCAGTCTGATTTGGGTAGAGGTTATTCCCTGTGTCTTCCAAAATAGTAATAGCTCTTAAAAGGCTTGAGGAGACACCAAATCAATGGTGTTGCTGGCTGTGGGGAATGACTCTCATCTATTGCCTGGTTCTAAACTGACAGACACCCTTTTAAGCTGGTCACTTATTTTCATTAGTGCTGAAGAAGCATTTTAAGTAGAAGCTGGTGTAGACATACTCCCTACTGTGTCACTTGTAGGGATAGCAAATAATAAATATTCAACAGATTGGATTTTGTGATCATGTTTTTGCTACAGACAAGATTCCTGTGATTGAATAGGGGAATGATTTTGCAATTTTTTTGATGGTACACTCCAACCTCAGTCTTCCCTGCGTGCAGTGTAGCTCTTCGTGATGCTCCAGCATCCCTTTTGACAAAGTGTCCTGAGGGAATTGTAGGTCTGTAACAAGCTGGGTGCCTTCCAGAGACACAGTTGAGGATAGATTTAGGTCAGTGCAATTTGCTTGCTTGCTTCTAATTTCGGTGGTACAGCATTCTGTTCTTTAGTCACAAAATGAATGTGTTGCCCCACATTTTAACTTACTGCTGCACTCACTGGCAGTTTCTCAGAAGCTCAGGTTTTTTTTTTTTTTTTTTTTTTTTTTTTTTTTTTTTTTTTTTTTTTTTGTTTTTTTTTTTTTTTAGGTAGTCTCTATGGTGAGGGGGTAATTTCCTTGCTTTCAAGGCAGTAAAAATCAGTCACAGAATCATTAAGGCTGGAAAATACCTCTAAGAGCATCAAGTCCTACACTGCCAGGGTCTTTTCAGCTATTCCTGTTACTAAGGTCATGGTCCCAGTAGTAACACTGGCTTCCTGAAGAGATAAGCACATGAGCATCTTCAGTATTCCAACAATAACAGAGGAAAGAGCTGTGATAATCCTTCCAGTGCCACTGTGGTAGCATTCAAGGAAGAGGAGTGGATATTCACAGGTATTTTGAGCTGTTACTACAATCTAAGAAAACAGAATTTTGCACTGTACACATGAAGGGCCAAAATTCAGCAGAGCAGTGCTGGCTGTGAGAGCAAAGAATAATAAACCCTAAACCCTGTCCAGCTCACAGGTAAAGCAGACAAAGTTGGCACTGACTTTTAGAGCAGTTCCTCCTGTCCCCACACAGAGGCTGTGAAAACACACCCTGGTGAAACTTCAACAAGCTCAGTGGGTATGCCTGGATGTTTTGTCCAAATCATGTAACAAAACAAGCAGCTGCTGTGTGCAGACTCAACTAATTCTGGTACATTTGATCAGTGCAAACTTGCCCTGATTGGGTGACAGAGATGGCAGAGATTATTACAGCCTTTCCAAAAACAGCCTCATGGAGTGAATTGTTCCAAATATCATAGAAATCATATCAAGTGTATGATGGGAGTTATAAAACAACCTGAACTCATTGCAGGAAAAGCTTCCATAAGATAATGATGTCAGTTACATGTTATATTAATATTTGTGATGGTTTTAGTTAATAAGTTATGTTTTCTCATGACTGTGGCTTGTTGAATCCTTCTCCTGGCCTTTCACAAGCCAGCCTTTGACAGCTGTACCTCCAGGACTCTCCATCTATTTGTTTGATTTCAGTCCCTGTACCCTGTTGATTTTACAGCTCAGTTCTTGTCCCCTGCCCAGGATTTTGTCACAGCCTTGGTCACCCTGGTGAACACTCCCCACCTCCCCTCAGCTCTGGGGAGCTGCCTCGGTGCCCAGCTCAGGTGATCCTGTGTGGGTGGGATGCTGACAGCACGCCCAGGGACAGATTTATGCTTTCACAAGCTTGTTTGACAAAGATATCAGAGCTGCTGCTGTTCTGTCATGGGTCTGATTTGTCTCAGGGATCCTCTGTGACTCACTGTGAGGGAGCAGGGCACTGTCACCCCCAGGGACAGCTCCTGCCTGGTCACTCTGCACTCTCAAACGGTGCTGACAGAACCTGCCCTGCTCAGTCAGGCTCACTGGGGATGCTCAGAAGAGGAAGAAAAGCTTTTTAACCTCCACGGAAGGGACTTGAAATCAAACGAGCTGAATCCTTCTGGAAAAGGCAACTTCAAATGAATTTTGGCATCTGCAGCAGCAGATTACTCACACTTACTCATCACAGCCTGGATTTGTGTGTTTGGCACGTGCACGATGACTTCTTGCAATGAGAATGGTTGGGTGGGGGTCATGTTGGGGTCATCAGGCTCCTTGTCCCTCCACTTGTTCCCTTCCCAAAGCAGTGTCCCTTCCACACACACGGAGTTGTACTTGGACACCTCTCTGTGGGCTTGGGAGCAGTGAGACCCTTCAGCATTGCTGTAAATATTCTCTCAGTTCTCTCAGCAGTGGACAAGAGTGGCAGTGTTTATTTGCTGGTTACTCTCAGGGCTTTTAATTTTCCTGCATTTTAACATTCACAAGTGGAACACTGCCTGTAAAGTCTGGATTTTTCCCCTCCAATACACAAATTATTTACAAAGGTGAGATAGGCACAGAAAAGAATGGAAAGTTAAGAATGCCACAAAAGGAGTGTCGTGGTTTGAATGACAGGTGTTTGCTAAGGAAGGCAGGAGCCTCCCTTGGAATGGAAAATGTAAACCCCCTCCCTCCAAATTATTATAACTTTGAAATTAAGGGGCTCTCAGGCAAAGATACGGGAATAGGAATAACAGTTCTTTATTTGGGAAACTAAAATAATAAAACAAACCCACATGCAGTAAGACAAACAAACAAACAAACCAAACCCACTGACAGAGTCAGGCTCCCAGCTGTCCCCCTGAGTGTCAGGGGTTGGTGGCAGTGCCATTCCATGGTGGCTGCAGTCCCAGTGGCAGATGTGGCTCTGTTAGAGTGATGCTCCTGTAGAAAGAGTGGAGTTTTTCACTGAAGGTCCAGTGGTGAGAGATGGGCCTGGTGTTCCTCTGAGAATCCAGTGGAAAGGCTGCTTGGTGTTCCAACTCCCAGATTTTTATCCAGGTAGGAATACTTGGCTCCTCCCCCTGGCTGTAGCATTTCCCAGTGGGATGATGGAATTCTCTCAGTGACACTCACTGGCCCATCAGCAGATCTCTCCCTGGAGGGAGGCTGGGTTGTGGAAGAGATCAGAAAACTGCCCCAGCAGGTTTATTGAGAATTGGCCATGGACAGACAATTACCCCACATCCCCACACCCCAGTTTCATTAAATGGTGACAGAATCCACAGTTTTGGTTACATTTTGCACTGCAACCTGTGACAAAGAGGTTCAGAAGAAAAAGCATCGCAGCTTGGTAGAATTCAGCAGATGCAGAGGATCTGTAGAATCTGTAGATAGCAGAAAGAATTTCAAACTCATGCAGATCGCGTTGCAAAAAGTGCAAAATGAGGGGTGTTGAGACCCAAATGTTTGGGGCAGAGGATGTCTCTGACCCTGGCACCTTCAGGCATTACTGGCTGAAGGTACGACAGCAAAAAGAAACATCCACTGCTGGAGCCAGATTTTCTAGAAAGTCATAAAATTCTTGTAAAAACCTGGCTGTGAGTTGCAGATGTTGGGTTGGAAAGGTATTTGCAAACCTAACTCCTGTTTATTGAGTAAAGCTTTGAAAAATCTGTGCTTGAATTTAGCAAGTGAAATTCTGTCTCTGAGCTTTTCTTCATAGGGCCTCCAAAGAGATGGATTTCACAGCAGTACATTCATTTCAGTCAGCTAGGAGCAATTTTAAAAATTAAACATTGAAAGATTTCAATTATTAAAAAAATACCCTTGCTGGCTAGTCAATTTTCATCTCCTAAATCGTATTTATTTTAATTAGTTTGCAAAACTTGCTGGGCTACCTGTGGTTAGCCTGGGCATTTTTTGACTTGGCTTATTTGGAAGCTGTTTGGCAGTGGGTAATTTAAAATTTTATCAGCATAAATATTATTATAGAATATTAATATTAATGGGTTTACATTTAATTGCATGAGAGTACAAATTAATTTTTCAAGTAGAGAGCCATTTAATTGCCAGCATGCTGATTCTGTTGCATGAGTGTCATTTAGTATAAGGCTTGTCCAGCATTTTTGGTATAGAGATTTTGCTATATTAAGTATTTTGGCGTGTCAATTTATTTATTGTTGCTGGGTACACATCTATTTGCCTGACTGGTTCTATTTTTTATTAATTTTAGGGGTTTGTACTGCAGATAAATCAGGTTAGCCTGACAGCAAAAGAATAAAATACTCAGTTGGAGCCAGGTCCGTTGTAGATGATGTTCAGGGGAGTTCTGCTGGTGTCTGCTGGTCTCATTCCAACAATGTCAGAGAATCATAGAATAGTTTAGGTTAGAAGGGACAATAAAAGTCATCCTGTTCCAATCCCCCTGCCATGGGCACCTTCCACTACCCCCGGCTGCACCAAGCTCCATCCAGCTTGGTGTTGGATATTTCCAGGGATCCAAGGGCAGCCACAGCTGCTCTGGGAAATCCATTACAGTCCCTCCTCACCCTCACAGGGAGGAATTCCTCCCCAAAAACCCATCCAACCCTGCCCTCTGGCAGTGGGAAAGCCATTCCCTCTTGTCCTGTCCCGCCATCCCTTGTCCAAAATCCCTTTCCAGCTCTTTTGGAGCTCCTTTAGGTGCTGGAAGCTGCTCTAAGGTCTAGTCCAGAGCCTTCTCCAGGCTGAACAACCCCAGTTCTCTCCTTTCCAGTTAGGAAGGTGTTCCATCCCTTCAATCTTCTTTGTGCCTCATCTCTGCCACTCTGAGCTTGAGCTTCTGCTCACCAGTGCCTCAAATCATCTGGGGTCTCCTTGCTGTGGAAAAGCACCCTCAGAGATAAGGATCAAAGATTTATTAGATTTATTTCATTTGTTACCTGTTCAGCTTTCTGTGACTGAGAAGCTTGGCCTTAAAATGCAGATGCTGCTCAAACAGAACAAACCAAAACAGTTCCAAGTTCCAATCCTCAGCTGATCCACTGCCTGCTGGAGCCTGGGCAGGAAAAAAAACTGGCATCCCTTCCCTGCTTCCCATTCAGCACTCACTGTGTGCTCTCCTGAGCTGGGATTCAGCCTTGGGTCCAACACACAGAAGGAAAAGTCAGGAAAAGCACGGCTGGAAGGTGTTCTGTTGTTCTGATGCTGCCCATGCTCTTTTTGCCTATGCTCAGTAGCTTGATGCCATGGTTAGATAAGGAAAAGCTGATTACTGGGACAGAAACCTGCCAAAGCTGTAGGAGATCTGCTTTTAATTCTCTGCTTTGATTCAGGTTCACTATCTCTGTCCCTGGGCAAGTTATTTAATCCCTCATCTTTTCTTTTTGAATGAAAATGGAAAAGCAGGACATTTCCATGCATCACAAGAAACTGAATTTGAAATTGAAGGTGTTCAAATAAGCTTTGTCTAAGGCCAGTGCATTACAGATAAAAATCAAATAATTAGTAATAATTCAAAAATCCATCACATTAAGTGAATTTGGATCATATTTTGATTTTTGCATTTACTACCTCTGAAAGTGATTATTAATCTTGTCAGTGAATACTGAGATTTTTCAGATAGGCTGCTTTTGAAGAGGTAAAGCTGCCATAAATTTTAAAAGGGATTATTTAAAAGGGATACACCTGAATCCAAAGGATCCCTGTCAAATCTGTACCTCATGATCTTTTTACAGCATGGAGGAAATTTGTGAGGCAGAAGTGGCACTTTGTGGCAGAGGGTGGTGAGCTGGGGGTAACCTCAAATGCTCATGGATTGTCAACGCAATCTGTATTGCCTTGTCCTCTTCCAAGAAACAGCTTGATAATGAATTCACTCTTTTTTGAATGCTGGCTTAAGACTTCCCTGGAATTCTGTCTCCTCAGCTCTATAAACGCAAAAAATATCTGTATTTTTCTCTTAGGAGAGCAATGGTAGATTTTATAGAGTGAAACCAGAAGAGCTTCTCTGAAACAACAGCAGGGACATCCTGAGTCTTGGAAAACATTACAGCTTTCTTTCAGCCTTCTTTAGACAGCTTTATTGTTCAGTGCTGATGGGCCCCAAAAAGATTGGATGTGACAGAAATCCCTGTCTGCAAATCCCAAACCCGAGGAGATGGATCTTGGTGTCACCAGGTAATCACACAGACAAAATTCCCCAATGCTTCTCCTAGCACAAGGCTTTGCTTCAGCTGTCGTGTTCCTCTGATGGATTGCCACAGAAAGCTTTAGATTTCTGTGCCTATGTGAATGAGCCAGGTGCTTGTGGAGCTCCTGGATCCTGGGAAATGCTGTTCTTGCTGCAAAGAGGCTGGAGCAGGTGCAACACGTCCAGCTGCTTCCTGGGGTTAGCAGCCCTGCTGTGCCACACACGGGTGGGAAAACTGCAGTTCTCAGGAGGGTTTAGTGAGTTGGATGTTCTTCTGCTCTCTGGAGCTGTAGAAGTGTCTGGGATTTGAAGAAAGTCGGTCAAAATCCTGAGCATTAGGCTTTGCTATTTTTTTTCCAGATCCTCTGACCACAAGAACACACCCAGAGCTCCCCTTCCCCAGCATGGGGGATGTGGCTTTTAGGGAGAAGGTGCCATTTCTCAGGAGAGTCTGAATTTACAGCAGCCTTCTTAATATAATCAGAATCTGTTTTTATTATGGCATTGGGGGAAAAAGGGGGAAGGGTTTAAGCCCCTGGAGGCACCTTTGCCTGGAGTGCCAGTGAGAGAAGGATCTGATCCCCTGTGATGTTTTTATTCTGCTTCTTCCTTAGAGGCAAACACAATTAATAGTATGTTGTGTACCTTCATATATTGCACAGCTTTACCTCATGGCCCTCTGAGGTCCTTCAGTCCTGCCAGTGTCCAAGACTGGATGCAGTCCATTAGGATTGTAATTCTTTCTGCCTGTCCATAGCATGATACTTGTTGCCCCTCAAGATGGAAAATGTGCCCGGCCACTTGTATCTATTTTCCTTTGGGAGAAGTTTGAACTTTTGCAAAATGAGAAAGCCAAAATATTTCAAATAAAAGTCCCAGCTTAGAAATGTTACTGTGACAGCAACATTTTCTCATGCCAGTAAAGCAAGCTTTTTCTTTTAAAACATCCTACATGTGCCATGATTTTCTTACAGAAGTTTGTTACAGAGTCTGTCCATGGTGGTCATGAGTTTGAGTACTCTGAATTTTTTTCTGCAGATGTTAAGCAATGAATATGGATGTGTTGTGTTTGATCTACACAGTTGACATGAAAAAAGTTCTGTAACACTTCAGAAGCAGTGATGTTATTTGGGTTGTGGCATTGCCTCTTTTGGTCATTTAGCCTGATTTTGAGAAATGGCCAAGACAACGAAAAAGCCAATTATGCAAAGCCCATGCAATACCCCCAATAAAATGAGCAAAGAGATAAAAAACCCCAAACAAACCAGCAAAAAGCCCAATATAATTTTATGTGCATTGAATATGTACAGGGCCACCAGCACCTTCTTTCAAATCCAGGAGTTCTGCTCTCAAGTTTATCTTTTCCTAGTAATACTGAAAAAGCTATTTTTCTCTTTTTAGAGTTTTGCTGTTGGCCATTTTATAGAATGTTTATTCCAGTTTTTGGGCCAAAAAGGACCTTAAAGCTCATCTCATTGCACCCCCTGCCCTGGACAGGGAAACCTCCCACTGTCCCAGGTTGTTCCATCCAACCCCATCCAACCTGGACTGGACACTTCCAGGGATCCAGGGGCAACCACAGCTTCTCTGGGCACCCTGTGCCAGGGCTTCCCCACCTTCACAACCAAGAATTTCTTCCCAATATCTGATCCAAACCTACTTTCTTTCATCACCCATGTCCTGGTACTCCATGTCCTTGTCACAAGTCCCTCTCCTTCCTTCTTGTCAGCTCCTTTATTTGACAGAAGTAAATCAGCCTTTCTTCAACTTACAAATGCAGAGAAGCTGAGGGAAGAAAGTTCTTTGCAAGACTCAGGAGAAACTTATCTAGCATGCTGAAGTCACTGTTTATTTTGTTGTGTGTCATTTATCATTTTACAGCCAAATTCTAGAGATGCCAGCACGGCACTTCTCAGTTCTCCAGTAAATCTCCTACCCCAGGAGCCCATCCACTGAAAGGCAGACAATTAGGATTTTCAGAGTGCTGCTAACTTGTTGCAGTTGTTTAATAAATACTAAAGTTGTGTGCATTACAAATGGTAGATGTACCCTTTTCATTATGATAACAAAAAGTTGTCTGCTTGGCAATAGTCAAGATTTTTCCATTTAATCTAACATGAATGGCAAAATCTATTCACTGAAGGAGGCTGGTGAAAGAGTTGCAAAGGGCTGGTTTAGTGCCTAAAACAGAGCTGGTTTTGTTCAGTTATTTTTTCTTTTTTTTTATTTCTCAAAATCTCTTTTTTTTTACTTTCAAGGGCATTAGCATGGAATGTCCAGAAGTGATTTTCCAAATCCTACTAAATATTTACCTCATCTTTGTTTTCAGATATGTAAAAATCTCAGTTTTCTGTTTTGTACAAGGCTTGGTGAAATGGGACTGATGGTTTTACTCTTGTTCCATTCTTGTTCCTTTCTGGTCTTCATTAGAAGCCTGACTCCCTTTAGTGAGCACATAAAGGCTGGTTTGTCCCTTTAAACACAGGCAGTGTGGGTTCAGTGAGGGTGTGTGTGTTCATAGGTAGTTTACTATTATTAGTTGATTTTAAAATAAAAACCACAAGTCAAAATTGTATTTGTATAGGAGCAGTACAAGGGGAAGCTCTTGGGTCTGTCTGTCCTTCCAGGTACTCCTGATCTCCAATTTTTATGCTCTGCTCCCTCTCTAACACCTGCCCCAAAGGCCCCTTTTCTTCTCTCCAGTGCCAAGAGCTTTCCTAACCCTCCTTTCACTCCCAGCCATGGGACTGTAGCTTAGCTGACTTCACAGTACAAATGTTACTCCAAGCCACAACTCTCCAAGTCCCTGCCTACTGAAACCAGGTGTTAAGGGAAAAAAAAGAAATCACTGCTGGTCTTTCTGAGTAAAAAACATGAGAGGAGAGTTGGGCATTATCTTCTCCAGCCTTCTCCACCCCTGTACACACATTTCCACAGGTAATGCCCGAGCAGTGTGAAACTCTGCAGCTTTAATCCAGAATGTAGGAAGCAGTATTTTGCATTTTCTCATACTCTTCTTCAACTGGATCCAGGCGAGGCACAACTGAAGTATTTGACATTTTTAGATGAAAGGGAATTTTGCTGTAAATCAGATTACATTAGAAAAAGCAGCCTTTTGGGGTTTGATCAGGATATCATAGGAGTGCAGTGGTCCTGTGATCCATTGTCTCTCTTTCCCTGTCTCTTGCTAATAAATACAAGAATAACTGCAGGCACCAGTTATTCTTCTATTGAAAGAAATGGAAATTTTGCTGGTTGAAATTCACAGATGTTTCATCCTCCAGGATTTATTACTTTTTCCCCATCCTCTCTGATAATAACAGCAGAACTAATAAATGTTCTGCAGCTGAAAAGATGATCTTTGAACACTGCATAAATCTGTTCTAGATAAGCCATTTATCCTAAATTCTGCATATAAAAGGAGAGCAGAGCAGCAAGTCTCTCACCTCCTGGAATCCCAGAATATTATCTCACCAGGATTTTGCTTCTGTATGCTAGGCTTTTTGAATAGTCTGTTGAATCCAGATTGGCATGACTTTGCCAAATGGGATTTCCACTGCTAGCAGCCTCATAAGCCTGATTATATTAAATAATGCACAGTCATTCTAAGTTATGAAAAATAACTTATTTATTCTCTTTTTCAAGGAGTAACTGGGTGACCTCTTACAGAGTGTTGGTGAGCAATGACAGCCATGCATGGACTGCTGTCAGAAATGAATCTGGAGATGTGGTGAGTAGAGTGAAAGGTTTTATGAGGAAGAGCAGAGGTGGGAAAGCAGGGGCTGGTCACAGATTAGTCAGCAGCAGCATTTCTCAGTGGTCCCATTGACTTTAAGAGCAAATCCTAAGGTACAGAAACAGATCCCCAGGGGGACTGGGGGGTTGCCATCCTTGAAAGAGAAGTTCTGGCCTGAGCCACCATCAGCCCAGACCTGTTTTTCAGAAACAGTGTGGCCAGCAGGAGCAGGGAGGTCATTCTGCCCCTGGACTTGGCACTGCTGAGGCCACACCTCGAGTGCTGTGTCCAGTTCTGGCCCCTCAGTTTGGGAAGGACTTTGAGACACTTGAGTGTGTCCAGAGGAGGCAGCGAGGCTGGAGAGGGACTGGGAACACAAACCCTGTGAGGAGTGACTGAGGGAGCTGGGGGTGTTCAGCCTGGAGAAAAGGAGACTCAGGGGTGACCCTATCACTCCCTGCAGCTCCCTGACAGGGGCTGTGCTCAGGTGGGGTTGGTCTCTTTCTCCAGGCAGCACTGACAGAACCAGAGGGCACAGGCTCAAGATGCACCAAGGGAAAATTTGGTTGGATATTAGGAAAATTTTTTTCAGAGAAAGAGTGATCAAGTACTGGAATGTTCTGCTTGGGTAGGTGATGGAGTCCCCATCCCTGGATGTGTTTAAAACCAGACTGGATGTGGCACTCAGGGCCATGGTTTAGTTGAGCTGTTAGGGCATGGGTTGGACTCGATGATCTCGGAGGTCTCTTCCAACCCGGTGATTCTGTGATTCTGTGATTTTACATTCCTGTTACCAAAACCACTAAGAGGCAGTTTGAAGCACTGATGTTGCCGTTTGCCCCTGTTTGGCCTGCCCAGATTTTTTCAGGGAACAGTGAGAAGGAGATCCCCGTGCTGAACATGCTGCCGGTGCCGCTGGTGGCGCGTTACATCCGCATCAATCCCCGCTCCTGGTTCCAGGAGGGCAGCATCTGCATGAGACTGGAAATCTTGGGGTGCCCCTTGCCAGGTAAGAGCCTTTGTTAATTAATGTTGGCGTGGCTGCCTGAGGCAAGACTCAAAAACTTCATTTCCTTTGGGTATCTTTGCTTTTGGTATAGCGTTCATCTTTAGTGAGTAGGGTTATGCAAAAAGAAACAGAAATATCTATCCAAGCCCACAGACAGTATCAGGATAACTTTGGATATTCAGCCCACGGTGTCTGCGAGTGCCTTTATTAATAAACAAGATTGCATGGATGACCTAACAAGATTTTCTTTGTTGTTTGGGCTTAAATGCAGTGCAATAGATCTTTCTGAGTGCATATGTACCATGGAGACAACAGGATTATGTACTGGGACAGACATTTGTAGATGTCTCAAACTTCTAAGGCAAGAAATAACTATTATATAGCCTGATTTTTAATTTTTAATTTTTAATTTTTTTTCATTATATAGGCCATTTTATTTTTGTTTTTTCATTATTTTATAGGCCATAGGACTTCCCTGCAATATTTTGAAGGCAAATTCTGCTGCTGAACTGTGCTTAGCTTGTAGGGAGGAAGGAGGGGAGTTTGAGCTGTAAGGAATTTCTAGGATATTTCAAGTGTTGTTAAATCCAGCATCATCCCTGGTAAATCAGAAGTGAGGGGAAATTGTCCTGTGCTATGCAAAGCCACTTAAAAAAAGAAACCCAAAACCATTCAATGCTATTAATTCTGCCAAAGCCATGATTCTGCCAGGCACACTGTGAATAGTCTTGTGGTGGAATTTATATCTTCATTTCTGTTTGTACATGTATATAAATATTTTAAACCCCCTATTTTCTTGAATATTTTCTAAATTGCTCACTCATTCCACACCTCTCATCTGCTTTTATTTTGTTGTTTTCTTTGATCTCAAATTCTGGCACCATGGGGATTTTTTTTTTTTTTTTTTGGCAGTGTTCTGTGAATAGTGTTTTAAGTAATACTAGAGCCAGAAAAAAACCTGCCTTTCCAGAGCCTTTCATCACTGCTTTTACAGTTCCTGCCTCTGTTCAGAACTTGCTGCCTACAGTAGGATCTTCACATGCCAAGCAGACACAGCTTGATTTTTGTCCTTTAGATGTTTAAACAATCAGGGAAAAAAAAAAAAAGCAAAACTGTTTGGGGCATGAAAGGGATAATTCTCTGCCAAAGAAAAGTGTGGGGCCATCATTGTCATAAAATTTAGTCTGTAGATGTGTTATCATGAAGCACTGCAATTTAGCAGCTTACAGACAACTGCTGTCAGTGGGCAAAAAAATACATCCTGGACTTGATGGCAGTGACCAAAGCTGCCTGTGCATGTGAATTTCCCTATTTTCAGGAGGATTCTGATTTCTTTTAGCTGTGGGTTTGGAACTCTGCACCTCAGTGGGCTGCTTGTTTCCCCGTGATGGGCAATTCCATAGTCAGTGTTTTCCCTCAGTTCTTGAAAGGACTCTCAGAGAGTGGTGATGTATCCCAAAACCCTGTGTGGAACTGCTCTCTATAAACCAGGCTGTGAGGCTGAAGGGAGAGGAACCTTTCTTCAGCACCATGATTTTATGTTGGCACACAGAACACACAGAGAGGTCTCCAGGGAATAACAGATATGACCCCCAAATCATTTTGGAGGACAATTTGTAGGGAAATTCTCACGATCCCTTTCCATCCCCTAAAATTGCATCTAAAGAGAAAAAAGCAAAAATGTCAGTATTTGGAAAGGTGCTTTTTATTAAGTGCAGCAGTGTTTTACCTTGGATTCTTACTGGCTCTACACCCATCCAGGGCCAGATTCTGCTTGGCAATTGTTGGCATTTGTTACCCTTCAGCTTCAGTGTGTCAGTGGGTGAAGCTGGGAACACATCTCCACTTTCAGCACTGTCCTGCTGAGTGCTCTTCCAGCTTTTCACAGATCTTGGATTCACATGGAAACAGCATCAGTGCATCCCTCTGGTAGTCATTTATTGAGTTAATTGCCTGCAGTGGCTGATTCAGTATATTCCTGAAAGAAAACACCAGAATCATTCATTGAGAAACACAATGGGAATGGGGTGTGTTCATTCAAAATGTAATTGGACTGAAGAACTAATAGGTTTTGATAAGTGCTGACCCATCTTTTTAGCTCAGAAAGAGCTGGCATTTCTTTCTCCTTGCTCATTTTGTTCATCGCACGCGAGGTGCCTGGAACAAAGCTGTTCCTCAGGTTCCAGAGGCCTTTCCATGCACGTTTTCTTCCTGTAGGATGGGACATTTTTTTTGCAGCTCCCTCTAAGTGGATTCCTCACCCTTTATTGGTGTAGTTTTGCTCATTCCAAGTTAAATATCCACATGGTTTAGCCGTGGGAGCAGTGACTTTGACAGTGCTGCTCTAATGCTCTGTGTTGACTGTGGGACTGGAAATCAAGGGCTCTTCTTTTCTGAAAGATTTTTTTCCCATAAAAATGACCAATTTTCCTTAATTCACCAAAATCAGGAGGTGGAGCTCTGTTAGTTCACACACCTCTAGCCTTTCCAAAGCCCGAGGCATAGGGAAATACCCCAACAACTAACAGAGGGTGGAAGGAAAGGAACCCATTTTTCATAACTCTGAATTTCTTTTTATGTCTTCTGGACTTGTGATTTTAGGGTTTATGCCTTTATTAATCCCTGAATATATTCAATCATTTGCATTCAGTTTTTGCTCTGTATCACCTTTCCCTCAAGCAGGCTCACAAGGGAGGGTAACAAAGGAATAAGGAGAAAGGATAAAAGAAAAAGAAAAAAATCTAAATAAGAATGATATTCTAGGAGAGGTTATTAGCACTTTTGGAATGAGATGGAAATGGTAAAAGACAGGTAGAACCCATTCCTGTGGGTAGGGCTTTGTCTTTAAAACCTGCTACATGTGGTAGTTGCACTGAAAATTAGCTAAATAATGATAAAACACTATTTGGACAACCAGAACAGAGAAGTTACTGCTTATCTAAGCAGTATTATATAAGATAATTATGATTTTTATCAGTGAAATAGCCTAGATCTTATCCATGACGTACATTTTTGTTGTATCTTAGGCTTGTTTGGACAAACAACTTTTTCTAGAGTATTACAGTAGCTCTAAAAAAAAAAAAAAAGGCAAATTGTGTTGTCCAACTATGTCAGTGCTATCTTAGGGCAACTGAAGGGATTTGTTGTTTCACCAAGAGAAAGACATTTATTCATGGAGGAAAGATGCCAGAAA
This sequence comes from Certhia americana, assembly GCA_018697195.1. NCBI lineage: Eukaryota > Metazoa > Chordata > Aves > Passeriformes > Certhiidae > Certhia > Certhia americana. The sequence continues at coordinate 3,601,350 of CM031862.1, forward strand.
ATCCTACCTATAGCAACAATCAGTGCTGCCATGTCTCAAAAAAGAGGGCAAAAAGAGGACAAAACCCACAAGCATTTAATTCCTTCTCCACTTTGCAAAAATGCTGGTATTTACATAGAGGGAGCCTGACACACACAATCTTTTGCAATTGCCTCAGAGGGATGGATGTGCTTTCCTTGCTTTCTCTTTCTCAAACCTAAGGAAGGTCAAAACGAAATTGCTTGTGATCAAAAGCACCCAGAGATTGGAGAGAGAAAATTAGGTGAGTTCCTCATGCATTTATTTATATTGTAGAGTATTCAAGGCAAGAGGCAATTATTTTAATGGAATAAATTTGTGATGAAATTTAATTTTTAATAGTTCTTATATAGAAAACCATCACTGGTACCATGATTATGCCATTACTTTGAACCCAAGATAAAAAATGAACTTTAACAGCACTGTAAAGAAGTACTCTGTTTTGTAGTGGCTTCAGTCTTGTTTTTACTGTTTCTCTCTTAGTGTCAGGCTACCTGGTCAACTCTAAAGTTGTGTTACTTTTCTGATAAAAATGTGACTCTCTACAAATATCTTTCATTATGAATGTTCATGTAAACAGCAGTTCTAAATCCAGCATTTACTTCTGAGAATAAAAGTAGGAAATAATCAGTTTATAGTTGAAAAATATTATTTCGTTGTTGATTTCATGTGTGATGTTAATGCTCATGAGGCTGCCATGAAATAGATCATGTGGAAAAAAGCTTAGGATCACCTGATGTGGCTGCCAGCTGATTTATTTCAAGATTACACATGTGAGATGTTCAATTTAGTGAAGACAAGTCAAATTCACTTAAATTACAGGGAAATTTAAAAAAAAAAAAAACAAAACACAAACCCAGTCATTTGTGAAATAGCACATTGGGGTTTTTAAGGCAGTCTAAAGGATTTAAACCAGAATATTATTTTTATTAAAATCTTCTCTGAATACCTTGGGTTGCCTTCATTATGCCCTGTATTTCGAGCACCACTTCTGAGAAGCAGAAACCCGCTGGAAGTGTGAGGGCTCTACTGGCTGAGGTGCTGTGGAGCTGTAACAAGTGAAAAAGTCCTTGTTGGAGTTCTTCACTCCCACATGTCTCTCCCTGATAGGGGAGGCCTTTTCAGAAGTCCTTGTTAAGAAGAAGGCAAACTGGACTCTTGGTTGTTCTCGCTCTCCAGGTTGTTTAGTATTTTCTGATCAGCAATTTCTGCACGCCAGGCTTTACACCAGCTTGGTCTGAGGGAGAAGAGGCACCAAAAAGCCTCCAACACACAGAATCAAGGCTCTTTTAAAGATAATTCACCCAATTATCACCAAGAATGGACATTATTTCTATTTTTCTTCCAATAACTAACTAAATCTTCACATGATACTACACCGCAGCAAATTGTGCCCAATGTTCCTGTGTCCCCAACACTGCAGAATGTGGAGAAGATGGAGAAGGAGGAAGAAGCCTGAAAACCACAAGGATCCTCCAGCTTGTCTTCATCTACTTACCATGCTAACAAACCCCAAAATCTAAAATTCTCCCCCTGTGATAAATTCCATATTATGCTACTATCTAATTGACATCCTTGAAAGTTCTGTTTCATCCCAGATCCTGGGAAGCCCTTTCCATGGATGAAGGTTAAAGGCAGTGTTTGTCAGAGGGTTTGGATCCCTTAAAACATGCAGAGGAATATTCTCTGCATTCTGGGTTCCAACAGTCCTTTTTTTTTTCATCAACTGCTTAGCAACTGGTCCTTTCTGATACTTTTTATGGGCAGTTTTCCTCATGCTGTGAAGTAGGTGGGCACTGACCCACTTGGAGTTCTGGGGTCCCCAGCGCAGGAAAGACGTGGAGCTGTTGGAGAAAGTCCAGAAGAGGCCTCAGAGATGACCAGAGGGATGGAGCAGCTCTGCTGTGAGGAAAGGCTGAGAGAACTGGGATTGTTCACCCTGGAGAGGAGAAGGTGTTGGGGTGATCTTACTGTGACCTTCCAGTAGCTGAAGGAGCCAGCAAAAAAGATGGAGAGAGACTTTGGATAAGGGCCTGGAGTGACAGGACAAGGGAAGGGCTTCCAAGTGCCAGAGGACAGGGTTAGGTAGGATTTTGGGCAGGAATTGTTCCCTGAGAGGGTGGGCAGGCTCTGGCACAGGGTGCCCAGAGCAGCTGTGGCTGCCCCTGGATCCCTGGCAGTGTCCAAGGCCAGGTTGGACATTGGGGCTGGAGCAGCCTGGGACAGTGGGAGGTGTCCCTGCCGTGGCAGGGGTGGCACTGGATGGGATTTAAGGTCATTTTTAAACGAGGCCATTCTGTGTCCCTATGAATCTGTGATTTAACAGCTTTAGTCATTTTTCCATCTTTACAAAGAGTAGAAGGATGAAGGGAACAAGGTGCCTCTACCAGGAAACTTCATTACCTCTACTGGTGATGTAAAATCAGGTTAGTGGTAGAAAAAAGCTAATATATCCCTCTGTATAAATGTGAGTGCCACAGTTTTGCAGGATCTTTTCTTGGAAGAAAGAGAGACTTTCTCCAGAATTTCTGTGAATAAACCAGTATGTTGCTATTATAACTCTTTTGTGGTTAGAGCTTCTTAGTCTGTTATTCTCAGTTTTATTAAAAAAAAAAAATTTTGCTGAAGTGGACCCATCCAGCTGTGTGCAAGCCTTGCTTGCCTTTCTACATTTTTGCTTTTAATGTTCTAATCTGTATTCCTGCTGCAGCAGAAATTCAGTGATCCAAGCAGGCTACAGCAGAGCCTGGCAAAGTATGAGTGTTAATTCCCTAGGGAGCTGTCAAATTGAGCTCTGGTGTTGAGGAAGGGCCAGAGATACAATCATTCTGACTGCACAATTTTTTTAAGTTTCCCCCAACTCTACAGCATTCACAGTCATTCCCATGATATTAGTGTTTGATGTATGGAAAAAGAGCCAGGCTTTGAAAGGAATGGGATTAAAGTATCAGGGAAAAAAATCAGTTCCTGTATATTTTGGCTCATGGGGATGCAGAAAACCTTCAACATCTTGGCAGTTTTATGATGTTTATTTTTATATTTTTATAACGTGGAGATATTTTTTCAATTATTAAGATATTCTATGAGGCATTAAGCACATTGTCTCATTTGGGAAGAAGTGGGGCTTGTCTTTATGATTTTCATTTCTCATCTATCAGTGTAATAATAATATTAATTTCTACATAATTTCTACAAATTAACATGGATTTTGATGAGACAAGATTTTTTTTGGACATTTTTCAGTCATGTTTGTAGAGCATTCTCCAACTGACCTTCCAGCATCTCTGCTGTAGATTAGGAAATGGAAGTGGAGACAAGGATGGGTCATGTTACTGTGCAGCTTAATGGAACTTGCATGTTTCATTTCATGAATAACTTAAATAGTGCAAAAGGCCCCAAAAATCTTAGAATTTTATGGGAATATTTAGTGGGTTTAATGCCAGAAATATGAAACTTAAAAATGCTACAAAGTATTTTGCAGTGTTATGAGTTTTCCATAATTTCATTAAGGATTTGTTGCTGTGGGATGGTAACTGCATATTTTTCCTACTCAGAATTGTTCTGTTTTCCCCCCAAAAAAGTCACAGCTGACAGGTGATACTGTTTAAAACCATTTTTTTTCTTCTGGAGACAATATCTTTTTGTGTTGCAATAAGGCAGGACGATGTTTATACTCTTTCATATTTCGCTTTTCCCCCAATAATTTTGAACCAGTGAAGATGATTTTGTGTGAAGGAAAACAATTTTTCATAGAAGCCTGACAACCACTGGCTTGACAAATGATTACTCAAAATTCCAGACATCCCAGATGTGGCAAGTTAAGGAATGTGTCCGATGTTTTCCAAATAGACTTGTTTGTCTCTGAAAATAAATCAAAATGGATTTGGCTAGGAGCACATTTATCAGGAACTTCAAAGCTGAGCCATAACAGTCTTGGTCTGTTTGTTGGGGTTTTTTTCCCAGGTGAAGGGCCTGTAATGTGAAGGAAACAAAAGATACTTTTCTAACCACATATCCTCCTTTGACACTTCAAAACCAACAAACTATAAACAATATCCATAAATAAGTGAATATGTTAATTTTTAAGTAACAAGCACCTCTGACTTCCACAGGAACTCTTTTGGAAGATAATTAGGAATGTTTAACATGCCCAAATACTCCTTTCCATGTTTTGCAGTCTGTGCATAGGCTTGGAAAATACTCATCAGGAAAACTAAAATTCCTTGCAATAGTAAATTAATCAAGTGGACATAAAACATTTACTGTGGCTTTTTCCTCTAATTTGATTTTTCTTCCATTCTTTTATCTTGCATCTGACTCATTATTTCCCAATGTCTTTTCCCCTCCTCTGCAGCCTAAGGCTGCCCTTCTGCTTTTCTGTTAATTTTAGGGGTTTTTTGTGCAGAGGAGTTGTCTGGAAATCTGATGCCTCCTTGCTTTTGTTTGGATCTGTATGCATTGATCTGCAGTAATTAGATTTATTTAAAATTGTTTCTGTGAATTTTGCTTTTGAAAACCTGTTTTAAGTACACACAGGAATGCGGAATTCAAATGTCCCTGTTCCTTACGTGCATTGTGCCAAAACAACTCTATATTTGAAATTCCTAAGCACGTGAAAACTCTTTCATTTCTTTTCTCAGACCCAAACAATTATTACCACAGAAGAAATGAAATGACAACCACTGATAATCTGGACTTCAAGCATCACAACTACAAGGAGATGAGGCAGGTAGGCAAAGCGGGTGGTGTGTGATGGAGGGTGGATGGGTGCAGGCTTTTCAGCCCTGTGGAATGTGAATTCCATCTCTTCAAAGTATAATTAAACTCTGTCTGCAATACCTTCATAAAATATTTTCCCTGTTTTAACCTATTAAAAACAACAGTCCTGTTAAATCTCAAAGTCTTAATTTGTAGGTAACCTAACCTGAAAAATGTGACACTGCATGACAGAGGGAATATTTTCATATAATGTGCCACTCTTTTTCTTCCATATGTATTTGAGTGGTGAATAACACAGCCATTTCTCCTTCAAGATGTGACTCTGATTTAGCCATCAGCTTTCTCATATATTTCAGTGGGTTTGGATAATCAGAATAAACTCTGGAGTTCAATTCCATATTCACAGTTGTGAAAATCTGCAAAAATTCACCAGAAACACCAGAAAAAAATCCTCTATTAGTGTAATTTAAAATCCACCAGCCTTGTTAATCTTGTTCCTTTAACTTCAGCCAGCCAGCCTTGTTCTTGGCTTTGTTATTGTTTTTAATCTTGCTTCATATCACCACAGACACAAGTGTGGGTTGTCCTGAAGAAATATTTCTGCCCGCTTTCTTTTCAAATATAAAGATAATATGTTTGGACTTGATGTGTGTGAATCACTTGCTGTGTGCTGGATTTTCAGTGTATTTATACTGCATGAATCACCACTGGGTTTTATTGAGCAATTGTGTACTGAGTCACACGTTTATTTTGGTAGAGATTTCATGGCCTATATTTCTTAGCACAGAGATTAGACGAGTAGGAACTCAATTGGCATAATTACTGTCAAGAACAATAAAATAAAATGTATTTATGTTGTCGTTGCATAAAGACAGGTTAGTCAGGTTAGAAATATCTTGGGGAAAAAACCCACAGCTTTAAACCAGAATGTTCTTGCATTCTTCATACAAATGGAAAATCTGTGACTGTGGTTTAGAATTGGGTACTGTGTGCTCTCACAATTTCTGTTTTGTTCTGTGTCAAAATAGTTAATTTTTTTAGAGCTCATTGGATTTTAATTGCTGGTAGACAGACTATTGTGGGTTGCATTGCAACAAGTCTTATATTCCCAAAACTATTCTTAAAACTTCAGTGCAAAATGGAATAATTACTGACAGAGTCGACTTCTTATTAAGAACAAGCAAACAAACAAAAACAACAATAAAAACCTTCCCCAACCCTCCCAAAAAATATATATTATTGTCCCTTTTCATAGCTGCTTCATCACCAGCCATCTTAGAGAAATGCTGTTCTTTGAAGTGATTTATTATCAGTACCAAAGGAGGAGGAGATGGTGTTCCCTGGGCCATGTTTTGGAAGCATTACATTGCATTGCAATAAGTCAAGTATTTGTTGAGAGGGAGGGATTTTCTCAGTGTCAGGTTATTTAAATGAAACTCTCTAGTGAGGAAGATGGAATTTACAGCTCTGGTTTTCTCCTTGTAAAAGAGCATTCAATATTCTTCTTCCAGTCAATTGGAACCCTCACTATATCTTGTGTGCAGGATTGTTTCACAGCCTAAAATATTTATTATGTGTTCATTTCTATGTATCTATTTGTATGTATTCACGTGGCACAGGAAGCTGTTACATATTTGATGTGGATATTTGAGTACAACCTTGTCTTTGAGACAACAGACCCAGACCATAGGTGAAATACTGTGCCATTTGTAGGAAATGGGAGTGAGAGGATCAAATATGACATATGTTCATTTTCAGCATTGTATTTCTACTAACTCCATTGCATTACATGTTACCAAAAGAGTCACGGTAAATGTTACTACAAAGGCTCTAATGCAGGAAAAGTTCTTTGACTCAGAAAATAATCACATGTTTGCAATTAAAGAGTTGATGGGGAGTTTAGTGAGGCCAATACAAATATTTCCACTGAATGTAATATACTTTGAGCTGGGCATTTTTCTCACTATTAATGAGCATTTCCATACTTTCAACCACTTTTCTAAATGGATGTTCCTGGTATCCTGTGAGCACTGGAGTGCCAGGCACGTCAGGAAAGCTTCTGCTCATGGAAGTTTCAGAGCCAGGAGTTTCTGTGCTGGGTTTCAGAGGCAGATCTCAGATAACAGGCTCCCATTCCCTATTTCTCAGCCTGGGGAGCTGCATGGGTACAGGGAAACATCAGCCAGCTCAGTTTCCTTCAATTTGAAGGAGGTGTGAGGAGAGAAATTAGTAAACACAGGTCTGAGTCAGTAACATTCTTTATATAGTATGGTTTTAGCCTTTAGCTAAAATAGAACTGCTTTTAATGCAATATCTCTACTTGCTGGCAGAGTGAAAAAATTAGTATTTTTATTGGGGAAAATGTGGCAACCTGCAAAATGAATGCATTTCTGTGCACTGACACCACGTATCACCTCAAGTCCCTTACCTATAGTGCCTCACAGAGTGGGCTTGTTTTAATTACTCTCCATTATTTTAGTTTTTCTCCTCGGAATAATGTTTTAAAAATGAGATAGCAGAGCTATAAATTCATGAACTAAACTTAAAGCTTTTACAACTAAGAAGTAATCAGGGAAGCAAATGAAGAGTTTTTGCCGCATCCAATTTGGAATGAACCAATAAATAGTGGATCTATTTTGATGCTGCATTGTCTAAATATGTTCTTTTTTTCCTCTTTTTTTTTTTTTTTTTTTTTTTTTTTTTTTTTTTTTTTTTTTTTTTTGCAGTTGATGAAAACTGTGAATAAAATGTGCCCAAATATCACAAGAATTTACAATATTGGAAAAAGCAACCAAGGACTGAAGCTGTATGCTGTCGAGATTTCTGACAACCCAGGAGAACACGAAGTTGGTTAGGATTTTAATCTTAACTAAATCTGTTGAAGGGGTGTTGGGATTTGGCTTTTCTCCCCCTCCTCTTTCTCTGTATCTGCGCTAATTATCACTGATGGAATTATATTCATGGCATCAAAAATTTCAAATGTATGTGGGAGGAACCTCAGTGCTGTATTTCTAAATTGGGAAGAGGAGGGTGAGCACAAATAGAGGACATTTTGAACGTGGGATCGAATTCTTTAATGATCATTCTTCACAATAATAAAATAAAAGTGAATTTTAATGCTGGGGGATGGATTTTAGTCGTGGGATTGATGTAGCTATGGATAGAAATTCGCCTTTTTTATGTGGGGTGAAAGCATTGCAAGCAGGGATAGGTCAAACCTCCAAATAATTTTTCACTCATGAGGGCTGGGGTTCAATTTCCTACCATGATATAATTCTTCAGCATAGAAACTCATTCAGTCTTTGGTCCTTCTCACTGTGATAGTGCCTGGGACAGCTGTTGGAATAAAGGAATTTTGTGCTTTGCTGTTCCCATGAATACCCTGATATGCGTTTAAATTGGCTGTTAGGAAAATTCTCTTCTAGCAAAGTAGACTCATATGACTTTTAAACCTTCAAAAGTGTTAAAGTCTACCTCTAATTTATCTAATTTAAATCTACCTCTACCTAGTACAACATGCTGAAGTTGTGAATACAATTCAAGTATCTTTAATCAAAGATGGACTTTGGAGGTTTTACATGGTGGTGTTAGAGATCACTAATACATAAGCCTGTTCTAAAACAGCAACAGAAAGCAATTTATTTCTCCAAAGTGACATTTTCACCTCTCATCTCTGCAGCTGAGACACTTCTCCAACACTCCTTAAGTGAAACGTTGCTGATTGACATCGATGCCATTTGATAGAGATTTGATATGCTGCTCTGACTACAACTCTGCTCTGTTTTGGTTTTTTTTTCCTCTAGGGGAGCCAGAATTCCACTACATCGCAGGAGCTCATGGGAATGAAGTGCTTGGACGAGAGCTGATCCTTCTGCTAATGCAGTTCATGTGCCAGGAATACCTGGCTGGGAATCCACGCATTGTGCACCTCATCCAGGACACAAGAATCCACCTGCTGCCCTCAGTGAACCCTGATGGATATGACAAAGCCTATAAAGCGGTAATTAGGATTATGAACACATCATGAAATTCTTTTCTTTCCAGCAGATGGATCAAAAGCGCTCCTCTTGTCTTTATTTTCTTCAAAGATCACGTTTTACAAGCAATTGAAATTTAAAAATGAAAAGATGGGCACATCAAAGTAAACACAATCCATCTTGGGAAAAAGCTGAAAGAAACAGTATTTGATGTGATGTTGGGTAACAGGAAAATGTACATGAAAGGAGGGTCACAAAGACTGCCAGTACAAACCATCCTGAGGTGTACACAGCCATGGGAACAATATTATGGAAAATGGAAAATTCATGCAGTCTCTTTCTCACGAGAAACCAAGCTCAGCACGTGAAAATTTGCATTCCTCCACAGCTGAAATATAATAGTGTGCCTTTAAGGAGAGCATGATGTGTTGGGCATCGTAATAATTCAGTCTGGATGAAGACAGACACCAGGAAAAATTGTAGGGGCTGGTCAAACGCACTGGAAAATCTTCCAGAGCAGTCTGCAGAAAGCTGGAACAGAAAACTCAGAATCATAGTCATGGGAGGGAATGTGTGTTGTCTCCATTGGGAGATATATTTTGGCTAATCTCAAGTAAATTTTCCTGGGTTTTCCTTCACCTCATTCAAGATTTCATACAAAAATTGTTTAGAAGTGACAATTATTAAATTCAGTGAATGAAATAATTAATCTTCCATTTCTCTGTACATATTTACCTCTGGCACATTCCCAAACATTCTGCAGGGGCTCACAGCTTGTCGTATTCTGAATGAACATTAATTTTCATTTGCTTTCTTTTTCTTTCTTTTGTTTTTTTTTTTAATCTAAGGGTTCAGAATTGGGGGGCTGGTCTTTAGGACGATGGACTCAGGATGGCATTGACATCAACAATAACTTCCCTGACTTAAACTCTCTGCTCTGGGAGTCAGAAGATCAGAAGAAGAGTAAAAGAAAAGTTCCCAACCATCACATCCCGATCCCTGATTGGTACCTGTCCGAAAATGCCACTGTGAGTAAGGCCAGGAGAGGGGACACAAAGGCTGGGATGTGCTGAGAGAGTGAAATTTATATTTCTCAAGGAATGAATAACCTGGGAGTGAAGTTCCACACTTAGATTAAGTCAATAATTCCCTTAATATCAGTGGGAATAAAAATGCACCACAAAAACACCATTCCCCTCAGGATTTAGAGGCAGGTCTTGAGGAAGAAACTGTTTCCTAGAGGATTTTCTTTTCCTTCAACAATTGCAAGAACCTGGAGGACTCAGGTCCAAGGCAGCAAGGTAGACAAGGAGAAGCACAGCATGAGCTTGGACATGTGGATCAGGCTTCTTCCAAGTCTTGTGGCATAGATGAGCTCTTTGAAAACTCCCTCACAGATTTGTCCTGGGATTTTCTTGCTTGCTCATACTAGAAATATATTCTTATCTGGAAAAACACAGCAACAGATCAGGCATATGCAAACCCAGTGCTGTGGCTTATGTTAAAGTCGTTTATTGGATCGCAGTGCCAGAAATTTAACTTATTTTGGCCTGACCTTTTAAATATAATGGCAGCTATTAATAGCAGCTTCGCTGTGGCAGTTTTAGTACTTTAGAATATCACAATCATGGAATAGTTACAGTTTAAAGGGGCCTCTGGAGATCAGTCCAACCCCCTGCCAAGGCAGGGTCGCCTGGAGCAGGTGACACAGGAACACATCCAGGTGGGTTTGGAATGTTTTCAGAGAGGGAAACTCCATGGCCTCCTTGTGCAGCTTTTCCAGTGCTCTGTCACCCTCATGGAAGAGTTTATTCTCACACTGAGGTGGAACTTCCTGTGTTTTAATTTATGGCCACTATTTCTATGTTTAAAAAATCCCTTATTCTGGAAACAAAAAGAGGGGGAGCAATGTCACCATCTGGCACCTCTGTCAGGTCCTGCTCTTGGCCTCACTCAACATAAATGCTCCTATTACATAAATTACTGGAGTGAAGGTTTTGTTAGCTCTTAAGGGATGTCTGTGACCTCCCAAGGACAGTTGACAGGCACCACAATTTAAAGAAGGTCTTCTCCTTGCCCACATCCCTCCTGCTGGCTTCTCATGCTCAGGAACTCCTAAGCATTTCCAGGCTGAACCAGAGAGCCGCTGTTACTTTTTCTCCCAGGTGGCGGTGGAGACACGGGCAATCATCGCCTGGATGGAGAAAATCCCTTTTGTGCTGGGTGGCAACTTGCAGGGGGGAGAGCTGGTGGTGGCCTATCCCTATGACATGGTGAGATCCATGTGGAAAACCCAGGACTACACGCCCACCCCGGACGACCACGTGTTCCGCTGGCTGGCCTACTCCTACGCCTCCACGCACCGGCTGATGACGGATGCCAGGAGGAGAGCCTGCCACACCGAGGACTTCCAGAAGGAGGATGGCACTGTGAATGGAGCCTCCTGGCACACCGTGGCTGGAAGTGAGTGGTAGAAACTCCAATTAGTGTTACCTCGCTAATTAAGGTGAAGACGTCACTGCCACTGCAGTGGTGGTAAAATGTGTGTTCTGAGAGGAATGCTTCCAGACGTCATTACTGTCATAAACACCTGGTGGCTGCTTCTTTTACAGCCAGAAGTGCACAGGAAGAACATTAGTTTTAACAACTCTGTGCACTCAAGACAGTCTGTCAGGAACACACCAACCCAGTCCAACCCCCCACACAAGGTGACAAGATGAAAACTGCTGCCAAACGCCAGAGCCAGTGTCAGAGCTGAAGCAGCAGCTTAGGCAGAGATTCCAATGCCTCTCAGATAAGGAAATCCTGATTGCAGCCTCCTGCTGGCTGAACCCAGCCTCAGATCAGCCCCCACTCACATTCACAGTTGTAATGAAATGCCATAAAAAGCTGCTGTTTGTCTGCTGCTGCCCTATTTCTAACACCTGGATGTTCCTTACACTTAAATTTTGTGTGGGCTGCACAGGCATTCCTGCTGCCAGAATAAATCACAGCCTGGATCAATCTCCACACATCCAAGCCTGTCACCCTGTTTAGGAGCACAGAGGGAAAGCCATGGCCTGTGGTGTGGCCAAAACCTCCTTTTCCAGGAAAGCCCAATTAGTAGCCCATTTTTAACAGCATTAGGCACATTTGTCTCTCAGGGTGTGCACTTGGAGAAGGCTGGGATTCAAACACTCTGCTGATTCATCACAGTTCTGCTCAAAATCCCTGTGTTTCTCTAAGTGCATCAGTCAAATAACATATTCCCCGAAATTAGGAAATAAGACTGTCATCTGCCACCAGTGGGCTGACAACAGGAGCAGCACTAATGGTAAACAGGTGCAGGCCAGTGTCTCTGAAAACCAGGTTTAGCTGAATCTGGCTCATGTTGGAACTTACAGGTACTTCTGCATAAACCTTTTGGCATTTTGGACATGGCTTTTATGACTGGCCCATGTGGAGTTATTGCTGGCCAGCCTTTAAAGGCTACAGTTGAGAATTAGCTTTTCAAACATTTTTTTCAGGAGGTTAAAATGTGTTGGCTTTGGAGGGAAATAAAGCAAAAAGAGTTTGGAGGGAAAGCTTGAATTCTTAGGTCTGACAGTACATTCCTGTGCATTTCTGCAAATTCTAAAGCATATTCTGAGAGCTAACTTGACCACTTAACTATCTAATTTATGAATTTAATTTTCCTAAGTGCTACAAGAAACATCATTATAAATCGATCCAGAAATGAAGACATTGGCCTTGTCACTAACAGCTGTCACCCTGAGTTCCATTAACTAAAGATGGACAGTATAGATGCTGAATATTACCCTGAGTTCTTAGGACCAATTACATTTTGGATTTGTTTCATCTGATTTGTTTTATTTTTGATGATATTTTAATTTTGATTTATGCCCTGCTCTGTTACATTATGGTAAGACCTCCAACAGAATGCTTGCAGAAGCTCTCCCACCCATCCTTTGGTGTGGGTGCCATCTCCTCCTTGTACCACATCTTGGCACTGCCCATCTCCTCTCTCCTCCTCCCTCTGCTTCCTTGCAGTGGTTCCTGCATAGAAACTTCTCACTGCTCATGCCATGGGAAAATTTAGATGGGATTTTTCTAATTTCATTTCAGTCCCTAGAGAAGCATGTACACCACAGATACCCAACACCTCCTCATGCCTTTAAAACCCAGCTGTGATATTTCCTGCACATTATTTTGACTGCACTGAATGCAAGCTCTTCAGCAATTTTACATATAAAGTTTCTGCACTGGGTGAACTGCACAGAGGCAAAAAAGAGATTGATTTAATTTTATTTCCTGTGTTTTCGAGACTGGATTTGCATGTTCAGGCACTAGGGAAAGAGTCGCTCTTGGCAACGCAAAGCCATTTTCTTAAATACATGTATTAAAACTGAGCAATTACTGTGTATGGCAAAACATTTCACAGCAGATTAATCAGGATGTTATACAGTATGTGAGGGGAAAATAATTGTGGCTGTTTCTCAAGTGGAGGGGAAGCACATTTATGCAGAGTAGCATATGCCACTGGCTGATGTTTAGGTTTTCCCCATCAACAAAAGTGAAAAGTTTAACATCTGTATTATATAATCCTCCTGCTCTGCTTCCAGAAGGCACTGAGGGCTCATTAAATACTTGACTACTGCTTTGTGGTAATTGGACAGGAACAGGGATTTTTGGTTTAACTCTTCTTGGTCAGAAGCAAGTGAACGCAACTCCTGCTAATCTTTGCCATATAAAACATAACAATTAATGATCATTAAAAAACATATTTTAAAATATTTTCTTATTAGAAATGCAGGTGGAACAAGAAATGAAGCTCACAGAATTTTTTCCTCTAATACTCATGCTCTGTATCTCATTATCTGTGTGAGAGTGGAGAACTAATAAGTAGGAAAAACAATGGTGAGAAACAGGAGAGAAACCTGGAGAATGGAAATGTTTGAGCTCTCTGTGTAAAGACAGTCCTCCTTAGTGCTCCAGACCTTTGCAAAGGTCACTCTTGTCTCTGAAATGCAGAATTAAACTGCAGCTCCTCAGAGATTGGAGGCACTGAGGTTCCTGGAGCTTTTTTAGGACATATTTCTGATGGAAATCCCTATTGCAGAGTAACAGTGCAGATCCCAATCTTCTGTAACACGTGGCAGGGAGAAAAGAGACCCTTTAATTTCTTACAAACTACAGACACCATATGTAACATAACATAATTACTGCTACCTTGATTCTTCTGGCTTTTCTATCAGTTAGATTACTCAGGGAGGAGAGCAGACTGAGGAACTATTTCACCAATTGCTCTGATAAATCATTTTTACATAACAACCCCTGTGAGCACACTGCTCTGTGTCCTGGCATTCAGGATTCTGCCAGTTGGGTTAACAGCTGCACCTCCCTGCCACCCAACACAGACAGCTCCATTTCTACCCAGGACACTCACCAGGGAGAGCTGCTCCGTGGGCAATGTCCAGGATTAGGGATGCTTAGTGCTTTCTGAAAAGCAAAGCACAGATTTTTGTTGTAGAGAGAGACCTTTCTCTTGGTTGTGTCCCCATCTTCTCCATCAGTAGAATCCCAGAATGGTTTGGGTTGGAGGGGACCTTAAAGCCCATCGAGTTCCAGCCCTGCTTGGAGCAACTTTTCACTATTCCAGGTTGCTCTAAGCCCTATCCAACCTGGCCTTGAGCACTCTTTAAGATACAGAACATTTGGCATTTCTAAAAACTTTTGGCCTTCCAACCCTGCACACTAGGCCAGCTGGATGAATACCCAGCTCGTGTCTATAGCAGTTACATTCATCTGCATTAAAATTCCAATCTGATCAATAGATTAAAAAGGATATGAAGTTGTTCCCTTTTTCCCCACAACTGACAGGCATCAATGACTTCAGCTACCTGCACACCAACTGCTTTGAGCTCTCCATCTATGTTGGCTGTGACAAGTATCCCCACGAGAGTGAGCTGCCAGAGGAGTGGGAAAACAACCGCGAGTCCCTGATCGTTTTCATGGAACAGGTATTCACCAGGACTGCAGCTCCTCTCAGATTGAGAGATTAATTTTTATTGCATGACTAATCATGTGCTTATTGGTATTTTCGATAGACACAGCACTTCAGCCAGGCTGGTTTGACTTTAGAGAGTAAAATGATGAAGCTTCTGAATATTTGATGTGGATGCTGAGCTTGCTAGAAAGGGCTGCTGGAAAGAGACCCCAATATTGTGTCTGTTGCTTCCTCTGTTCTCTTTATCTGTATCTTCAATTTGATGCCTCAGGAATCCTAACAAAATTCACAAACTGACTCACAAGTTAATAGCTGAAGGGCTGCTGCAGGGTTAATAATGATATTCCACAATGTTGTGAGCCATAAAGTAGGAATATAAAAATGTAATTCACTTATGGAATTAATGATTCATTGTACGTTCCTAGGAATACTACTGTTCATTGCTGTGCAATATTTACTTTTTTTTTTAATTCTCTTCACAGGTCCATCGTGGCATCAAAGGTATTGTGAAAGATGTGCATGGAAAGGGAATCCCAAATGCTGTTATTTCAGTGGAAGGTGTTAACCATGACATTCGCACAGGTAAAAAAAACAATAAAAATACAAAACATCAGTGCAAAGGAACAGATCTGTGGTTTAAAAACAAGCCCACTAAGCCACGTTCCTAAGTACCACATCTACATGCTTTTGAATATGAATTTTATGAATTTTTATCTCTTTGCTGCCAATTCCATGTGCTTTGCCACTGAGGTACAGAGTGGCAGATTTGGACACAAAAACTGATTTCAGGCCATGGGATATCACAGAGCTTTGTGACTTCCAAATCTTTAATGTTTATAAGAGGTGATCTGAGCTAGTAATCAAACTTGGAATATCTAACTTAGTTTGTGATTAATTTCAGTGCTACTGTGTCTCCATTGTAAAGGAAAGCATTGAATGACAGATACTTAATTAGGCAATAATGATTCTTCCTTAAATATTTCAAAATGGGACCACTGGGAAATGACAGTGGGAATTAAAGTAATCAGCTGTTTGTTCTTGTCTTGGAAGCCTTGGCAGTGCTGAAAGTCTGCCATAAAATGTGGGTTGTATTACTCTGTTAACAAAATTAATGTATTGCTCTGAGTTAATGCAATATGTGATTAATCTCCAGCTCTCTGTACTCTGGATTGCCATCTGAAAAAAAATTAAAGTGCAGTAAATGTGCAAGATCCCCAAATCCACCTTGTAACACTCAGGGAATCTTGCAACTATTTACATCTTGACTTATTGCTGAGCCTCTACGGCTCAAGGCCATCTGCACTTGTTAGTAAAAATAAAAGTACTTATTTCATTCCCTTTAATTTTTCTTTTTAATGAGACGTTTAAGTTCACACTCTGGAGTCACTGTGGAGATGGGAACATTAAAGTTCTATCTTGTTTCATATTATCCAGATAACAATACACATCTCATTAGTCCCTGAAACCAGAGGATTTATGCTGGAGCCAAAGAAGCTAAAATGACATGTATAACTCCAGAGAAAGAAAGAAAATTGTCAGCAGTCTTCTTTCATGTATACCTTGTAAAATGAAAAATGTGTCCATTTAAACCTCTGAGTTGCCTTGATGTAAAAATAGGCCAAGCAGGAGAAGAATTATGGCCACTATCTCTATTCACATAAGTTTTGTTTCAAGTGAGCTGAGCTCTGCTGTGTCACTGATACATTAACGTGGTCAGCTGCCCCGTGGAGCCAGACAAAAGTTGCCTGTAAAAGCCCTCTAATAACATTTAAAGGTTTGAGAAAATTCTTTTCCTTCTTCCTGTGGACTGAAATAAAAGCACATTGGTTTGACTTTCTCCTGGATACAATATCCCTGATGGAACGAGGGGGATGCTGACATTCAGCTAACACCATTAATGGGCTAATTGAAGGCATTGATTCCAAGAGCAAGAGATTTTTTTGGGAATTATTCCATTTTCCCTCAATGCAGATGTAACTATTGATTAAGTCTGAGTGATTCCATGTTGTTACAGTCAGAAAAGGGCTGGGATCTATGAGGAAACCTCTGGAAAAAGTTCAGTTGGGTGAACAAATGCACCTTTCCTCTCCCCCCAGTGGTGCCAAGGCAGTTTTGAGGGTTGCTACCTGTAATTTGGGTAATGACAAAATAAATACAAAATAAAATAAATACAGTTTCTTCCTAGTGAAATACACCAGACTGTCACAGCCAGACTTCAATGACAGATGCTTCTGTGTGGTTTTTGAACCAGAGCATAATTAATTTAATTTCACACAGTGTCCAGAGAAATTTTTTATGAATATTTTGGTAAGTTTGCTGTGATTTCATTACACTTTATATAACAAAACCCAAGGATTTTGAAGTAGTGTTTAGTAATATTTATTATGTTAAATATATTTGCATATCAAATATTTATTTAATTAAGCTAAGCATAATTCTGGTATTACAGCTCTCCAGCCTCACTCCTGGCTGCCTAGTCCATACAGAAAAGTTGAGTTTAAATTGTTACATGCCTTGGGCATGCAGCACTTTGGACAGGTTTCCTGGAGAGTCTTTTGTTGGTAAAAGAGCATTAGAAAAAATTTTATAATGTATTTAAATCAGTGCAGTTTGGTACATTTAAGTGTAAAAATTGTTTCTGCGCTTTTACAATTATTTAGTTGTAACTAAGGTCTGTCCTGTCAGGTTCAAAGGACATTTCTCTTAATTGTAGATTTTATGGAGTAACCTGACATATTACATTCATAGCAATGTTATCTTTGTCCTTTAATGCATTGTTATTTTATCTAAGCAGACATGGCAATCCTTCTCCAGCCCCACTAGGTGGATATGGATGGGGTCTGCCTCCAGCCTGCTCCCACTGGAACCTATTATTTCAGCAAACCTATTATTTACTAAATTTATCTGTGTTTTTAATTCTGTTTCTTTTTGCCATCTGTTCTGAATTTTTTTTCTTTTACTTTCTGAATTTAATCTGATTTTCAAAAAACCCCAATCTTTTAGCCTGCTATTAAATTCTGGGCACTGACAGCTGATAGAAATACTCCTGTCTGCTTGCTTGCAAATGGAAAGGAGGGAAAGTGCATCCTGCTGAAGGCTTAATACCCAGCTTTGCAATAAATTCCCAGTGGGGTGTGAATGTGTAGGTTTATTCCTGGCCCTGTGTGGGGTTGTGATGAACTGGCTGTTAAATGTGTCAGAAAAATGTGGGACAGGTTTGCAGTCCTGGGGCTAAAGCCAAGCTGGGAGCAGGGATGTGATCACGGGGGGGTCCAGAGCCCTCTGCCTGCCCTGTGGTACTGCCAGAGCATTCACAGCTAAAAATGAGCCCCTGGGGATAAATACGAGGAATTTGGGCAGATTTATGGTTTGGCCTTTTGTTCAGCTTCCAACAGACCCAGTGGTGAGGGAGAACTAAATAAAGAGCCTCTCTTAGAGCCTTTCCTAAAAATGCCCAAGTGAGGAGAACAAGGAAATTTGGATCTTATTATCATCCCAAATGTGGTCACATTAAAAATCCCCTGATCATACTGGGATGGAAGAATGGACCTGATCAGGCACAATTCTGGCCCACTCAGAGGCTGCACTATCAAGGTATAGTCAATATTGCCATTTGTTAGCACTTGCTGTTTGCAAACATGTTTTTTTTATTTTACCAAACCCTAAATTAACATGCTGTTTCTTTACACAGGGGCTGACCAGCCTGATCCTTCCCCAAATATAATATTTTTATGCAAATCATCTTCAGTTTTTGCTACACTCTGCACTGCCAGAGAGCTGAGGCTGGTGTTAGTAAGGCTGTCAGGTCTCATCAGTGCTAAAAAACCCCAACCCCTCCTCATGCAGAAGATGTTCAATTTCTATTTTTACACGGAATTGCATATTTGAATATGTACTTTCATTCACAGGGAGTTTCTCCAGGACAGAGTGCAAAACTAATTTTAGGTAATAGTTTTTCCCCTTTTTCAATTCACAACTAAGAATATTCAGTGGTTAAAATCACGTTTAAAAGAAGCCTAAAATGATCCTGATGCACATATGGGTACATAAAATAGTTGTATCTGAGATCATCCATGGAGAAAAAGAAGATACCAAAAACTCCTGATTCAATGAGGTGCTAAAATACATTTTTATGAGTAGTTTAGTTGATTGCAGGAGCTTGGTTTGTGCATTTACATTTAACCAGGTGGTTAAATGTCGTGGTGAATTTATTTTGTAGGATCAGTATAATAAACCCCAAAGTAAGGCTTTATAGAAGGGAATACTTACACCTCAGAGTGAGTTGATATTATGTATTCACACAATTTTCCTAATAAATAGAACTAAAATCTGTGTCCTGGCAGTCTGGTCAGGGTTGCGTGATGTGGATATTTCCTAAATGTGGATCCTCTGGATCCCTCAGTTAGGATTGGTTTGGGAAAGGTCTTTTCTACTCCATGAGAATCACTAGATTTTGCCTCAGGCCTTTCCAACTGCCAAAAATCTATGGCTGCATTGGAGCCTGTTTTCATCACTTGGAAAATATGATCGAGGTGTGTTTTTCTCTAGGGTTGGCAGGATGAGGAGGGGTACTTGTGGTGGGGAGAGCCCCTTGGACACCCTCCTGGTGTGAGGATGGAGAGTTCTACCTGTGGTGTCATCTTACCCATGGCCAAGGACTTCTCCTGGGGATGATGCAGGGCTGGGAATTGGACTCTATAGTCCTTGTGGGTCCATTCCAGACCAGCTCATCACACGTGGTTCTGTGTCCTCATTTCATGCACTCAGATTGCCCCAGAACAGGTTTAGATGCGATGTCAGGATAAATGTCTTCATGGAAAGTGTTTTCAAGAACTGCAGCAGGCAGGGACATGGTGGCGTCCCCATCTTTGGAAGTGTTCAAAAACCCTGTGTGTACATGTGTATACAGGGTTCAGTGGTGAGCATGACGGTTGATGGTTGGGCTTGAGGATCTTAGAGATGTTTTCCAACCTCTGTGACTTTACAAACACCGCTTTCCTCGAGGACCAAAGTCCTGAGAACCATCTTTTTGCCCCACCAGGAGCTGACGGGGATTACTGGCGTCTCCTCAACCCGGGCGAGTACGTGGTGGGCGTCAAGGCCGAGGGCTACACCGCCGCCACCAAGACCTGCGAGGTCGGCTACGACATGGGGGCCACCCAGTGCGACTTCACCATCTCCAAGACCAACCTGGCGAGGATCAAGGAGATCATGAGGAAGTTTGGGAAGCAGCCCCTCAGCCTGTCGGCGCGCCGGCTGCGGCAGCGGGCGCGGCAGTGGCAGCGGCAGCGGCGGTAGAGCTCGGCCCCAGCTCTGCTTCTCTCAGCCTGGCTGTAGTCGTAGTGAGAGTTACGTAGCCCATCTCTTCATGCCTTTTTCTCTGCACGAAGCCTTTCTGTTAGTGGAGCTGGATGGATGCTGGTGGCGGGGGGACGATTCTCGTTTTGGTTGGGAAAAAATCGGAAGCGAGGTTCACATCGAACCAAAAGGAGCCCCAGGTTGAGGGGAGGGACAGGGAGAATGGAGGAAGGTGTTTTGGGTGGAGCTGGAATGAAATGTTTTGCTTGTTGGGTTATTTCATCCTTTGTCGATCTGTTTTCTTTAAAAATTGAAGAGAAAGGACGAAAAGCGATGATGACAAAAAAAGAGACATTTATAAAGGAGAAGTGTTCTGAACAAAAAATTGAAAAATGTATCTAAAGTATAAAATTGGTATATTTTTGCAACTCAAAAAGGTTTTGACACTCTTTATGTTTTATTCACATATGGGAGGAAAAGCCAAGAGGTGACAACTTCTCTTTAATTTGATTAAAACTTGTGTCAAAATTTCTCTCTTCCTCTGAAATTTCCCCTTTTGATAAGCAATATATTTCTGGAAAAAAGCCTGCAGTGAATAGCCCACCTTTGCTTTCCTGCTTGGGGTGTTTAGATATAAGGATGCTTTGTGCTGCCAGAGTTTAGTGCTAGGAGTGTTTTCTCCTCTGGCTTTTTAAGGCTGCAGTTTTACTCCATGAACTAAATTTGACAGAAAGGTTTTGGGGTCAGGACCACTCTAGCACTGTGGCATGGCAGTTCTTCCCTGACTTGGGAGAAGGACCTGAACAAAGCTTTTCCTGAATTGTGTCTTGTATGAGAGGAGAGGCTTAGTCACTGAGAGGTGCTTAATTCACAAATCCACTGATAGCACCTGTTTTCTTAATTTCTGGCCTGACTTGAAGTGCCTTTTGTGCTCCTGCACATCTCATGCCACTGTCTTCTGCGACATGCAAGGGGTTCTGGGCTCCTCTGCAGGCCTGCTCATCTTGCTGCTGCTTTTCTGGCCTCATGCCTCTTTGGGAGCAGGATTTGTGCTTTATTGTTGGCTTTTGAGTAATAAAGTTGTACAGCAGGACAGGATTGAGGTTCAGGAAAGGTGCAGAACATGTCTGGGAAAGAATCAACACTGGGCAAAGTGCCAGCTGATGAAAATACAACTTTGCTCCATTAGCTTCAATGTTATGACCTAAATCATACCTAAAACCCCTGGGTCATTGCATGATTTTAGCCAGTCTGTGGCTAAATAAACATCTCTTAACATGCTTGGTAGCAGACTGCAGCATACTCCTCCAAATGCAATTCTGATTTAAACATTTTGGTTGCTATTTAGAGTTTTTGCCAGTTTGATAGGGTTCTTGGAAAAGACGTTCAGCAAAATATCATTGAAACTGAGGAGAAAACAAAGCATGAGTGGAAAAGTTAATTGTAAAAATACCATGTGCCATCTATATTAATTATTTTTGATTGTCAAGAAATGTAGGAAATACATAAAAGGTAAAAGACTGCAGAATGAAAATCATAATCATGAGCCCTTGCATAGGAAATAATCATATTCTTAAATTTCTTAGGCAATTTCAAGCCCATGCTGGTTCTGCAGATACCATTAAATAACAGCAAAGGCTCCAATAAAACAGAAGAGTGCACTTTTAATTCTCTGTGACTGAAATTATGGAACACCTCCAAATCAGAATCATTTCAATTAAGTAACAGAAGTAAACAACTCATCCAATCATTCCATCATGTGGAATTACATTTTACTAATTTCACCCTCTTTACCACATCCACCTCTTTACAGGATCCTGTGTGCCATATATTTTTGTATAACAAATATAACTGCAGTTTGTCAAGAAGGGTTTTTTTTTCCTTGAGAGGTGGGAAGGGATTAATGATGTCTTTGTGCAGGTAACAAAGTGAATTAATTTTGGAATATGGAGTAATGACAGCAGACAATTTGTTTGCAGTTGAATTTGTCTTGTTCACTGACATATGTAGATTTTATGACCATCATGAGATGCTCCACAAGAGCACACGAGATTTTTTGGGTAATGAATGGAGGTTTTTTTGTGTGGATTCTCTCTGGAGTCCCTCAAAGGCATCTTGCAGGGTGACTGGAATGCACTGGCAAAAGTGGAATGAAATAGCCAAATATCAATGGGATTGAAGGTGGGAACCACTGTTTCAGTCCTGGCAGGTGGGGTCTTTCTACCTTGATAATGGTGTGAGAGTTTAACTTTACAAAGCTTGATGTTCCTGTGCTCTGTTCTCAGAACTGAGGTTCTTTCTATGAGAAATTATTTTTCATTTGATAACAAGAAATGGATTTGATGGGGAATTTTTGGACATCTGTTAGCTAAGACTGGATGGACTGTGTTTGCTGAAGGCCTCAGGTGCTGGGGACAGTGGCTTTGGTGTTCTTTCCTGGCTGTCACTAGTGCTAACATGAGTTTGGGCACAGCAGAACTGGGACTAATGCAGGTGACCTGACTCCATTTTAGTCCAGGCATTCCTAAATAAATGGCCTAATAGCTGTCAAGTGGACTTGTCTGTGCAATTATTTTCTGATTGTCCAGCACTGGAAAACACTCAGGCTCTGAGGAATTTTACCAGAAATATCAGATGTGTGAGTATCTTGTGCTGAGATGTTTCTGCCTGCCCCTGGATGTTATGATACCAAACTGATGTGTGTCCTATTTACTGCTGTAGTTATGCACTTGGGAGTTAAAATGTTCCTTTCCTTTGAAATACACAGCACCATCTTTTAACCTTCAGACACAGCCAAACCAGTTGATCTGGATACCAATGTTTTCTATTTATCTGCCTTTTCCACTTCTTTAGAACAGGTGATTTTTTTCTAAAGTCTGTGCTTTAAATCTCTCTTCCTTTTAGTGTTGTAGGAAAACAGACAACCCTGCAGAGATGCCAAGGAATAAAACTTGAGGGTGGATTCAGCCCTTTTGTAATTACAGATCCATTTGAAGAGCTTATAGCTGTTCTCTTATGTGAGAACTTTGTTGAATCTTGATTATCCCTGATATAAAAGAGAAAAATACAATCCTTTCCAAGTAATAAAAAATTCAGCTGCACAACCTCACCCACACAGGAAAGGTTAAACAAATGAAAGGTTAAAACAGGAGATACTCCACTCTGCTTGATAATACCAGCCATCAGTCATCTGCTCCCATTCAGAGCCCTGACAATCATAAAACACAGTGGGAGCTGCCTGGCTTCTCCTTAACCATCCCTGTCAGGTTATCCAGCTGCTCATTTTTATTGGTTTAATTATCATCTGGGTATTCCTCAGATATTATCCAGCCTGATAACTACAAGTGCAGTAACCTCTCAAAGACAGCTCTCAGTACCTGCAAATCACAGACTGGTTTGGGTTGGGAGTATCTTAAAATAAATGCATCCAATTCCACTCCCTGCCCATGGGCCACTTCCACTACCCTGGATTGCTCCAAGCCCCATCCAGCCTGGTCCTGGGCACTTCCAGGGGTGAGTGGAACAGGTTTGGAATCTACAGAAACAAAATCTGCTTGCACACATGGGTACAAATGTAGTGTCATTTGGTAATCTCTGATCCAAGTTTAATTTGCTGGCAGCAGAAGAGTTTTTTGTGGCTTTTACCAGAGGTTGAGTTCTGTGTGGGTAAAACACTGATGAAAATGAATGCGAATGAAATGATTGTCTATGCTCGTTAGGAAATACATTTTTTTCATTGGATATTTTAAGCCTGTCACATATTTTCAGCTTCTGTCACCATCTACTTTCCCTTCTCTTATCCATGTACAGCTGTGGGATTTTTCCTCTAACTTCAGCTCATTATTTTTACGGAATTTGGGACATCTCCCCAAAGTGTGGATTTCAGCAGTGTGTGACAGTGATCCAGCCACATCTCCTTGTCTCTTTTGTCAGGCTGTGGCAGGTGCTTGACCTTTATGAGAAACACCAAAACAGAGATGAACTTGAAACAGGACACAAGTGGATTCACACCAATACCTTCCACTAGTTAACCTTTAAAAACTTCCATGAGAAACCTTTGCTGCGGGCCTGAAAAAGCCCAAGTTTGGAACTTTTTTGCCTTTTAATTTGTAACCAGGTTCAGAGTGAATTTAGGCAGCAGCCCTAAGCCTGAGGGGAAAGTGTAAAAGCACAGAAAAATTGTATGTGGTGGCATCACCTCCTGCTGCAGGATGAGCAGCTCTGTGCACACCTTCCACTGCTCCAGCCAGAGCCCAGGGAAGCTCTGCTGCTTCACACTCACCGAGGGCACAACTTTTCAAAGCCTTTTTCCTTTTTCCTCTACTACTTCAGAAGCTGCACACATGGAAAAAGAATCAGTGATTTTTACTCTTGATTTCATGGATTCTTTTAGGACCACTTCTGCCTGTGCTTCTTTACTTTATCATAGAGACAGACAAGGTTTTTTGGCTCTTTCCAATCCTTAAAAAACAGCTACGAATCCTCTTGGCTTCAAGTGATTAACTTAGAAGTTTTAGTGTTTTCTTCTGATATCTCCTTAATATTCCAAGTTTAAATCATATCTATACACTTAATCTAAAGTGTTTGCTGGTCTTTAATTTCTTTTTGAAGATCATTAAACATCAGGTAACATTTTTGTATTTCACTGTATCACTGTAAGATTTTTTAGCAGAAAAATTCAATGAAGAAGTCACAGTGAATGCAATCTTGTCACTAAATAACCATTCTCTGCCATATTCCATTGATAAAATCAGTATTTTGCAGCACCCATGGTCACTCTATAGCTAGGTGAGGTTTACAAATCCACCAAGTGCACACTGAGTTTTGCAGGACAGTTTGTTGATCGCTTTTGTGGTTTCTCCATCCTCTTAATCAGACAAGATACTCAATTTAATTTTGATGGAGATTACAGCTTCTATTAAAATCTTAAACATTGTTTACATACTTGAGATTAATTATCATCTCAGCTTTTCTCATTAGGCACATAAAGGATATTTTTATACATTTCACAAATTTCAGACGGGCTGTATTGACTCAACAATTTTTGGTGTGACATTTCAACTTAACAGGTAAATGAGTATTTTATCAGTAAAAAGTGACAATAATTGGATTTTGAAAAGCTTGTAAAAATAACCTCCAGACAGTGAACACAAAAGGCACTTTACAGGTGCATGGTTTTGGTACTTAAATCTGCCTTTTCAGGTGTTTGAGTGCCTTTGTTCACCTGCTGGGTGTCACACTCAGAGATGTTAAATCCATCTTTCCCTCGCTGGTGTTTGGGGATTTCCACAGGCTGGATTAACCAATATCCCACAGTTTTCTGCTCTTTACTAAACTGATCCTCAGACCAGACCCCTTTCATGCCTTCCTCAGGGAAGGTCCCTGCAGCATGGCTGGGTACCAGCATCCCATCTGTAGAGAACACTTGGATTTTCATGTCACAGCAGTACTTTTGAAAGGGTTTTTTTTTCCACCAAAACATTACAAAAGAGCATTGCCCTGTGTATTCTGTAATACTGGCGGTGTTTAGAGAAAGCAGTAACAATTCCCACCTATTATGATGCTAAATAATCATAACCACCTGATATTTTAATTATTCTAGTCATTAACTCTCCCTTAATTTGCAGCAGCTGCTTTCTAAAATTCAATACATCACTTATGTCAACAGCACAATCATTCTTATTAACTCTGCTGTCCCAAAAGCAGCAAAAAAGAACATTCAGAGTAAACTGTCATTTAAAGATTAAATATTCATCCAGCCTTATTGTCAGCAAGTAAAAATATGAAAAATGGAATTACTTTTTGTGGTTTAGATGTGACAGAAATTCAATACCTGGGTTAATAAGGAGTAATGGCAGCACGATCTCACTTAACCAGACCAGGGGGATTTAAATCTGAGATCTGTTTCTTACCACGAAGCTCTGGATCAGGTTCCATGGCCTCAGTGTAAATAGTGTTAAAATCACATTGCTATTTATTACAGTTCTGTGAGCCCTGGAACTCACAGGTGAAAAGAAACATTAATTTGGGTTGGCCAAGCTCTGGCTCAGCTCAAGGATCATCTGATTCCAAGGCTGTCCTCACAAGCAGAACAGGTAAATTTACAGAAGAAGTGGGAGAGGAGTAAGAAGTGAAGGGAAAAACATTCTGTTTCAGTGATCCACCCAGTATTTGCCTTATTTTTCTATATTTGGCTAATGAAGGGCAGCTGGAGCCACTGTAATAAACATAATGATTTCTGGGAACATTCAAACCCCAATGATTGCACTGAAGGACCAAGACAATCAATCACCAGCTCCACCAGAGAGACATAAGCTGTTAAATCTCCTTATTCAGTTTAATTTTAAAGGGCTTTGCTACTTTTGGTTGCTGCATGGTGATTTTTAAACACTAAAACAAATTCCTTGAGCGTTAGAACTTTGAGAGTTGTTCTTCAGAGATGGTTATCTGCTTTTACTTTCTCACTTTCTGACTTTTGCCCTAAAAAGGTCAACAAGGACCAGTTTGATGACTCTGAGTCACTGTAAATTTGGTTACTGATGGTCCTGATACCAACAGCACCCTCAGTCAATGCACCCTCAGCACTGTGTGCAGAACACACCTGATTTGGAGAGAATCCAGCATTTTAAAATTGGTTTCTCACTAATGAAAGTATCCATAGAAATTAATTGCTGATTTCCATCTCCGCTTCAGAAGTCATGTATCATTCTTAAAGCAGTGTGAGTCTCCAGAGAGTACTTTTCAGATTATCAGTCTTTAGATGCATTATTAAGACCTTGACTGTTGCATGATTGATTTGATAGAAATATAAATCAATAGAGCTTCATCAGAACTCATCCCTGTCTTCTGCAGGAAACTTGGTAGATTTTTGGGAAATGAGACCAGAAAAAGTGTGAGATTGGGGTGGGAGAAACAGAACCTCTATTACAGAGGGAAAACTGAAGGTTGGAAAAGAAGATTCCAGCTGAAATCTTTTACTCTGCTATTTTTCCTGAATAAATTTGTTTTTTCCTGAATTTTCAAATAGTCCTTTTTCCTGAAGCAGCCACTGAGGTGAACAACAAAGGTTGTTCAATAAGTGGTGGCATTTCGACATTTCCAGTCCAAGCCAGATAGTTCAGAAACAGATGGTGGCAAATTATATTTCAGCAAATGCTGATAACGAGTTTATCATAGAAAATTACTCTGAAATTTGGGGTCTGGCAGAAAGCTGAGTGGGTATTTTCCACACCAGAGATAAAATCCCAGGGTATGGAATGGGATGGTCAGAGCAGCTTTCCTTCAATGAGTTTGTGATTTGGCAATCAACTGTTGATTGAAATGTTGAGGATGTTGAAAACTCATTTCCAATTTAAAATAAAATAAATGCCTGTTATCAGAAAGATAAATATGAACTATGGAGGGGGAGGAAGGAGCAAATCAGGGTGTTAAAAATGGAGTAGAAATGAATCTCTGTGATCCACACCAGCAGTGGAGTGTGTGTTTGTGTGGGCACACAAGAAATGAGGAGGGCAGGCAGCCCTCAGGAGGCATCAGCACTGCAGTGCTGCCAATTGTTCCACATTAGAAACCCCAAACTGTACAAAGGCAGCCTTAATATAGTAACAATCAGAGCAGAGTGTAGGAGTCCCCAGTGTTTATCAGCTTCCCTGATTGCATCTCCTCGAATTTCAGTGAGCCTAAGAATTCAGGATGTAAAATAGTGGTTATAACATCCCTCCCACCATAAAAAAAAAATTACAACTAAAAACAAAAAAAAAAAAAGAAGAAAAAGAAAACAAACAATGCAAAAGCCCCACCCTGCTGCTGAAACCCCAGAGTCTCCTGTGGCTTGTGTATATGAAAATGTTACATTGAAATATTTGTGAATTTAGCCACAGCTCATGCCATGTTCTAGAGACCTTAGAGAGGGAACAAGAGATTCTCATCTGCTGAAACCACACAAAGCTGCTGATGTCAAGATAAAACTACCCAGCCCCTTTGTCCCTGCATTTGACAGACTTCCTTATCAGCATCCCAAAGCTTACCAAGAGTTACTCTTTATCTGGTTCTCACTGGGAAAGCAGGAGGACTGTCTACATCACAGTTCATGACCCATCCACACCTGGATGTTTAAAAAAGGTCCAGAACATTGTGAGTGCTGCTGGAAACAAACTACTAATGAAAATGTAATTAGAGATATCTTAAATTTAGAGAGCCTTTCATGTAACAGAATTGTTCAGGCTGGGAAAGATCTCTGAGTCCAACCATTCCTCCTGTCAAGGCCATGTCCCCATGTCCCAAAGTACCACATCTACAAAGCTTTTAAATCCCTTCAATGATGGGAACTCCACCACTGCCCTGGGCAGCTGTGCCAGGGCTGGACAAACCTTTCTACAAAGAAATTTTCCCAATATCCACTCTGAGCCTCCCCTGACCCAGCCTGAGGCTGTTCCCTCTCCTCCTATCCCTGTTCCCTGGAAGCACAGCCTGACCCCCCCTGTCTGTCCTGTCCCCTCCTGGCAGGGAGTTGTACAGAGCCACAAGAGCCCCCCTGAGCCTCCTTTGCTCCAGGCTGAGCCCCTTCCCAGCTCCCTCAGCCCCTCCTGGGGCTCCAGCCCCTTCCCAGCTCCATTCCCTTCCCTGGACATGCTCCAGCCCCTCCATGTCCTTTTTGTCATGAAGGACCCAGAACTGGACACAGGATTTGAGGTCCCTCAGCAACCCAGCACAGAGGACAGGCACTGTCCTGCTCCTGTGGCCACAGCAGGGACAATAATGTATTTTTTTAATGGCTTAATACCTTGGTGCTCTGTCCACAGAGCCACTGGTTAGCACTGGGGCTGTGCCTGTTGCAGTGCTGCTGAAGGCTCTGTGCACCCACGAATTAATGATGATAAGAACTCTGGTAACCTCCTGAAGATCAGGCATTGCCACCAACTCGCTGCAAAGTGCCCCTTGGCGTTTCAGCCACCATTTGTCACATCACCTCTCTCTAAACAACACTGCTCGTGCCCCTCTGGCCCCAAATACCTGAAATATCCTGGATAAGTTCAGTGACTCAGCAGCTTTCTAACCCTTCAAAAAGGCAGGGGGGAATTTGTAAGCAAACAGAGCTAAATTCCATCAGCTGTTCACAACAAATAATTTGAACATCTCTGTGTGTGCAGTTAAAGCAGATCACCTTAATGTGCAGATGATGGCACGTACAGAATCACTTTAATAGGATGATTAAGAGCTGTGGGCTCCTGGGGAAAACAGTGCAGCAGTGTGTGCACCTGCATCCATTAAAAAGGAGCAAAATATAGGGAATAACAAACTGTAACTTGCCAGCCCATCTGTGGGGCATGGGAAGAGCTGGTGGGAACTGGTGTGGGCAGGGAAAAGAGAAAATACAGCCTGGGATGGTGTAATGAAGCTCACAAGGGGCTACACTGGATATTTGCCCCCCTCCTAAAGCAGATGGAGATTTTGGAATATGCATGGAATTTGGGTTATGGAGGAAGAAAAAGTAAAATTAGAAAGGCACAGGTAGTACCTATGTCACCCAATCAACTCAACCTACTCTGCTCATTTTTGCCATAACAAGAATGTACCTCAGTCCCTGGAAGAAGTCTGTGAACACAGGCCAACAAACAGAGAAGAGAACAATCCAAAGTAACTACAAGTTCTTCTGAGATGATCTCACTGCCCATGTATATTCATTGTCTGCTGCTAGGCAGAAATATTCTTTCAGTCTTCTTGACGTGGAAGAAGTGGAAATTATAATTACAAAATACTAATATCGTCTATAAAATTAATTGACCAATTTTTAACAGATAATAGATTTTATTGCCTTTGTAGTATTCCTTTGGAGAAATATGTTTGTAAAGCCCATACGTATTTATAGGCGCCACAAATATAGAAGTACATAAATATGAAAAAAATTTCATAGATATATATTCCCTTCCTCTTCTTTCTTTCGCATTGCAAAGAAGGGACAAAGTATGAGAAAATATATCTGTAACAAACCAACCCAGGCTGCACTAGCTGTGTGAAGGCTACCAAGGTCACAGGAGAAGGTGATGTTTTATGTGACTATCAGTGACAAATATCAACACTAATGTGAGTTTATTGACAAGCACAATGGTAGAGATGGGCAGGAAAGCGAGGTACAGGCCCTGCAGTACACAGAAACTGATAAAGTGTTTTCTCATCTAATAAAGGTTGCTGGTAAGTCCCTCGTGGATTGGATGTATGCCCTTGAATTATCAGGGATGGAACAACTACCTGCTGCTAAACACACCGTTATTTAGGGAATGGTGTGAGTTCATCTTCATTTACATTTTTCTTTAGATTCAGATACCATCTGCTGCTCTGTTTTCTTTTGCCTAATGTCACAGTCATAAGCATGTAATTACCATACTCCTACTCTTTTTTTTTATGTTCTTATTCATTTCAAGCTTAATTTCAGTCAGTTTTTGTCCTTAGCTTTCTTAAACCCTGCAATTATTAGAAGACAGTTAATGGGATCAACAGCAACGTTTCATGCTGCAAGGATAAATTTTGAAATGGATTAAATGAGGACAGATGACAAAGTGCTGAAAGCAGTCTTTAGATCAGAAAAAATGGAAGGAAAAAGTAGCCTTGTAAAAACTAACGAATGATGACTTTGTATGTATTAAAAACTCTAAATCTTGGAGGTTTTTTCTCATAGTGGTAAAAGAAGAATTTGCAACCCTGAGAAAGTGTAGATCTTTGTCAATATTAATGGAGGAAAGAGCAACCCTGGCTCTATTCTTCTGTCCAAGTTCAGGAAAAACTCAGCACGGGTCAGTTGTGATCCCCAAGTCCTGCCAGGTTTGCTGTTTGTTTCTGGGTTATTCTGTAGCTTAAGGGGGGATTATAAAACTGAGGGAGAGGGACATTGCATACAGACAGCTGGTGACAGCACAAGGGGCAATGGTTTTTTACTGACACCACCCTCCCAGGGAACAATTCCTGCCCAGTATCCCATCCATCCCTGCCCTCTGGCAGTGGAAGCCATTCCCCGTGTCCTGTCCCCCCATCCCTTGTCTCCAGTCCCACTCCAGCTCTCTTGGAGCCCCTTTAGGGACTGGAAGGGGCTCTGAGCTCTCCCTGGAGCCTTATCCTCCCCAGGTGAGCACCCTCAGCTCTCCCAGCCTGGCTCCATATCAAAAGTGCCCTGTTCTCCTGATCAAAATGGACATTTCTGTGATGTTTGCACAGGATATTCCAGCACACCCAGTGGAAAACAGTCTGTGCAACCACACAAGGGGATGGAATAGCAGTTCAGGTCAGCTGCTTTCCATCAAATAGTCCAGAAGCCATAAATGGCTTTCTTTTTTCCCTTTCCCCTTTAGGGGCCTCTGGGGGCTCTGGTGCTGCACTGAGATTTTGTGTGCTGCTCCAGTGTCAGAGACCAGAGTGGCTCAGGGACACACCTGAGTTCTTTATTTTGTATCTCCCTTATTTTGTGCTGGGTCTCCTGGAGCTCTGGCTGGGCCCCTCTCCTACCCTGCACATGCTGTGTAGAAGTACAAAGGATTCAAATCAATATTTGCGTTATTTAAGGTGCCATTCCACCCTGGGAATGTGCCCCCTGTCTTGCTGGCATTGCAGCTGCTTTCCCCCCAAAGCCAGGCCAGCAGAAGTTGGCTTTTAACTTGCTCCTAGCATGATGCTGGCAAAAGAAAAAAGTTATATAATGCTATGGATGGCAAGTCCTTTGAAACTACACTTCCTTGCATTTTCCAGGGTAATTATTCTGGCTCTGCTAAATCTCCTGGTGAAACTTTCCAGGAATTAATATTACTTTGCATTTGCCTTTGTACTGTGAAAGACAATATTTAGGTCCTTCCTAAGGGATGAAAAAAAAAGTTGTAATGGAGACCAGAGCAAAATAAAACCTCCCACAGATTCAGAGAGGGAACAGTGTCCCAGAATCGCTCACATGGTGTTAGCAGCTTTCCTTTGCCTGTTTGTTTGAGCCTGGAGCCCAGGATGGAGCTGTGATTCTGGGAAATGCCTTTCCCCCCTGTGTGAGAACATGATTGTTGCACTGAGGTTTGCAGAGCCAGCTTCTCCTTTCAAAGATAAAATCTTTGCCTTTGGAGCCTGATTTGTGCCTTGCTCTCAGTACAGATTAGAAGTGGCTACAGGCTGAATGAGAATAAATGATTTACCTCACCCAGCCCTGCCAGCCTTGGTGAGAGCAGGGGTGTTAATCTGTGGAGACTCCTGTGTGCCTGGCAGGGAGGTGGGCATGCACAGAGAAAGGTGGAGAAAATAGTTACTTAAAATAATGGGAAGGGGAGTGGGAATAAAAGACGCAGCACAAAGTAATCATGTTGGGTAAATCAGAAATTATTTGATGTCTGAGAATTTTCAGCTCTCCTGGGATCTCTTCTGCTTTTCTACAGTGGAGATTTAACACCTGTATGGGAAGCAGAAGAGCCCTTAAGAGGCTTAATCTGTGCACTGGAGTGGAATTCAATCTTCAGCTACAATATCTGTCTGGAGATCACAGGGAGAAAACTGGAAATGTTGCTGATTGCCA
Organism: Certhia americana; assembly: GCA_018697195.1. Lineage (NCBI taxonomy): Eukaryota > Metazoa > Chordata > Aves > Passeriformes > Certhiidae > Certhia > Certhia americana. Next base: position 3,633,886 of record CM031862.1, read on the forward strand.
TGAGTGGAAGGTATCTCTGTCCATGGCAGGGGGTGTGGAATGAGAGAGCCTTTAAGGTCCACTCCAATCCAAACTATTCTCTGATTCTATGTTGTTAATAAAATTCATTTTTAATTATTAAGGTATTAATGGTTAATCCCTGTAAATCAGGAAAACCCATTTGTGGACCAAGAATTTGGACTGTACATGGACAATGAAAGACTCTGCTCTGTGAGGATCAGAAGTTTTGCCCTGTGCAGAGTTTGCCATTTGGGTGGTGTTGAGGAAGAGTCTTCAACCCTTTCTGTGGGAACTCTGAATGAGGAGGATGTCCAGGAGAAGGAAAAGGAAGCCCCTCAACGTTGGTTTCACACCAACCCTGAAACGTGCCCAAGATGTCAGGGAGTAACTAAACTTGAGTAGAATCACATGTACTAAGGTTAAACATAATTCAAAACTAGAAATAAGCATTGCATATTCGGATTCTCCAATTATTCCACTTGTACTGCTCATATTGGAATGAAGTAATATTCCATTGCAGTGTACTTGGAAGGTTTTTTTCCAAAAAATGGGAGGGGCTGACCAGGTCATATCATTGCAATGACACTACAGGCTTGATTTTTGCAGCAATGAAGTGAAACAGACTTTTTAAAACATTAATTTTATATGAAAAAATAAGCTCATGCCAAGTCATTTATCATAATCACATTTCATTAACAGTAAAGTTAACAAAATCACAATATACAGATTTATTATGTATTATTTATATATGCCACTTTGTATTAACCATTAACTCTATGTAATAAAAATATATTACAACATTTGATATGTATCCACAAACACAAGCCAGAACAGACAGCACAGGCCCCATTATTCAAAATCTGAACTCAGGAATAATATTTCTTTTCTTGTATTCCTTTAAACTATAGACACAGAGGATTTTATGTGTCGACTTTTGCATTAATGGATGTTTTTCTTTGGAATATCTCTTAGGAGACTCTCAGAGTTTAGCTTACTTGGGACCCTAAAATCCATGTTAACTCATGGAACCCCTAAATGTGTTGTGATTACAAAGAAGTCTGTGCATCCCTTTATCCATGCAATTTAGAAAGATTTCATTTATATTCCCTTTTCCCCCTAAATAAATAGTCCCTGCTATTACACCCCATTGTTATACAAAAAAGTTAAATGCAATAAATTATAGTGGAATATTTATAATAATATAATCAAACATGCCCTATCTACAGAAGCTATTAATGTTATTTCATAACTATCTTCCTTCAGACTGGCTCTAGGTGCTTTTAGAAATAGGAAACCATCTATCATCAATAATTGCAAAACAAAATAAATTCTTTAAATACACAGACTGAACTTTTTATACTCTCATGATATGAATGGTCCTTACTCACCCGAGCAACCCCACTGTCCTTGCAGCAAGGAGTTGTAAAACCAGCTCCTAACAATTTTTTAAAAATCAAATAATCTTCTAATAGTCTAATCTAGGGACAAATGTTTATATCCAACTGTGTGGAAGGATTGGTAAGAGGTTACATTCCTGCAAGAATTCAGAAGGGAACGATTAGTGATTGCCAAATGTATGGAAATTTTAATCCTAAAATAATCTTCAAAAATAAAAATGCTGTGAAAAAAAAAATTCTAAGGATTAGAAAAATGCCCTGTATATAAATAAAGTTAATCAAGGCACCTCTTAGTTACCTATTTCTATTTTCCAAGGCAATATGTGATACTAATTTTCAAATGAAGGGGAAGGGAAGCCCTATGGTTTCTGCTATAAAAAGACCCATTCTTTAGTCTGGCTGATGCAGGTAGCTTTATCTTACTAGAATGAGGCTGAGCACAAAGCACAGAGAACTTGTCCCCAACCTTGTCACATGTTTGCTGTGTGACCCTGAGGGCACCCAGCACTTTACTGATTTTTTTCCTCACAAAAGTCACTCAGTTAATGAGATTTCTTCCTTTGTATTTTTTTCCCTTTGTTGCTCATTGATCCCATTAGCAAAACAGGAGGGGAATTTACCTATCTGTACACAAGGGTTCGGTGGTCAGGAGGTAAATTAAAACACTTTGGTATCTGACAGGGCTTTTTAAAGTTTTTTTTTCCCAGAGCTCAGAGTAATACAAGTGCAATACAGAGCAGGACAGAGGGATGGGCAGAGAGGGGAAGGCTGCAGCCAGTTCTGCACCATGAACCTGCTGCATTCCCACTCATATCTCACTGGGATGCTCTGGCATTGCCTTAAAAAGCACTGGATCCAAATCCCAAGGGAATAGGGACTTTTGATTTTTTGCTCTTTGTGTGACTTCAAAGAAAGGTTTGGTTTAAAGCTCTAATTGTAGAACTGCAGTGGCTAGAAAACAGTTTTCTAATACCAGAAGGATGGAGAGGGACTTTGGAGGAGAGCAGGGGGTGACAGGACAAGGGGAAATGGATTCAAACTGACAGGGATTTAGATGGGATATTGGGAAGGAATTCCTGGCTGGGAGGGTGGGCAGGCATTGGCACAGGGTGCCCAGAGCAGCTGGGGCTGTCCCTGGATCCCTGGAAGTGCCCAAGGCCAGGTTGGACAGGGCTTGGAGCAGCTTGGGACAGTGGAAGGTGTCCCTGCCCATGGCAGAGGGTGGAACTGGATGAGCTTTAAGCCCCCATCCAACCCAAAACCCCGCTATGACTCCATGACTCAGTAATGGAAAATCCTTTTCCTAGCATGACTTTGGGTGTAAATAATCAACCATATGGACTTGTGCCTTTGGGTGTATTGAAATCATGTGAAATAGCATTTCTTCAACAAAAAAAAAAAAGTTATTTTACCCCACAATTTCCAGCCCTGCTGTCACACCCCTGATGCTTTTGATTCTTGGCACACACATTTCTGAAGGGCACTTACAGTCTGTAGGGCTAGTCCTCCTCCATAGAAATATAGACATATGTATAAACTACAGCAGCTTCTCCAGTTCATTAGATCAGCAGTATTTGCTTAAAAACCAACAATCCTAAATACATATTTACACCAAACACACCAGGAGTACAGGTAGGAATCTGACATTTTACAAGGACTGCAGCAGCTCTTTTTTCCATGTAAACTTTTATACCCTCCCAACAGGGACAGCTGCCTTTTGGAGCAGGAAGGTCTCCCTAAAAAAAACCCTCAACCTTGGAAATTTTCACTGTATTGAATGCTGAAAGCATAAAAGGTAATGTAAAAATAAATAGATTTAAGGCTACGATGTTATTGTTCTCACTTATTCAGGTCTGGGGAGGATACATAATCCTGATAGAAAGACATAATCCTGATTCTGCAGACACAAAAGCCTGTGCTCAGCCCTCACAATCCAGCCAAGCACACACACAGTGACTCTGGGACCAGGATCTAATTGAAATTTCTGTGCTGATCAGTGAGTTTTGGAGTCAAGGAACAATGAGCTGACAGATCAGAGGTGTGCAGTCTTTGCTTTTAAGCTTTGTTTAATCAGAACACTAAGTGTGGGGAGAAGACAGATTTAAGAGCAGTGAAAGGCAATTTCCAAAGGGTTTTCCCAGAGATATTCACTGTACATATAAAGATGTACAGATATTCAGAACCTTCTTCATTGAGGATTAAAAGAGGTGAGGGAGCTCTGAAACCTTGGGCATGTGGGTCCAGAAAAATTCACATTCTGCAAGTGACTTAAACCTCTTGGACTTTAAGAATTAGACTCTCTGGTCGTTCAAACAACGTGAGCAGTTTCCATATAAACCATCTGAAAACCATGAGAGTCTTCCCAAATCAAAAAGGGTCCTTCTGTGGCAGCTGTGCTGCTCTTGCAGCCTCAGCCCAATCTACGGCACAGCTACAGGGCTTTGATGGGATGTTCCCCTTTTTCTTTGGAATGAGTGAATGTCTGAGAGCCTTGGAGAGCTCTCAGGGTGGAAACAGGACACCGGGAAAAGCTCACTGCAGCCAAGGAATCCCAAATCATTGCAGCAAAGCCAGTTTGGACTTCCCAGCCTCCCTGACCCTCAGCCTCCCGTTCACATCCATTCCTGCCTCACTTGTGGAACCTCTTAAAGATGTTCTGATACAGCTGTTTTCTGAAGTTTAGTCTAAAATGTCTTCTCAAAGTTGTTTTTTAAAAATAATATCCTTGCCAGGAGCTTTTACTGTTGACTGAAGCAGACCAAGATCCTTTCCTAGATGCATTGGCAAAACTGAGAGGGTAAATCACTGCCAGAGGCAGGGATGTGGCTTCTGGGGGCTTCTGGCAGCTTTTTGAAGTTCCTTCCAACCTCAGCTGGTCTGGGGTGCTGTGATTTGTATGGCTACAGCTGCAGCAGTCATCAGGATCCATAAGGATTTGTCTGGAGCATTTTTAATCTCTAGGTTTTTGGTTTTGTTTTTTTTCAGACATGAGGAAAGTTCTAAAAAGTCTGATTTAGGGATACTGAAAGGAGGTTTTTAGGGTCATCTACACAAAGTGTAAGAACTTAATTAGTTATGTGGTTGCCTGACATTGGAAGTGAGCACTTGCACATCCCTAAATCCTGTTTACATCCCTCCATTAATAAATAACATAAAAACAGGGCCCTACACATAGAGAAGAAATCTATAAACCCTGGATAAAGTCATCTAATGGGCCCAATCCTCAGGTGAAACCACCATTATTTTAATTTATATCAAGAGAGGGCCTGATACTTAATAACTGTTCAACAAACCCTTCTCAGCCTTTTGTAGTTTTTGCCAATTGCAATTACCCAGGTCTTCACATTCAAAGCATAACAGAAACCAGGATCACAGTTCACAGCCAGGGCTCTGAAAAGATGTAAAAACTGTTAAAATGAACCAAGGATAAAGCTCAGAATCCACAAAACAACATAGTGGACTACATTCTCCTAATCATCTGCCAGTGCTCTGCCTGCCAAATTCACAAGATATGAAGGAAATGTTAATTGAACATGCGTGTGAGCAGTAGATATTGCATATGGGTCACAGATACAACAAACAGAAAAACTGCAGATTGCTGAAGCAGCTGCCCAGATTTTTATACATGCAGCTCCAGATTTTGGGCACAGGTTGTAGATGAACTTTACAAACTTTTTCAAAAAATATTTAAGTAACAAATGGAAATTTCCCCACCCCCACCCCCTTCTTGCACACACGTGTGTTAGACAAGAGAACAGCTCTGCTTCAGGAGCAGAAATTATAAATACTGTGCATTACATTTACCAGCATTATTTTAAATCACTCGAGTCAGAGTGTTGTATAGTACATATAATACTCAGCAGACAGATAGTTACTCATATCTACATTCATCACTGAGACACACATTTTAGAAAATTTTGCCAGTTGCCTATAAGAATTCAGCTGAAAATCTAGCACTTAACAAGCCACAGTATCATATTTTGAGTATCCTATAAAATGTCATCAGGAAGTGTTGGGGTGGTATTTTTATTTTTTGTGCTGAGGCAGTTTGTCAAGCACCAGCATTTACAACTCCTGCTTGCTTCAGATGGTCAAAATATGACAGAGAGCTGATGCAAGGAAGGGGAAATTATATCTATTCTCTGTTATAAGATTAATTATAGAAGAAAGGCACCATGAAAGAGAGACAAATTTTTAAACACGTACAAGGGGAGAGATTTATTGCTCATGGTGGGATATAAATCAACCAGTGACTGACTGTGATACACAAGCATAATGAGACAAGTCCAGTGTTGTATTCTCCATCTTTTACTAGACATCCTAAATGGATTATGTTTTTTTTCTCCTGGGAAATTAGCTTACTCTCTTTGAATTTGAAGGTTTAAATGTTTCTGGAGCTGCCTTTATTGACATACAAACCTCCCATTGACTTTGGCATCAGCTCCATGTGTAAGTTTACAACAGCTGTGGACTTTCCTGGTGCAATTTAAATCAAACATGCTCAATATGGAGCTTTTTACCTTTTTAAACTCAGTACTAATCAACTTTCTAATTGTGTTCTAATACAATCTAATCATCAGTGAGTCTTGAACTTCCTAAGAAACAAATATTGAACTGGGTGTTTTTATCTATTGCACCTGAGAAAATTATGTTAAGCCTAAGAAGCAAAATGATTAAGATGAGGTAGACTATTTAATCTGGCTAAGGGCTCATTTCAATACAGTGTTTTAAAAGCTTTATTAAGTTCTGTGGCTATAATTACGTGTGGATTTTATTGTAATTATGTTATTTTTTATAATTGAAATTAAGAATTAAGCTGAAAAATTTTATTCACAGGGTAGCTGATAATCTTCAGATAATAACTGAGGTGTTACCCCACATTCACTGACTTGGGGGTGAACGCCCTCACTGAGCCCCCAGTCTGGGCTTTGAATCAGAGCCCAGAAAATTCAACAGTGAACATTTTTTGCAACATACCAAGACCTTTTCTTGCATGAGAGAAGGTGGCAACTAAAAAGTAATCCCACATTTTTCACAACTTGAGGCCCAATTTCCTCAGAATGGCATTAATATGAATATGAGCAGGGATAGATGGCAGTACAGCCAGTTGTGTCAGCTGTTATTGAAGCTGCCATTGCTTTCATGAAGCCTAATTAACCAAGCCTATTTTAAAATCTGGGCAGGCATCTGAGTGCATGGTAAATGTTAATAATGTTCTTATGCAATCCAGAGCTATAAAGGTTTGTACTGACACCTCCAGAGATGTGCACATTCAGATGTGGATTCAGGTTATTGGCTCCACTTTCATGGTGGAGAGGGGGGTCTATTATTTGTGCTTCACTTGCTTTGGAAATTATACTTGAAACTCAGTTTTAAGCTCATCTTTCCTCTAAGAAGGAAAAAAACCCCATGATTAATAACTCCTCAGAAAAAGAGGTTTGTTATTTTTCCTACTGGGCACAGGGCCCAGAGCTGCAGCTTTGGGCAAAATCCAGCTATTCAGAGCTCAGATATATGGAAGGTAGGCAAAAGGCATCCTGACCTTTCTACCCTGCCTACCATTTGTATTTTCCTGAAAATCAGTGGGGAGAATATTAGTGGGATTCTATGTAAATAACTTTAAAATTTCAGAGAAGACGTGGCTGAATCCAGCACACTCCAAAAATGTTTTTTTTTTATTTTTTCTTTCAATTCTACAGGATTCTTCCTAAAATGTACATCAGGAAAAGCTGAACTGCACTGGGCGCTGGATATGAATATTTAGATTTATTTTTATAAAAGCTTTTCCCATTAAGAGATTTTCTACACACAACCTTCTCAAGCCACTGGGGTGGGGTGTTTTTTGTAAAGCCACGTTGGCAGCTACATCAGAGGGAGCTTTACCTGCAGCCAATGACAAACACAGCACAAATATCCCTGTGCAGCTTTTTAGAATAATCTCGTGCCAGCAGCGGTTTGCTCCCATTACTTTTATTAGTCCCTCAGCTGAGGGCTGGATTTTTATCTCTAGATGCAGCTGCTGATGGAAATCAATGGGAGATTTGTATTTGTGGAGCCTGGGGGACCACGGATCAATAGCTCTCTTCCAGTCAGAGGGAGGAGGTCCCGAGCAGCCTGCGTATTGCATGGGCTGCTTCAGGGACATGGTCTGGGCTTCACCCTGCCCACAGCTGCCTCCCAAAACCTGGACAGCTGAGGAGAGCTACTAGGGGTGGGCCAGGTCCTGCTGTTTCACAAATATCCCTTTGTGTGTCCCATACCAGGCTCCTCACTCGCTCAGCTGCGGAAGGTTCCGGGTGTGCGACTCGCCCGCCAGCGCCGAGGAGTTGATGGAGCTTCTCTTGAGGATCTTGTTTATGATGTCCTTCCACGTCTTCTTGTACTGATGCCGCAGCAAAGAGTACACAAAAGGGTCTGAGACAGCTTTGCTGTAAGCTAAGCACTTGGAGATGATCCCCCAGTGGGAGTTGATGTGGACCACCGAGGATAATTCAACAAGTCTGGGGGAAGAGGGAGGGTGAAGGAGTGAGCATTAAAAATTACAACTGACCCACCCCAAACCTTCAAATTTTGCTGGGCAGTTGCAGCAAAACTAAAGAAAAGAAAGCTCTGCTCATGAAAATGTGTATGTTGTCCTCCTCTTGTAAATTTTAAAAGCTGCAAATGTAAACTTGAGGCCTGTTTGCCAAAGTGCCATTGCTCGGTCTCATGGGAGTCAAATTCCCCTACTGTGAGCAACCTAAAACCCCAGCATCAGTCTAAACTCATGGTTCTAGGTCCCCTCCAGAGCATCTGAGTCACCTCACCAGGCCTACCCAGCTCTCTTGGCCAGTCCAGCTCCTAGAGAGAGTTCTCTAAACTTTAAACAGTTTCTCTGAGTTGTGGAAGCACGCAAGGAAAATTCATCACTGAGAAATGGCATATCATACCTTGAATTAAAGAACTGGCCAGTTCAAAAGGCAAAGATTCACATTTCCAACAAATTTTGCAGGAGAAAACTTTTTAAATCATTAAGGGAGGGGGAGAGGGAAGACCTTCCTATACTGGTCATACCTAGAGTAGCCCAGATAGTTCACTCTGTACTGAGAGAGCATTTTTGACAGCGAGGTATTGATAACCCCCCATGTCTTTGAGCAAAATCAAAGGGCAGCTTTGTTCAATATGCCTCTATAGCTGTTAGAAACTATTGATTTTCATAGAGGTCAAACAGCCACATGTGCTGTTACAGAGCTCCACATGGCAGATCAGATCTTTGCTGGACCTGTCTGCAGCAGCAGATGTTTTTAAATCTGCCTGGGAAATACTTCAGTTGCTCATGTTTCTCCAGACAGAGCACCACTCCCAAGGAGCATTCTGAAGGGTGGTTCCTGCAGCAGCAATGACAATAATGTTGCTGCATCAAGCAGTTTAGAGACGAGGAGTTTTTTCCCTCAGTCATTTTATTCCCATTCCATAACCTTTCACTACAACATATTTAAAATAACACCGGCAGTCCAGTCAATGTGAGGGACATCTCAGGTGACAAGGGAATGTCACAAAATACAAGGGAATTGTTTGTGCCACTCCACTGGTGCTGCTTGGCACCCAAAGAACCCTTCACCTGTCCCATTTCTCTCTCATCTCAACTAAACAAATGTTCCTTCAACCTCTCCTTGTAATTCAAGGTCGTTGACATTCCTACAAAGATCAGAACTGGGACATAATTTTCATCTGCTCAAGTTTCCAGGTGGACTCATCTGGTGCATTCTCTCTTCTTTAACAAAATGAACTTCTGGCATCCATGTTAACGTGTTCTAAAATGAGAATTGACAATCGGGAAATTAATCATCTACTGGGTCATATTTGTTTTGTAATCTACCATGAGCCATCCTTGTTGCTCTCCACTTCATTTATTCGATGCCTACTTCACATTTTGAATTTCATCATGTTGAATTTCATTTGGATGATTTATTTTTACTGAGTGCTTTACAGATGTGAATTTGATTATGTTTAATTAAATTCAGCGGATGCCTTGAATAACCAAAATATGACAAATTTGTGTCTGAGGCTCTGTCAGTCAGTTCTATGAGACATTAACAATCTCCATTTAAAGCACATCAAGCAGACACTTCAGGGTTGCAAGCCTAGACTTGCTAATTTTACCTTCATTGACTGATCAAATGAAAAGCCTACACTTTTATTAACAAAATCTTAAATATTTTCCTTGTGTTCTGTAAGCTTCCTTGACATTTGCACATTTTTCAATTCTCATGTATTATTTTTTATAGCAAATTACATTTGCTGTTATCAAGCAGCACACACAGAAATGTAGCCAAACACTGAGCTAGGCATTTCCATTGCATGTACAAACAATTAAATGTCAGCCTTTCAAGGCATATCACAGAATTTATTGCCTTTGAAAGGGTTTGTTTCTCATTTGTGAGGGAAATTATAGGCAGAGCTTCCATTTTCAAGAAACGTTTCAGCCTAAAAGAAGACATTTTCAGTGAAGGAACATTAATATTTCAGTGCTACCTGTAAATTAAATTTTACAGTGTCAACTACATAATTACCAGGCTTGCTTTCATAAGCTCTCTTCTACTGTCTGGTCTTCAAACCCTTTTTATTTCAAAGCTGTAGGCTCTTTTTCTGTGATATTTTGTTCATATTTTAGAAATTTGTAACTCTGTAGAGTGTGTCATTTTACATGGCTATCCAATTATTTTATTTTCCCTTCAGTAAACAAACAAGAATGTCATGTTGAAGAGCGTGACCTTGATCTCTACACACATAATGTGCACTGGAAATCCTTTATTTCCATGTGCAGTTAATCACTACACTAAAATATTTTACTGAACGTGCTCCCTCCCATCTGGGATGCTGAAGAACACAAATTGCAGAATTCTGAGATTCTTGTGTGCCCAAGCAGGATCTGCATATGCGGAGGGCAAACAACAGTTTAAAACCAGGGTTTGCTTACGCTCTATCCCCTAGAGATGATACAACAGAATTTTAATAATCTTTTGCCTATTCCACCATCCTCCTCTTTAACCTGAGGGCTTGGGACTATGAACTTCTGCCTCCTATTACTTCAGGATTTTTAATTTAAGGCAAATATCCTCACTCATTGACAACACTTACTGACTTATATGAACAAAGTTCTGTGTTTCAATATGAAATGCCTGGAGTTGGAAATGAATATTCGAAACTTGTATGACTTATCTTCATTTTTCTTATGAAAAACTTCCTTGGAGAAAAGAGGTTTGGAACAAGCATATTTAATTGCATAATGATAAATATAGCAAAGGAAGAAATGTGTACCAGTACATTATTTTACAAAACAAGAAACAAGCTGTGCCTAGAAATACATAATATGGGAGATTACACCTGTCATGCTGGTAAAGTGGAAACATTGGATCAAAGATAATCAGATTCTGATACACTACTTAAGGTCATCCACTGAACTAATTAGAAGGGTGTTTTCTTGATAAATGAAGTGCCTGATCTGATTTTTACTTCAGTGTGAGCTGGAAAACTCTGGTTTCCCCAGAGAAGCATTTATCTCTCTGGGGTCATGAGCACAACTCCTTCACTCGTTCATGGAATATTTTTAGCGTTGAAGATGTTATAGTAAAACCTTGTGATTTGCAGCTGTCAGCCCCCAGTTCATGGAGTACTTTAAAGCATATTTAATTGAAATATACTGCTGGTTAGGAGAGGCTAAGCAAGGCACTCCCGCTTCTGTCTTCTGTCCACTGCTTGAGCTGTGATTGATTTTGTCCCTCTTGAGAATGCAAAGTACTGGATGTAGTCCAGAAATTGCTACTTGCCCACACAACTAAAATCCTGTTCTCCCAATCCCCCTAGTGTCCACACGCTCAGCCCTGTGTGTGAGGCCCAGGGGAGGCAGGGATGAGTGTCCTGGAACACCCAGCCCTGCCAGTATCCAGCAAGGTCTCTCAGGGAGATCAGGAAGGAATTCTCTTCAGCCTGGTGTGCAGTGATCCCTTTACACATGTCAGAATTGAGAAGGACAGGGGTGTGGGAGACTTCACCCCTCCTGACATGCCTGACCAGCTCCCACCCTATCCCAAAACATCCTCATGCACCCAGGATCCTGCATTTGTCCTCTCCTCACCACCACCCTCTGTGGAGAAGCTGCTCCTCAGCAGGAGATTGTTGAAGTGATCCTTGTACAGACTAGAGGGAGGAGGCTCAGGATTTTTCCACCCCCTCTTCCGTATTTCAAGGCTACTGGGACACAAAATGGGATGCCATGGAGTGAAGAGGAGGTGGGGAGGTGGTGCCTGAGTGCTGAGATGCCTTTGGAGGAGCACAAAAATACTCCTGTCAGCTCTGCTTAGAGCACTCAGTGTCACTCAGGATGAGCCACCAGCTATTCTGTGACTGGGAGGATTTTCATTAAATTCAGAGACCCAACATGAAATGAAAATTAACCATTTGCAAAAAGACAAATGCTTTAATATCTTACAGAGAATTAAGGCTAAATGTCCTTAATTACAAGTCCTTTCATACCATTTAAGTGTATGGCTTGCAGTGGTGTCTTGTGGCCACCAAGTGAAAGTAAAGATAATTCTAGTAAATTGCTTCAATTTTCTAATTCTGGAAATTCAAGGTATTACATTGAATTAGAAAAGCTCAAGGTTAGCCAAATGTTCAATTATATTGACCCTTAATCCAGATTTTTCAATTATTTTTTCAAGGTGGATCTCAGTTTGACTGAGGTCAGCCCCACTAATTTCTACTTAATAGTATTGGAATAGGTTTAAGGAGATACCTTAATTTTTTTTTTTCTTTCTCTGTTGCACATAGAAGCATCTCAGTTTTTCCAAAATCTTATAATAAGGAATGCAAGCTGTAAATGTCCTTCAACAGCTAGATAACTTTTTTCTGGATGTACTCAGTTTCTAACACTTTTTGTTTCCTAGGAGTAATTTAGTGTTTCCCACAGGAGCCATTTCCAAAGATAAGCTGGTGTATAGACATCTACCATAAATCATGAGCAAATTTTTCTGTTATGAGCCAGCACAGCTTTGATATTTGATATTTATGACTAATAAACCCTACCAAATCAGATAAAACTGTTGTTTAAGTCTGTGGACTATGTCCTCACCTCAGCTGAATCTATTGACCAAATTTTTACAGTCTGAGCTATTCAGAAGGGTGTTTCCCTGGATATCAACCCCTGGACTGGGAAGTCAAACAGAGCAGGAGGTGACAATGAAAAAAAAATCTGCAAAACCTTATGGCCTGACTTCCTAAATCCCTCTCATGCAAGCAGCACACTGACTGGGCTGAGTGAGCATTGTCTGACCCCCAGACTGCTCTGAGAGGAGAAGCACTGTGACATTTCACATCATTTCTTAGCTCAGTACATGCAACCTCTGTCACAGGAGTGGAAACAGCACATCAAATTTCCCCAGGAGACTGGAATCCTGTTCTGGCTCAGCGTGCCCTACTTCCCTGAGTTAGGAGTACCCCTCAGCAGCCTTTTCCAGGATGTAGGTTCACACTCACCTTGTGATTACATAAGGTGCAAAGCAAAGTATGAAAGTACCAATAAAGGTGCTTATTTTCTTCGTTGCCCGCTGCCTCCGCCTCCTTTGTTCTTCGAGACAACGCTCTCGCACGCTGTGTGACATTCAACACAAACAAGAGCATCAGTCATAACATCAGGAAACAATCTGCAATGGCTTCACCATGGAATGGTGGAGAACAACCTGTTTTAACTGTATTTCAATGGGACAATACCAAATATTAATGCATTGTCTGCTCATCTTACCCTCCATGAAGTTACTGACAAATACGTGGTTGTATGTTCATGTGCACACAATTATATCAATTGATCTATAGTAAAATTGGTGGAATTCACCCTTGAATTCAATTTGCAGTTCCTTTTTGAACTACTGTAAGCTGTATTTTCAGGCAAGATGATACTCAGAGATTTGGAAAATATCCAGAGTGGGATAGGCAGCACGCTTCTTCCCTAGAAACAGCAATTCCAACACCACTGCCTTGGAGAGGAGAAACTTCCCAGCAAGAAAACCAACAAAACAACAAAATCATAATGGGAACCTCCAGCCCAACATGGGAACTATCCCTCTATCTCACAGCTGTGAGTTCTGTGGACATAAACATTCCATCAGATCTGCAGGGCTGCTGTGCTGAATGCTCCACAAAGCTGGAACTGTTTCATAAATCCACAGTCCTGGAATATCCTCACTCCTCACCTCAAACCAGCCCTGCTTCTAACTAAATAGGTGCAAATTAGTCACACCTTGGGGTTTTTTTTTCTTACCTGTGGTATTTTAGGACAAGAGCTTTTCCTTTGAGTTTTCTGTTGGCAGTCTCAGCAGGCCACCAGAGAGCTCTGAACCCCCTCGGTGTGCCAGCAAGGAGCACAGGGATGAGACCTTGCTTTCAGTGCAAAAATCCCTGAAATCAACACTTTTGCTTGTGAAAACAGGGATTAATGTGGATAATGTGGAAGGTCATCCTCTTCCCCTGTGTGTTTGAGTGACTCCCGTGCTCCCTGTGAGTTCTGAGGGAAGTGGATGAGTTCCTGTCTACTCCAGGCAGGTGGATTGGGCAGCACTGGTATGTATTTTTTGTATATATTTATTGTACCTCAATCAATCCCTTTGGAAAGGGCACAGCAAAGCCAGACTGCCATCCTGAGCCTCTCTCTATGCACATGGCAGAGCTGCCTTGTGCTGACTCTTTGCACAGGTCTCACAGTGACACAGTCACTTTTCAGCCAAACTGAATGGCCTGGCCATTGTCATGTACTTATATATATATACATATACACACACACACACACACACACACATAATTTTTTCTTTTAAACCCAACTGTTTGATGTTGGTCTTTCCATTTTTGTTGTAAATTTTTAATTGATGACTCACTCTCAGGCTGCACACTCTCACAGCTCTGAGGCTCATAGCCATACCCTCACATTATTTACTTCATCTGTAAATGTTTTATCAACATCTAAACACAGGTTGTGTCCTGAGGATATCAGTGTGTTTCAGTGATCTCTGTGGCAAGGAGTTCCTTTGGTTGTGTTAAAGAGAAAGTGTTTCTTTTGTCCCATTTTAAATTTGGTCTTACATTGCCAGACCCCAAAGCAACTATTGCAATGTGATGAAATAAATACTGGAGGAAAAGTTTGTTCTCCTAACAAATGGTCTTTCTCTTAAAGAATATGGCACATTTAAAGGTTCTATATGTGAGTTATTTGCAGCTAAAAATGACAGCTGACAAGAGAAAAAAAATCCACCTTTTCGAGGGAATCTATGTTCTTTCAATTCTGCAGAATTTTTACGTGCAGAAAAATAATCTGAGAGTTTCATGAGCTTCGTTTAAGACCTGTGTTCTAAAGTTCATAATATCCCAAACCCATGGCAATACAGGAAAGTGAATCTCCAAAACAGGTTCAGTTAAGGTGTTGTTATGGAGGAGAGGGTGGTGTGATTTTCGTCTCTGTTTCCCCAGTTACATCTTTTACTTTCTGGCACATGCAACACTGTCTCTCACTCCTGGAGCTCACCCATGACTGTCCTGGTAGACTTAAACCCATTTCTTTTGTTCGGCCTTTCCAGATGTATCCAATAAATACCACATCACAGAGGAAAGTATTTTATCTCACTCCTCCATGTAGACAATGTACACAGATGAATATTTTGGTTTTGCACACACTTTCATGCACTAAGATAAGACCCAAGTGAGTTCCAGCAGTGACATCAGCAATAGAACAGGATTATTGACTAAGCTTTCATTTAAAGATTTTAATATCCTGGGAAATCTGAGCTATATCCCTTTGAAGGTTTGGTATTTTAAACAAAGTTTATGGGATATTGGACCTTAAGATGTGTAGAGCTGGATACACCAAGAAGATAATATAGATAATTTGAATTAAGAAATACATGGGTTAAGCACTTAAGTGAAGTTTTGCCCAAATCTCCCACAATGCCCAGGATATTTTGGCCTTAAGAACAAAGAAAAAGCAGGATCCACTAAAAAACCTCAGCTAACTTGAAATGCCACGTGCCCTAAACATTCACACAAATTTGTTGGGGATTCGGAGATTTCCTTTGTGCTCATCTTGAATGATCTTCAAGGGATCACTCATGTCTTTCTAAGTCAGAGGTAATAAAGCCATCTGTCACAGTGCCTGTCACTAGACCCCCCTGCAGAGAGATTCTGAGTCACAGGAAGTAGAAAATTGTCTGTACACATTTCCCAGCGTTGAAACTGGACCCTGCAAAGAGCCAGAGGAGTCAGAGTAGTCTAAAGTGGGACTGCAAACTTTGTTCCCTCACCTGGATTCCCCCAGCATCCACGGCTCTGCTGTCAGGTACTGCAGTGCACCCTGAAATTGTTACATAGTGCAAATGATGCCTTTGTTATGTGAGACATTTCTGAGCATCACTGACTCTTGCAGCAGAGCTGCAGCCCCTGTGCAGCTCTCACAGGAGGAAAAGTGACCTGAGATCTGCCCCTTTCAGCAGATCTTGTCACTGCTTAAAGCAGCCCCTCCAGTGTCAAATCAGCCACCAGTTCTGTAGGGTAGAAAAGAAACTAAAACTCTCCTTTCTTAGAGAAAAGCATCAGAATAACCTGATGCCAGAAGCAAAGGCAGTGGTGCAGTTTATTCACAGCAAAGTGCCTGCACAACTCTGTCTCCCCTGAAGAAAGGAAGCATCATTCTCACAGCCCCACTGAATCCATCCTGCAGTGAGAAGATCATAAAATGCACAAACACCCTCAAATCAACCTCAACCAGGAAAAATGCAGAGGAGGAGAAACAACACGGAGATTTTTGCCCTTTTACTAAACTTTGCTGTGCAGTCCAGGCATACTTTTAGCATTAGGCAAAATGAATGGGGTTTCAAACAGTGCTGGTGGGTTTATGGCACTTTTCTGGGAGAAACCCCCACATCTCCTCATGTTGCAGGAACTAAGGCAGTCGAGGTACAGTTCATCAGCCAGACAGCATGTAGGGCAGGAGGGTGTTTTTCCCCTCAGTGTGACTTGGTGAATAAGGAAGATTTATACCTGTATTTCTCAAGAGCAGCAACAAGACTTGCCCAAAGTTCTGCTCTGCATTCTTGGTCAAGAGACAGCTCAATCAGCTCAACAGGAGAATTCTGAGCAAATGTTTCTATTCCTCTAAAATGTGCTGCCCTGCCCTGATCCTTCCAGACTTATTTGTCTTAGCCTCAGGCATCCCCAAACCATGACCTGTGTTTGAGGACAGCCACATGTGCTCTGAGCCCTGGCTTTGCTCCTGGCTGCCTGCAAATGGAGAGGCTGGTGGAGCAAAGGGGAGCAGAGGTGGTCAGATGGGATGTGTGGCATGGGACTGCCCTTTCTGTCTGCTCTCTGCTCTCCTCTCTTCCAGGCAGATTTCTTCCCTGTATCACACACCAAGCCTGCAACCCTTCCAGATCTATACATCACTTTTTCATGCAAGATTTGTGGCTTGTGCATAATCCCTGGTGTGACTTTTGCACACATTCCTCTCCCTGTTTGGTTTTTGCCTTCCAGCCCACAACCCTGCCAGTCCCTGGGGACTTTTCTCCTCTTGTCTCAAGGCACAAGGGACTTGCCTGAAATCTCTCATTTGAAATGAGCTTTATACATCCCATGTTTGTCACATTAACATTGCTACTGAATTCTCTCTCACTTAAGGTTTAAGTACAGGCATTCAAGCGCATGAATTTTGCAGATGTAATTCCCTTAAGGATTCTGCCTTCAGGAATGATAAAGTTATAGAGAGCACAGCAGTGGGAAAACTGCTGGGAATAGTAACAGCAGGCAGTACTCAGCTTCCCTTCCAAACTCCAAGGGACAAGTGCAGCTATCTCCCTCTCACAGATCCAGCAACGGGTTTTGGGCTGACAGTGCCCAAAATATGCAAAGTTATCAACCACTAAATTCACCTTCAGAGACAAAGGTCAGTGATCTATTCACTGTCTCAAAGGAAAGTGCATGCTTGGCTGAAACTGCCTGTTCATTTGCTCTCCCCCCCAAAATAAGTTCTTAAACCTAACAAAAAACGAGAACCAGGGAATTAAACACAAGTGAAAAGAAACATGCAGAATAGAAACCGGCAGAGAGGATGCTTGTTTTCTCCCCCTCCCCATCCCCTGCTGTGAGGTAGATTACTCTCAATTTACCACAACACTGAGCCCCCTCCTCACTTCTTCTGCCAAGAACAGTTGCTGAACTCACAGGAAACTTACCTGGGATGGATGTCCACAAGCAGCACCAGGGTCTGCATAGTGATCACATCGATCCGCTTACAGTGGAACCGAGCCACCTTCAGCACTTTGAGATATGTGAAACACAGGACTACAAGGGAGAGGAGGAAGCTGAGGGCGTGAAAGACCCCAGTGAAAATCACAAACTGTGTCCTATCCTCTGGTCTCTTGTTGTAGAGCGTGCAGGAGGCGTACAGGTGGTGGAAACCCACCCAGGAGAGAGAAGCTGCCACTATGGGGAACGACGCCGAGTGCAACCACGTGTAGCTCAGAATGAGAGCAGCGTCTCGGTACCGCATTTTGGAGTGATAACTTAGAGGGAAGACCACAGCAATCCACCTGTCAATGCTCAAAGCTGCCATGCTCAGCATGGAGTTGGTGGTGAGGAAAGTCTCCAAGAAGCCCACAACGTGGCAGACCTGATCTCCTCCCGGCTGACTCTTGTAAATGATCCCAGCCAAGGTCAGGGGCATGCTGGAGACGGCCATCAACAGGTTGCAGAAGGTGAGGTTGAGGATGAACAATCCCGGGACCTGCTTGCGGATGTCGGCGCTGTACAGGAAGCACATCAGCACCAGCACGTTGGCCAGCAGGGCCACGAGCATCAGCACCACCACCACAAAAGCCAGGAGCAGCTCCCAGATGCTCATGGTGCGTCCAGTCACAGCAGGGACATCTCCGAAACTGCGCCGCGCTGGCACTGGGGGACCATGGTGTGAGGTGCCCCCACCTCACCCTCCTCCCCAGCCTGCTCGCTCCCGTGCATGCCCTCCGTGTTTTTAGAGGAGCTGCAGCTTTCTCCTCCAACCTCCCCCTCCTCGCTGCTCCTTTCCACGTCAACGCTTCCCGAGACGTGCACAAAAGCACTGGGAATGCCCATCAAACTGCAAGGAGGGCTTAAAAAATATCAGCAGGACTGAACCACTGTCTCCCGTCGGTCCATTTGGAGGAGAGCACGTTATTCTGAGAAGCAGCTCTCCTGAGATCCCTAATTATCAGCCCCAAGCTTGCAAGCTAGCCACCGAGTGAATTGTGCTCTTTCTCCCTTGCTTTCTGCCTCTCTCTCCCTCTCTGTCTTCCTCTCCCCTCCCCTCTCCTCCAACCCTCACTCCCTTCCAGGCTGAATGTAACCTGCTTTTTATGATCACAGATAAAACCCCCATTAATGGATTAAAGTATGCACACTGCTGGTGATTCGCAAACGTGATTATGTCATCCCTGCTCCACAACCCCTCCCCTTCTCCCTGCGACCGTGACTAGACTTTCCTCAAGAGTAAGCCCAAGCCTTCATTTAATTGATTTAGCCATTAATTTGTAAACAAGCCTTGTAACCGAATTCCTGCACTCCAGCGTGTTCCCTGCATTTCGGTGCATCACTTGCAGTGCTGCTGCTTCCTCTCAGCCCGGGAAGGGGCTTTCTTTTCTCTTAATTGGCTATGCTCAAAGAGATGGGGGGAAATGGATATATTCTGCTACTTCTCTGGAGCTGTCATTAGGCTAGGGGTATAGTTTTACTGCTCAGCTTCAGCATTTTGCAGATCGTTTTCTCCAAAAACCATTCGGAGGAGGAAACTGATTGCTTCCCCTTCTCCTTTAAAAGCAGGGTTATCAAAGCCCAGATGCCAGAGCCACATGCCCAAGGTCAGAGCAGGAAGGCAGCATCGTGCTGCAGGTACCTTTATTAGCTCAACCTTTCTCCTCTCCATGAGTTTCTCCTTCCTCCTAATCAAAGCCTCCCTCCCCATGAGGGTGAGCATCTTGTGAGAGCAAAACTAAAAAGCAGCTTGGCAAACGAAATAGGAATGAGTCTGACTTGCACATAATTAGGTGTCAAAATTAAGTTTGTTTTAAAGGATGGAGCGGGAGCTGTTTTCCCATTGCTCTTCCTGTCTCTTTAAATCAGTTTTATCTGGGAAGGCTGAGAGTTTGTGAGCAATCAGGACAGCTTTCCGATGAAGGCAGCCAGGCTTTAATCCCTGCACAATAAGAAGGCAAAACATACCCTGCAGCACAGTTATTTGGGCTTAGTAAGTGCCTCTGCACGTGTCGGAGAGCTCGATGGTCGGGCAGTTTTCCCTCGGAGCGCTCCAGAGCTGTGCATCTCCACGAACATCTGCTGTTCACTGCAGCTCAGGAGCAGAGCTGCCACCCTGCACACTGCCAGAGCTTGGCATGTTGGAGAAAACCCTCTTTCACTTCACTTTTGTGTTTGTTTTATTTTCAAAAACCAGGCTTTAAAAGGCTGATGGAGACGCCAAAGGAGCAGCTCAGGGTGCAGAGCACAGGTCTGACACTCAACCCTGAGAGCTCCCTGTTCCCAGAACACAACTCCTCACGCTGAGGGGATGAGAACTACAGTGTATGTGTCTTTTCCAAAGTCAGTGATGTGTGACAAGTGATGGAGTGATCATCCCTGGAAGTGTCCAAAAAATGTGCGGGTGTGGCATTTGAGGACATGGCTTAGTAGTGAACCTGGTGTTGGTGTTGGGTTGATGGCTGGACTTGATCTCAGAGGCATTTTCCTACCTTAGTGGTTCTATGAGAAAAGCTTAAAGGCAACCCTTCTTTAAATACAAGGGGTTGTTACCCTCTTAGAAGAGATGGACTAAGGAAATGAGGGAGAAGATGAAAGTGTTGCTGCTGCTTCACAGCACCAGAATCTCAGCAAGTTTCCTCCTTGTGTAGGAAGCAGGAGCCCTGAGGAGAGGGGTCTCTTGGCATCAACAGACTAAGCAGGATGTCCAAGGCTCAGTCTTTAAAGCCTTAAAGCTCAGCAGGCAAAAGCAGGTTCAGGACCACAGGAAGGTGCTGTGGGAGTCACTGTAAAGAAAAATGTGGGAAATAATGCTAGGAAGAGCAGGGGGGAAGAAAACTGGGAAATCCTGGTGATACATACCTGAGAGGCAGGTACTCTGTGACAGTGGTAAAGGGGAAATTCACTCCCAGTTGGCATCAAGGGAATTCCTGACTCTTCTAACTACTCTCAGCCTCCTCCTGGGCTCAAATGAACCCTGCAAGACCCCCCAGTGCACAAGGACTAGGGAATTCAGGCTTTCCCCCTGCCTTCAGTGCATGAGGCCATGGGTTTATCAGGGTGGTTTCCTGACACAGCTTGCTGTTATCCCTTCAGTGAGCTGTGGTGCCTCCAGGATTGAAAAGCTCTGCTCCTGAGTAATTCCCTGCTGTGATGGGGGTCTGGCGTCAGTCTCAAGCCTGGGTGAACAGTGGGGGAGGAAATTCATGCCCAGAGAAAAAGGATTAGGGATGACAGTTGGGAAAAAACGATTCTCCCTGAGTGATAGATGTGAAATAATGGGAGGCAGAATGAGAGAGTTCAGTGGAGCTGTGATGGAATATGGAAGGTCAGATTTGGGGGAAATTCTACAGACAAGGGGAAAGCCTTTGTAGATACCAGGAGGAAGCTGAGATTTTCTCTCAGCAACTAATTTGAGTCCCAGTGTGTATTTTATATTCTGAAAGCCCAAGTGATTTACATAACTAATTCCCTTGTTGCTAATCCCTGCAGCAGAGGGGAGTTTTGATGAACACTTCTGGGTTTGTTTATCGTGTGTACCCCAGGGAGAACGATGGACCCATGGAATGGCTTCATTTTATACAAATCAGGAGGAAAGAATCTGCTGGGCATCTGTCAGGGGTTAACCCCAGCTGGAGACTGAGCGCTGCTCAGTCACTCTCCCTTCCCCAGGGGATGGAATCCTGGGATGGAATCCTGGGATAGATCTGTGAGATAGAATCACAGAGTCATTTGGGTTAGAACTGACTCTAAGACCATCAAGTCCAAGGCAGACAAGGGAGCTTTTTAGGCACTTGTGGGGATTAATTTAAGTCCCTCTTTAGCCAGTACAATGCAAAACCTTGGCAGGGGTGCTTGATGGAGAGACAGAAGCCACAGGTCAGTCTCTCTTTGGGGTGTCAGAGATGACCTTTACACCTCCCCTGTCACCTTCACTGACCAAAAATTAATTCACTAACAAGCACCACCCAGCAGATTGTTGCCTGGCTCTTTCCTCTCCAGCAGGTTCCATGTGCAGCACACTGGGACTAACTGGGAGTTCCTGGCCAGCCTGATGGTTTCTCATGGGCCACCGTTCTGGAGATGTGGGGAGAGAAACCCTCCACTGCTTCACCTCACAGCTGAGAGTGTCAGGACAGCTCCACAGCTGCTCCCCAGAGCCCTCCTGGTGAATTATTCACACTCGGGCTGTCACCGCTGTTTTGCTTCATGGAATTAAAGAAACATCAGGTCCTCAGGCACATGGCTGGTGCTCCTGGCACTTCTGCCTGCTGGATGGGCTTTTAAGGACTCTTAGGGCAGCTAAGGAAATCAAATCAAGCCAGGAAGAGCAGAAAGCCATGGGAAACTTTGAGTCAGGGGAGGTCTGTGGGTGAATGTGTGTGTAGGTGGATGGCAGAACTCTCTTCTTCCCTGAGCTCCTTTGGAGCCAGGTGAGAGCTTCCTTCCTGGGGACCAATTAGGGGATGAGCAAGCTCAGTGACTTGGTCCCTCTGCGTTATTCTGGAAATGCAGGATGTTAAATGACATATTCCAGCAGGGTTCTGGTTCACAATTCGTATTTTAGAATCACTCCCTATCAGCACCATCAGTGATGCAGATATTGAGTCACACTTCATCTTCATAAGGAGCTCTGTTAGAACAGCATTTTTTTAAAGGAGAGAGTATGTGGATGTACCTGCTTTATTTGGTTTACCTCAAAGGCAAAAAGAGGGGCTCAAAATAGAGCTTGGGCATTGGATTTTAATTGCACTGCCATTTCTCAGCCCAGGAAATATTTATTAATAAAAAATAATTAGCTACATTTTAATGCTTTTAAAGATATAAGAGACTTCTAGTTTGGTTTTCTGATTTTTTTTTTTTTTTTGTTCTCAGCCTATTTTTACTCCTCGCCTCTTGCTTAATGCTAATGAATAAAAGAGTAACTAATGGGAAAATTAACATCTTTGAGCGATGTTGAAAAACTCCAATTAAACAAACAAAATTCCATCTCATTTAAATGGAATTAAATTAGTATATCCATAATATCGCAGCCTGTAGAATTATTCAGCACACACCAACACCCTATGTGTTTCAAACTTTTCTAGAAAGAATGATTTCCAGCCTCCAGGAACTGTTGAAATATTATTTTAGAATCTTAGAGTGGTTTGGGTTGGAAGGGAGCTTAAATCCCATCCAGTTCCATCCTGCCACCAGCAGGGACACCTCCCACTGTCCCAGGCTGCTCCAGCCCCAATGTCCAACCTGGTCTTGGGCACTGCCAGGGATCCAGGGGCAGCCACAGCTGCTCTGGGCACCCTGCGCCAGTTTCCCATTTCCCTTTCTCTCCAGGATGCTTTTTGCAGCAGCTGAAAGAGAATTGTCTTTTCCATCAGAGCTGCCTCGTGAATTGATGTAGCAGCTTGAGCTTTGCTTTTCCTGGGGAAGTTTGTTCTTGTTCAGGGGACCTAGGAAGGGCTTGAAGAGATTTAGGGACCTGTATCCAAGTGGGAAGGTAGTGGAACTGAAAGGTTTTTAATTCAGAGAAAGGAATTAAGGTCAGGGGTGATCTCTCTCATAATGTCACCTATGATGTGCAGTCACTCTGGAATTTAAACTGTCCTGGGTAAAGTACTGGATATTTGAAATGCAGAGGAAGAAGGAAGACAGTTGCTAATTTAAAGACCCCAAATATTCTTGGCTGTCTGAAGACAGGTGAAGCAAATTAATTCCCAGTTTTTTAGGAGGGAAGGCAGGACTGAATTTTCTAGGTGTTACATTTTTTATTGGTCCTATATGTGATATAAGTGATATAAGTGACACCTGTCACATCTACACTGCTCTAGATAGAACTCGTTCACTTTACCCTGTACTCCTTCAAAATGTCAGAGCAGAAATCACTTTTGTCACACTTGCTCTTTTTAGATGTGTGGTATTTCAATTTCCCCTTGTTTTAAACTGGGCTGGCTCCTTCTCACTCAGCAAAGATGAAAATAGAGGCTTGAACAGAAGGCTTTCAAAATGAAACGTCGATGTCAGTGCCTGCTTCTATATAAAAAGTCATACATGAGCATGCACCCTTGTAAACTTCCATTTAGCAATTAGCTCAGGATTTTATTTTTCATAATTTTTTCTACTACAGTAATTTTATGTGGATAGTCTTATATATCCACTTCTTTGCCTGGCATGTTCATTATTAATCTTATTATCTTGTGGTTGCAATATTTGATTTTTGCATCTTGGTTGTTTTGGCGATTGGTTTGTTGGTTTGTTTTTTTTTTTTAACTGAACAGAATAGCATTTCTGCTCTTTCTAATAAGTTCTGCAGGGGAGGAGGTTATGATACATGTGGGATGATCTAACCAAATATGTCTGTTTTATTAACGAAAGATCTTTGCTGCAGGCTGGGCAGAAGAGTTTGGGTTCAAAAATACATTTAATTTCCATGAGCATACGTGTATTTTGCAGAGCTCTGTTTTGCTTTGCCTCCCTTACTCTGCTGAGATTTTGGACTTCAGGGTTCAACTCCTTGTGCGTCACCTGAAAATTCTGCACAACTAATTTAAATATACTGGAAAGCTGATTAATGTTATTCTAGCTCAGGGAAGGAGACATCCAATTCATTCTCTCAGAGACTAAAAGACTCATTGCAAAGGAGTCTATTAAAGGCTTAAGTTATGTCCCTGTAACAGCTCTTTTGGGGTTGTGATTCCCTTGGATCAGTGATATATTGACAAGGTTTTATAAGGCTTTTTTTCACTGGCAGCTTTTCTACAAGTCCAGTAGGCTTAAGGATTTTGAAATTCTAATTTTAATTATTGATTTAACTGGCTTACTGTGGTAATGAAGGAATTATGCAATCCCTTCGATAAACTCAGCAGCCTTTTAAAAATACATAAGTTTTTTCCAGGCTATAGTATGGGAAGCATTAATGAGGTGTGGCCTGCCCTTGTCGTCAGTTTGGCTTTCTCATTTTAAAATGTTATTAGTGTAAAAGGGTTTTGGTTAGAACCTGGAAATCACAGTCAATATTTTGCAAGCAAAATAGAATCATAGAGTGATTTGGGATGGAAGGCACCTTAAAAATCATCTCATTCCACCCCCTGCCATGGGCAGGAACACCTTCCACTGTCCCAGGGTGCTCCAAGCCCCAGAGTCCTTGGGCCAGGGATGGGACAGCCACAGCTCCTGTGGGTAAATGGAGGGCAAAAGGAGGTGAATACTGACCACACTTGGTTTCTGTGTTATTGTAAGGCAGAGCTGATTCCATCAACCATAACCAGCAGGTTCTGAGACTGACAAAGGAAATCACCAGAAATGCAGCTGTACTGGCATTTCCTTGGAATCCAGGAAGAGGGATCAGTGGCTGCTCATTGAAAACATCTTGTCTTCTTGTAGCAAATTAATAAGATCACAATAAACTGGAAGAGCAAATCCTGAGATCCCTTATTGACACCAAACAGGACTTAAGCTCTCAGATATTTGTAGCTCCACCAGCTGCTTTCTACAGTAAACACGGCATTCATTTTATGGCAGGTCATGTGTGATGGCTCTCCTTGGGCCTGGAGCAGAGCACGTTCCATAAAAAAACACATATGCAAAATCGGAGAGTTATGTTAAATTCCACATGGATTTTTAAAATTTTTTTTTCCATTTAGTTGCTGAACCCAAGGAGTTCTGAGGTCTGGTTTCAGGAGTTTCATCCTTTGCCAAGATACAGCTGCTGCAGTGTTTGTGTTCAAGAGCTCAGCATCATCCCTCATCCCTCTACTAGTGTAGAACACAGGGATAAAATTCCTCTAAAACAGTCACAGCCTTTCAGTCAACTTTAACTCTGCCTTGCCATCTCCTTTAATATTTTTCCAATGCAGTAAATGTTTAAAAAACCCCAGACAATGAAAAAGAAAATATTGGCCAGTTTCTACGGTTCCTCTCAGTCATTGATCCGTGTAGGTTACCTGGAATGAAAGAAAACTCAGACAGAGGCAGAACCAGCCTGGGGTTCAAGCTCACCAAGATCCTGATGAAAAAATTGGGAAAACTACCCAGTCCACAGCAGTACTGTGCATTTATTAGCTGTACATGAACAGGGAGATCTCCAGTTCATTTTTACCAAGGACTCCTGACCTGTCTCAAGTGAGTTCTTCCCAATGAAAAAGTTGATTAAATCCACATTCATGTAGACTGTTTCCATGTCTACTGGTTAATCCATTTGTCTTTTTAAAATACCCTTCTGACAAAGATTCAGAGAAATCATGAGAAAAGAAAAATGCAAACACACAGGAAGATATAAGATTTGTGGAAGGAGCAAGTGAGGACAGAGACTGAAGTGAGATGTTATATCCTCTATATCATAATATTCTAGAACTTCTTTTTTTTTTACTTTTCTTCTATTAAATTTCATATGATAGCTGAGATCCTAGCCACAAAACCTAAATATAAGGCAGAAAAGAAGAAAATGGTGAAGTTTTGTCTATGTCCTTAATCACTCTTTGATTTTTATCAAGCCAAGGCATATTAAACATCGTCTGCAATTATCTCCCACGCAGAAAGATGACTTCCTTTTGTCAGGAATACCTGTCAGCCAGACACAGGAGCCCTGGGTTTTTATTACTTGGGGCTCCAGGAACACCTGCATTTTCTTGGCAAGCTCTGGAGATGAAAATGCTTTAACAGTGTTCATGTTAAGAATTTCCTCTGCAGTCCTGAGTGCCTCATTGATCTGGTAGCTGTAAAGAGGGAAAAATTAAAGGAGTTGCTGACTGATTTCTTTTCCCAGTGCTAAGGATATCCTGCTCCTCATCACAAATTTTAGCTTTATTAAATTATCTCTAAGTCCCCACTTTTGTTATTTGTGTGAAAGCCAAACCTCCTAAAGATTTGAACAGAAAGCAAAAAATGAGGATTTGCTTTCCTTACAAAATGCTGATCTTTTTCTCTCATGTGAAAGGAAAATAGTTAATTATCACTTTAAAAAAGGGGGGTTTAAATTTCCATTTGAAATCAGTATAATTCAATTAGCTTCAAGGAGATCCCTCCTCATCCTCTGGGCCTGGGAGTTGAGGAAACAGTGCAAGATGATCATCCCTACATCTGGAGACACAGGAAATGTCCCTCAGACTCACAGCCAGATGATGCTGGAGCTTCTTTTTACTTCCAGGTACACTGTTTGAAATGGAATCCGTGGCTTCAAAAATTACTTTAAGTGCAGAGAAACTGAGGTTATCTCAATGCAAATCTCTGCAATATTTCCTAATTTGCAAACGGTGCTGTTGCCTTGGTTTCCCAGCTATCATCATTCCTCCCTTCTGGACATTGGCTTCTCCCCTTTTTTGATTCCAGCTGTGTAAGGTCACATTGGATTTTGAATTTATTTTCTTCTAAACTTTCTTGCAAACCTTCTGACATTTCTTCCCTGTTAATGGAAGGAAGCAACCTGAACTCAAATCTCTGCTACTTTCCTTCACTTTTTTCCCTCATCAGAGCTCTTTAACATCTGACAGTCTGCCTTTGGTGCTGACTTAAGGGGAGGGAAGAACATTCCAACGAGTGATATTGGAGAGCACACACACACAGAATAAAAAGTTCAACCCAATTAGTAGAAACTGCATGTCTGCCCCTCAGGAAATCCTCTAATACATCCTTGCAAGGCAATGAAGCCTTTCAGATTGTGGGATCACAGAATGATTTGGGTTGGGAGGGACCTTTAAAGGTCA
This sequence comes from Certhia americana, assembly GCA_018697195.1. Taxonomy (NCBI): domain Eukaryota; kingdom Metazoa; phylum Chordata; class Aves; order Passeriformes; family Certhiidae; genus Certhia; species Certhia americana. The sequence goes on from CM031862.1 coordinate 3,661,280, forward strand.
CCTCCTTCCCTATGTGTTACATGGAGGTGGCAACAGGATTGAAAGGGCAGAAAACCCAAATCTTTTGATTTCAAAAACTGGACAATTTCTGCCCACGATCTTCATGTAGTCTTCGGAATGATTTCCAAGAAGAAATCTTGTAAGAATTTGCCCACCTTAGGGGCAAATAAAACCTGCCTTTAAAAGTTTTGTTGGGTTGTTGCAACTGGAGGAGATGAAAAAGCAATATTGAAACAAACATGGGGGCTTTATCAACAAACAGCTTGTGTGTTCTAATAAAGTGTAATTCCAGAGACAGCCAATCTCCCTTTGCAGCAGGGACACCCAAACTCTGTATTCCCAGGCTTTCCAAAGCAAAATAAAAACTCTTATTTATCCACTGAGTCAGGACTCTGCTAAAATCAATATATTTATTTCAAAGTATGCTTTGGTGCTTTTTTAATTTTTTTTTTCTTTATAAGCCTCCCAGGATGAGGCCTGTGCTGCCAAACCCCAGCTTTAAGATGATTTTTTCTGACAAGACATGCATCACTGAGAATATTCGCCTGTAATGGAAGTGATGGCACAGGTTTATGGCACTGTGAGCACTGTGAGCACTGACAGAGGCTCAGAGAAATTCTCTGTATTCCACATGTATGTTCCTCAAAAGCCATTTGTGGGTTTAACCCACAACAAATTTGAGCCAAATTGGGTGATTTTTCATCATTTAAGTCCGAGCTGTGTTGGCACAGGGGATGAGCAGTGTGTTTAATCCCTGGTGTGGATGGTGATCCTGGCTGCAGCAGGGAGTATTTACTTCCTTTCTTTGCTCAGATCCTATAAGGTGGAGGGGCTGTAATTGTTGAAATTTTTTTTCTATCCGAGAAAGGACTGGAGGCTCTTTGCAGCCCTAACTTTCTCCCAGTAACCCACAGAGATGCCAGAATGAGGAAGGAAGTAAAAAACCCCTCTCTTCTCCATCCCTGAGCTCATAACAGGAAAACTGGATTTATAATCTTGTTCCTTCTTACACCTCTCTCTTTCCTTGATGCCTTAAGTTTGAGCTTTTATACTTTTTAGACTCTGTACTGTTTTGATAAGTAGTTTTAGGTTTTATATTAAGTGTTGGTAAGCTCTCTTCACAGAGTAGACAGACAAAACAATTCCTTCTCCACCTTGGCACCAAGGACAACTTTCAGCCCCAGAACAAAGCCAAGGGGGAAGGCAGAAGGCAAAGCAAGGAGGATGGAGCTGCCTAAGCTGGAGCTGGAATTGCACAATGAACTCCAAGGTGTTGATGAAGCAGAACTTCTCCAAGTGTCAGCCCTGGTGGCCGGGTGTCCATTCTGTGCCCATTTTGGGCTCCCCTTGGGTGTGTCCCAGCCGGGCTCTGGTGCTGCCCAGGTGTGCCCAGGGAGGCCTTGGAATAAATCCCCAATTTCTCCTTCTGCTCTGCCTGGGCTCTGCTCCAGCTCAGCCTCCTCAAGGCACCATCCTGAGCATGAGAATAACCCTGGCTGCTGCAATTGTTCTTGGAAAATTACTACAGATAGAGAGAAATACAGACAGAAATACAGATAAATCCATGAATATTCCAGGATATTACCTGTATCCACCAAGGGACAGGATTAGTTGCTGTGCAACTTTATTAAGCACTGTGTTGGATGACTTTCACCCGAGAAAGCTGTAGTATAATAGGGCTGGAAAACTCCACAGGACCTACAATAAAAAATCCAAGAGGCAACACATTATCCAAACACAACTTTATCTGTTTTAAGGGATTCTGGTAACAAAGTCTCATCTCATCTCATCTCATTTCCTTAATTTTTTGATTGTCTCATTGTAGGATACTATACTTGGCATGTAGAGAGCCACGGAGGGATTTTTTGATAATCTGATTTTCAGAATAACATGGAATATATATTTTCATTGCCCTGATCCTGGGTCAGGAGTATCATATTAGCTCCATTAAGAGAGAGGATTTTGTCTGTATGTGTATTAAAGGAGCATGGATTCTGAGAAGGACTGGGTTTTTGTGAGCACCTGTAGGTATAGGTGGGTATGGACTTGGAAAAGTGGGAACTGGGAATTGTGACACTCCTTATGAAAACAATATCCTGCTCAGACTTCCAGCCATCCTAGAAAAAAACCACTTAACTCTATCCTTGGATTGCTTGGGCTCTCTCCTGATTGCAATTACCCTGTTTGTCTGCTGTTGTCTCTACCAGAGGAAACTGCTTTAAAACATCACTGAATTCTCCTTTGGTGATTTACTGAATTTACATGGAAAGATCTTCATTGGAATTTTTAATATTTTTTTAAAATAACAATATCTTTGTTCTGTTTTCTTTAAAACTGCTCTTCCTGAGTTGGCTGCCTCTGCTAGCCCTGAGCCTTTTGTTCCCAGATGAGTGTGGCAGCATTGCTTCTTTCCTCAATACAGCAGCATAAAAGGCACAAGCAAAATGTAGTCTTTTCTAATAGGATCTGAAAAGCTGCACTTTCTGGGTTAAGGTTGCTTTTTTTCTAAATTAAAAAATCTCATAGGTAAGAAAGTCATGACAAAGAAAAAAGCTTTCTGAGCTGAAACACTGAAGAAAGTGTTCAGGAACAGTTAATCCCCCAAAAGATATTTCTTGAGCAATTCTGGCAAGAACTGATAGAAAAGGCTATTACTTATGTGTCTTGCTGTTATTTGCAGCATGGGCAGAAGTCATGGACACAAGTCTACTGCATTTCAGTATTTTGGGTCAGTCTTTATGCTAGAATCAGGATTATTTCTCATTCATGTCACTTCTATCCCCTGTTCATTATTTAATCCAGACATCCATCCCTATAGCATTCAGCATTTAAGGCCTGACCCTGAGCTTGATGGAGTAAAGTCTTATGTAAAGATCAGTGGGAAGAATTTGAGGGCTTTTAATTAACCCTTTTCAACAAACAGGGGAAAGCTTCCAAAACAAGCAAAAATAATTGACTTGAGTTGCCTTCCTGCATTATTTGGGAGAGAGTACTTCCCAAAGTGGCAGACCAAGAGTCAAGTTATGAGATTCAAATATTTAATATATTTATACCAAATAAAATAGAAAAAGTAAACCAAACAGTCAGCTTGCAGTCAGCCACTCAGGATATTGAGGTTTGCACCATCTAAGTCACCCTGAAGCAGATAAACCAGCGCATGGAGTAAGCCACTATTTTCTCTTGATGAGGTTGAAAGATGAGTGACAACCCAGCCCTGTAAGTGCCTGATTTAAAGGCTTCACCCTCTCCCAACACATCTTCCTCAGCAAAGTGTCTGCCAGCCTAAAGGGTTTTCTCCAATCAATTTTTACATTAGTTGTTGATAATTGAAAACCTTCAGCATGTGTCTGTGATGTTCTCTCCGTCTTTTAATCCTTCAGGGGAAAATGATGAATACAGGTCTCAGACTGGGTCCTTGTGTGTGTCACATCTGCTCCAAGGAGTGTCCTGTGACTATGGTCAACCCTGTAGGAGGTGTAATTAAAACATCTTGATCATCATGGAATTCAGTAAGATGCTCTCTGTCTTAGCTGAGTGAATGCATTCAGGGATATGGAAGTAAGACCAATCTAAATTTGAAGGGCAGGCTGAGACCCCTTTTAATAGTTTGACCTCTTATTCCTAAGAAATGTCCAAAGAAAAGCTCATTAATCCTTTCTGTGAACTATGACACTTTTCAGAAAGGGAGCAGTTGTGTTCTCCTGCTTTCATTTTATTTATTGCCCCAACAGGCAGAATTATATGCAGTCAGATTTCTCGGCACTCTAATTCTTAAAAAATTAGTTTCTTCTCACAAACATGAACAAACTTCTAAAACAGCCATCATTTCTTTAACATAGATTTTTACATTTGTGTGGCCCTTGTTCTAGTCATGACTAAGTGAAATAAAAAGACTGTAATAGGTAAGATATGTTACAATCTTGAGAGCTAATTTAGTTGGTTAATTATAAATATTCAGCTTCTTATCAGAAAATTATCATCCTGGAAAAAAATATTCTGTGGCCAAGGTAATCAGTCAATATTTAATAAACTGTGTAGGCATCTCCTGCCATTAGAATTCAATGACAGTGGAATTTCAAAGAGCATTTTGGATAAGGGCTGATACACACCCAAGTGGTTTGTGCAATACAGGCATGCAAGGAAATTTTCCAGCTCTGAGGAATAAAACAAGATTAGGAAGCCATGACAAATGATCCAAAATAGGGTAGAAGTCCCAAACATCATCTCCAGTGTAATACAGGCTTAGGCAGCAGACTGGTTTAGAAACCACTCTCTTGCCTCTTATCAACAGCCCAAAGACATTCACCTCCCTCCTGCTGCTCGGCCCTTTCCTTGTGGCTGCCACAACTTTAGAAAACTGATTTTCCATGTGGTTTATCTTCTAGACTTGAAGAACCACAGTGAAATAAGCTTGGTGAACCATCATGAATTGAGGGAAACAACATTCAGGTGCTGTCGGCATCCCGTGTCAGACCAGACTGCAATCAAGAGTCTGGATTTCATTTAACAAATCCAAACTGCACACTTTGACTTGGGCCCATCCAAACCTTTTGATTCCATTTAAAAAGTTCAAACCAAATGTTTTGCTGTATCCATGCTGCCTTCAACTTTCCATTCTGCAAATCACTCAGCTTGCTGACTTCTCAGCTGGACTTAGGCAGAAAAACACCAGGCTTTTCCACTGAGCAGGGGAAAAAAAATTGCTTATGCTAAACCTAATTGGCAGCAGGGAATAATATCAGATTTCTGAAAAACTGTTTATGTATGACAGCCCTTGCTGCTTAACTGGCAGAGAGGCTGAAAAATGCAGCTGGATGAGCTGTGTCAGACTTTTCAGTTTGACAAACTCGGGACAAACATTTTAGCAGGTCCTGCCGTGGTGAGACAAGGGGTGATGGTTTGTGACTGGAGGAAGATCAGTTTAGATCAGATTTAAGGAAGATGTTTTTGACAATGAGGGTGGGCAGGCCCTGGCACAGGGTGCCCAGAGCAGCTGTGGCTGCCCCTGGATCCCTGGCAGTGTCCAAGGCCAGGTTGCAAGGAGCAGCTTGGGACAGTGGAAGGTGCCCCTGCCCATGGCAAGGAGTGGTACTGAATGAGCTTTAAAGTCCCTTCCAACCCAAATCCTTCTATAATTCTTTGTCTCTCTGTGTCCCAAACTCTGTTTTCCCTGAATAAAGCAGCACTGGTTGACACAGATGCTGGATCAGCAGCAGGGAGGTGACTGAGGAGCAGGGGACCCAAACCTTTTCCAGTGCTTGCACAGTTCTGCTGAATAACCAGAACCAGGAGCTTTCCACGGGCCAGCTGCAGCTCCACCATGACAGCTGATGAGCACACATGTCCTTATGTAAAAGCTTCTGCCATTTAAGGAGTGTTCAACTGTACACAGAAGAATTCATCTGTGCCATTGCATTTTCCTGCCTCTTCAGTTCATGAGAGGATTCCAAATGGCAGCACCTCTGTGGTCTGTCAAACCTCACTGTGGTCTTGTTCCATAGGAAAGCAGTCGAATGTGTTGAATGCAATTAATTTCATTTTTAAATTAGAATGAGAAATAATTGACAGTGAAAATCTGGGAAATATTCCAGACAGAAAAGAAGGGGTGAGTTTTGCTTTCCCATAAACTTCCTAAGAGCTGAAATATCACTGTGCTCTAGGAGACTTTGAGTGAAATGTTATGTTTGATTCTCAAAAACCAACATGAAAATGGTATTTGGAAGTAGGAATATTTTTGTTTTCACAATGAAATCCTCAACAAACATTATCCTCTCCTCCTCGGATTTGTGTGACAAGTTTCACTGGCTCAAATCAAACGTGTTTATTTCCAGAGAATCCTTTCAAGAAAATTCTTTTGAAATGAGTTGACTTTGGTTGTTATCCTACACTTTTTCATATTTCATTAACTTGACTTTTAACAGCTGGTGTTTAATGAATAATTACACAGTAATGAAAAATACATCTTGCATTTAAAGACAGCTTTATGCAGATTTGCTAATCAATTTAGACACTGTATCTTATTTGTTTATAGTACATCTCCCAATTGGAATGTAATTATCAAACTTTGCATCTATATTTAACTGTCTAAATTGAAGGAAATAGAGTTGAAGCAACTAATTGTCAGTGTTACCAACCAATTAGTATTCTGAAAGATTATTCTGTTATAGCTTTTCCATCCAATATAACTCATCTTAAACACCCCTGGGGTTTAGTGTTCTGTCCATACTCTCCAGGTATTTTTCAGCTCTAGAAGCAAATTGTGGAAGAATAGGAATAATGGGTCCCTTCAGCTATGAACATAAAAATTTTAGGCAAATAAATGAAATCACAGATTAATTCTCAGTCTCTTATTTCTTCTAACACCGAGATGGGCTGGAAGGACTGAACACTGTTATATCTTCTTTTTTTAAAAAACAGATATTTTAGTTGATCCAAAGAATTGTTAAAAAAAATACTGCAAACATGTTTAGTTTTCTTATATATAGCAAAAGTAAGAAGGAAAAAGAACTTGCATTGTTGCTGCTCTAAAATGTGTTGCTGATATTCTGCATGACATTGAAAAGCACTTTTAAAAGGTCATTTAGCACATTAAATAAATGTAACTGGATGAATGTCTGTACCAAGAAATCCAAGCAAATTCTGCATCATGTTCTAAAGAGCAATAAAACCTCGCTCTCTGGTTATAAAATGAATTTAAATAAAAATATTTGAAAGATTAGATTTTCTTCCTGTGGTCTGCTATACTTGAAAACTACCTTATCTTCTTATATTATGGGGGTTTTACAGTTCCTTAAAATGTTCTAAGGAAGAAAGATTAAACATAAAGAAGGAAAAGCTCCTGCTGTAACATCAAATGGAACACAGCAGCTGTGTGCAGATATGGAAATAAGTGAATATCTGAAATGACAATAACAGTTGACCTAATGTAATATTACTCCAAATACAAATATGGAGATTAAATGAGCCACAAATGTAACATTTCTCAAAGTCTCCAGGAATGCAGCATTTCCCAGTAAACCCAGAATTTTCTCAGAATACGAATTCAGGAGAATTCAAAATTCCAGGATTCCCTGGAAAAGATGAAGAGATGTGCTCAGGCTGTGCACCAACCACCAGGCATGGATGTCACTGATTCACCACAGGCTCAGGGGGTACTGCTGCCACCCTGAGCAACAGTGATGGCCAGGAGGGAATGGATCCAGAGGAAGGTGTCAGACTGCCCAGACTCCAGAAATCACTGCTGTTGGGCTCTTCCTCCCTCTCCTGGGGATGTGCTGGGTTTTCCCAGGTGGTAAAAATTTGGGCAGCAAGCAGCACGCAATGTAAAAGCGTTGGTGGCTCCCTAGAGGCTCTGGGCTTGCTTCCCATGGGAGAGGATTGCTGCTGCACATCAGCTCCTTGTCCTCTTTCCCATGGCAGGGAATACAGTGGGATTTTTGGGGTGTCCTGTGCAGAGCCAGGAACTGGACTTGATGATTCTTGTGAATCCCTTCCAACCCTGGAGATCCTGTAACTCTCTGATTCCCCCAGATCCTCTTGCATCGCTGCAGTCTCAGAAGATCAAAAGCCAATTTTGACCTCTTACCACAGTGTAAAACACAGAAAACTCTGAGCATGTCACCTTTAAAGCGTGTGTGTGAAATAGTCTTGGGGTCAGCAACTTTGGAGCTGCCTGCAGGGCATTTCCAAGAAGTGGGAAGTTGTTAGGGAAGCACCGTGCTCTACTCAGCTCCTGTAGCACAGGACAGGTATTTTGTGCCATCAAGTAAAATCACTCCATACAAGCTAAATAAATCCTGTGAATGCAATATGAATATAGGGTGTAGTGTGTAGAAATCCCTTTTTCATTAATGAGTTGCTAATTTTGGCTGAGGAAACATGCTGTACAGTAGGGGTGGCTGTCATGGGACAACTGGGGATAGAGCAATCCAGAGAGGTCAGGATTGATCCAGATGGATTTGGATATAGAAATGGGAGGGGAAATGTGGTAATTTCAAGTGATGGACCTCTTGGCTGCCTGGTTCCCTGGTTGCTCTCTCAGTGACAAGTCACTTTAGGGAGGAAATCTAACAGTTTGTGGCACTTTGCCTACAGGGAGCAACTTCTGGAGATGGGAAAATGTCAGCCTCTGAGAAGGAATCGTTAACTCTTCTCCAGGAGGGAGGAGTGTTAACTGCTAATGAGAGCAATTTTGCTTGCACCATCTTTTGAAGGTTTGCTAAGGGCTCTCCTGCCAGCTCTGCAAGCACAGAGCCTTTGATCAGGGTGGGTGAAAAATGTTGGATGTCTCCCTGTCTAATTCTGGACAGGTCAAGCCCAGTCCCCAGGACCCTCCTGGGGCAAACCTGGCCTCCCTAAGGGAAGATGTGCCAATCCCAGCTGAAATGAGATGCCTACAGAGATATTGAACTGTTGGCTTTAGCCAGGTATTTTTCCCCTCCCAGACTCATCCCACTTGGTGTTTATTAGCTCCATGCTCCTGCTACACCTTGGTTAAAGAAAGAGAGCACAAAAATGGAGAAATCTAGTGGAAAGGTGTCCCTGCCCCTGGCAGGGGGTTGGAGCTGGATCATCCTTAAGGTTCCTTCCAACACAAACCCCTCTGTGATTCCATGGTAGGATCCTGTGAAATTGTGTGCCAGGCTCATCTACTCACACAAAGGATGGAAAACCCCTTTCTGGCCTCAGAATGAAGAGGCAGCTCATGAAACCCTCCCTTGTTGTTCTTGGTCCTTAAGAATACGTACAGGGGAAAGTAGGCTGTGACTTGCTGCTCACATTTGTGGTGAGCCACAGACTTCAGTGTGCAAGATCAACTATGTCAGGCTTCTTTGATTATGAAATCCAGATAATATCCTAGCAAGAGCCACAAAAACAACTCTAACTGTGCTGTAATTTGATTGTCCCATGATGCCTGTGTGACAGTACAACCCCTGTGCTGAGGTGACACAACAGCAGGGGGGGATCTGCTCCCCAAACCCAAATCCAAACCCAAACCCAAGTCAAGTGCAGAAGCAGTAAATCAGCCCAGTGCCAAAGGAAGGATGTAATGAGGCAAGAACCCCAAAATCTGGTCATTCTCTGTGAGGACTCTGGCAAAATCACCCTGCAGCTATCCAGCTGAGGTGATTTAGGAGAGATTTTGAGAGGTGTATCAGTAAGCTCTAATCAATGTTGCTTTAAATCTACCAGGTTAAACATTTCTGCTCAAAGCATATTTTGTTCCTACATCCTCCTCACTTAGAAACATATTTTAAACAGACATACTCCATTTTTAAAGACTTCTATAATAATTTATGTGCCACAAAAGGGGGAGATTGCCAAAAGAGTGAATCATTTCATCTTGTTTGAAAATGTTATAAGGTAAATGTGAAGTTATGAAGTATTATAACACTAGTATTATTATATAGAAGTATTATATATGTGTCAGGAGCTTGATGCAGGAGGAGATTTAGTGGGAAATGGTGCTAATAGTGTGGTAATTGCCAAAAGAGATGAAAGGCTTAGAGCTGGCTGCAGCAGGAACAGAGGGGAAGCCTGTCAGAGGGGAATCAGACACACAAATCCCCCTGAGATGCAGCAGATTTAGGATGTCTGTTTCTGCTGCAGCTCCAATAACAATCCCAGCCTCAGCGAAGACAGCAGGGATGGATCTTTTACACCTGCAAGGTGTGTGATTTGGGGTTGGTGTCATTGCAGTGGGAGCTGTGACAGTTCTGATTCCTGCAGGAATCTGGAGAAGCTGCTGGGAAAGTGCCAGAGGCACCCAAGAGTTTCACTTCCTGCAGAGCCCACTTTGGGATGGGAAGGGGCATTGTGTTGTCTGAGCACAGGTATTATAACCCAGCAGCAAGAAGTTCAGGGAAAACAAAGGGCTTTAATGGTGAAGGCAGCATCTCCTTGCCTTGTTTCTCCCTCACCTCGGTTTCAATTGGGGAAAAGTGTTACTATCACTGAGATTGTCAAGGAAAATACTTGGAGGCCTGAGCTGTCATACAAAGCACAGGGGAAAAGCCATAATCATCAGGATATCCCTCAAACCAAAAGATTTCTCATCTCAGCTGCCTGCCAGAGCCCCATAGCAAGGAAAAAGCCTCCTAATTGCAAGGGACACCCCAGTAAATTAGCCCTTACCCCAGATTGCAGAAAACTGGTGACTTCCATGCCTATGCTAAAAAAGGCTCAGTGTTGCTTGGCTTCTTTTTCTCTCATGCTTTCACTCAATTCCATCAGGTTCTGTGTGCAAAGAGGGCTGCCAGATGATGTTTAATGACTCAAATTTAGGCACCTAGCACCATTCTCACCCCTGAGGGGGACTGAGACCTCCTTTGGGGCTGTTCATGGGTCAGGGGCAGCTCAGGTGCCAGCAGAACCAGCTTGGAAGGACTGAAATAGCACAAGTGCTTACTTTGGGCAGCCAGATTGCCCCCTTAGTTTGAAAACAAATAAAACATGGTAATTTTTGCAAGGAGGAGACTCTTGCTGAGTTACCAAGGCAATGCCAACCCCCTGAATAACTCTGCAGCAGCAGTGAGTTGGTGCAGGGTGAAGCTGCACAGGTCCCTCAGCCAGGGGAGGGACAGATCTCTGCTCATGGATGCTCCTCATGCTGCAATTTCTCTTCCCCTCACACATGTCCCCTTAGAGCCCCCTTCCCCTTCTTTCTGGCTGTTTGAGGAGGCCACAGAAATCCAGTGTTAATTCCTTTGTGCAGCAATCACGTCAGTCATGTCTGCCATGCTGAGCAAGATCAGAAGCAACATTATGAAGGAGAAAGTGAAGTCCACTAAACTGGGAATAAATCCATCTAAAAGCACACATTTGGGGGGAGGCTTTTTTCAGTTGTGTTTGTTTGTTTTTTAATTTGTATTTGGGGTTCTTTTCCAGGTGTTTTTTGGTTGGGTTTTTGGGGGGTTGTTTGTTTGTTTGCTTGCTTGTCTTTTAATTTGTTTTTTGGAGGTTCTTTTCCAAGTGTTTTTTTGTTATTTTGGGGGGCATGTTTGTTTGTTTGTTTGTTTGTGGGGCTTTGGGGGTGTTTTCTGTTTGTTGTTTTGTTTTGTTTAAATTAATCACAGTGTTGAATATCCAGCAGTGTGGTGATGCTTTCAGGTTTTTAAGGACATGCTATGCCAGCTGCTTCAGGATTGTATCCCAGCATTGTTATTATTATTTAAAAACCTCCCTTAGCCAGAGCATTCACAAATAAATATACCAACAGATTAAGGGCAGAAACAATCCCTCTAAAAGGATGTGCTCCATTTGCTCTGGTCAGGTGTTGCTAATAATAGAAGTATCATGGAGTGATTCAAAGTGCAGCAGAAAGGCTGCAGTGCACGGGGCAGAGGATTCCCAGCTGGACAGACACTGGAATCACATCCTCTCCAATTAACTGGGGAAGGGAGGCAGCAGCCCTGGCACACCCTCCCCGAGCAGCAGGGCTTTAACAGCACCCCAGTGCCTCTCTCTGGGGAAGGGAGCATTCCCTGGGAAGAATCACCTCTCCAAATGACAGGCACAATATTTATTCATCAGCAAATGAGCCTTCACCAGGCTCAGCTGGCTGCCCTGTGCTCCAGCAGCTCCAGGAGAGCCTCCCTGGCAGGGCACTGCTTCCCGGGATGCCCTCCCACTGCTGGCTCCTTTCCACCTAGCTGCTTCCTCTTTTCCATCCCAGTTAGCTCTGCGTAGCCTGGAGGAAGTGAACTAGATTCTCTTTCTGGGGCATCATCAAAAGAAATGTTTATGGGATGGCAGACAATCACATCTGTGTGAATCTGGTGGCAGCACGTGTGCGCTGCTGCGGCTGGCAGAGATTTGATTTTCCAAAAAAAAAAAAGGTATCCAGTGCACCCCATCCCAAGCCCAGGACCACTGCACAAGCCCTGACCAGGCATCAGCACTTTCTGTCTGCTTGGAAACAAAAGCATTTGAACTGGGACTAATTAAAGTTTATAAATCCCAGGGTAGCATTTAAATCATATTTCAAAACAATCTTCCTCTGAAACAATCTTCATCAGTCTTCCTCCATCAGCTGCCAGATTATCAACTGCCATATGAAAGAGAAGTTTGTATCTCCTTAGAACAGATGTGTCAGCCAGAATATTAAAATGTTCAAAGTCATATCCAGTTAACATGCGTATTTCTTGAGGCAGAAAATATTTTTCCTGTTTCATAAGGCACCAAATCGACTCTCAGCAATCAAACTTCACTGACAGAAATAAGACTTCATTTTCCATCAAACTCCTTGATATCCAAATATAGTTTTCCAAACAATCTCTCCTTTAGAGTAGATATGATGCCTAAAAACAGCTTAGACCAATGCCATGCCAGGTAAAGGCAGGCTGGCTCAGTGCTGGAACATTCACATGGAAACAACTCCTCTTTTCTGAAATTCCCACCCAAACTGGCCAAAGAAACACGCACGTACCAAGGTAGAAGCACTCACTCACATTCATAGGTTTGAATCACATCAAAATTGATTTTTTCCTTATGCACCCCCTGGGTTTAATAATAATTTTAACGAGTTTATCTTTCAAAATATTAGACCTTTTATCAGTAAGACTTTGGTTGGGGCTGGGGGATGTGCTCAGCTTCCAGGAGGTGCCAGCAAACTGTTCTCTCCTGTGGGGTAAAGCAATGATCAGGGATTCACAGACACATCCCAGGAAATGTGGATTACCACATTTAGAAAGGAAATCACTAATTAGTGTCAAGGGCAATAAGTTTATGACCTCTGGAGATCTCCACCCAAGGCTGGTGACACCAATGCACCCACAGAGGGGGTTTCAGGACACACCACTGATGCCTTAAGTTTTAGCTTACATATTTTTCATATTCTGTGCTGTTTTGGTGGGTAGTTCTGGGTTTCATATTCAGTGTTGGTGAGCTGTCTTCACAGAGTAGGGAGACAAAACAATTCCTTTCCTAGCTTGGGACCAAGGACAACCAATACAAATTTCAAGCCCAAGAACATGAACAACAGTGAATTGAAGAAAGCAAAAGAAGGAGGATAGAGCTTCATAACCTGAAGCTGTAATTGGACAATTAACTCCAATGTGCCAATGGACCAAAACTTATAAAAGTGTAGGACCTTGTGGCCAGTTGTCCATTTTGTGACCATTTTGGGTTCACCTTGGGTGTAGTCCAGCTGGGCTCTTGTTCTGCCCAGGTATGCCCTGTGAAGCCTTTTAATAAATCCCTGCTTTATCCTTTTGCCCTGTCTGGACCCTGTCCCAGGTCAGCCTCTGAGGCATCACCACCAGCACAGCCCTTCCATGTGGGGTGTGTGAGAGACCTGGGAACTGAGTAGCCACATCACCACCTGTGGGGATTAACAGGGAGAAATATGGAAATGAATCTGGTTGAAAAGGAGGCAGGTAAATATGTCATATATGAGGGGCAGTGAAATTACTAGGTGGGGAAAAGTCACTTTAGCAGACAAACTTTAGGCTTTGCTAGGATGCAGCATTCCCACCTTGCTACTGCTAATATTCAAGTATTTAACTTTCCTCCCCCAAGAAAACCATCAATCTTTGACTGCTCCTGAAGGTTTATTTTCCTTCTAACTCAGATGGAGTGTAAACATTCCAAAAGGGTTTTATATCCATGTGCTCAGCGTTAGAATGCAATTCCTCTCACAGTATTTTTACAACCCTGTTTGCTTTGTGTTTTGTTTTATTTATTGAAATTGTGTGTGGTTTATTCCACCTGTGCTTTATTGGAAAAGCAGCACTGCTTACCGAGAGGCTGTTTCCACTTTTTACTGGAAAGGCTTTTCTGAATATTACCTTTGGATTGGCAAATTTTCAGTAATTTGCGCTCTCAGCAACACATTGCTATGAAAATTGGATTTGGGCAATGGGCACTCCCTGAGCTCCTCTACTTTCAGTGTAATGGCTTTACATTTACACTGGAAGTTGAGCACACATCACTCTCCCAGCCACTGCTTTCTGCTCAGCACCAGCTGCAGATTTGGGGTCCCAATCTTTTAACCTCTATTCATGGGAAAATACCATCACTTTGATTGACCTGCAGAGCTTGAGAGTTTAAGCCTCTATTAAGAGACTGCTGTGAAAATTAGGGAATAATTTAATTGTGCTTAGGTCACAACATGACCCCTATTTTTTTTTCAAATTACTGCTCCATGGTACAAACCACTCACTGATTTTTGGGGTTTTCTTTCTGTCCTTGAGCCCCAGATTTGTATCTCTTAAAAGTACCCAGATATGTGAAAGATGGTTTCAGACAACAAAGAAAAAAGATAGAAAAGGAATGGTGGATGTTGATTTCAAATCCTAAAAGGAGGGATAAATGTAGAACACTTTCTCCATTCCCGTACCACCAAATACCCAGGAATAAAGCTTCTCATGGATCCCATGCTGTCACTAAAGGAAAGATCAGAGAGGAGTGTCTGTTTTACCTGAACCCATTTAAGAGTGGAATTTATCTCTTTAGGCCCCTGAAAGAAAGAAATTGTTGCAAATGACATTTTTTCCTCTGTCTCCTGCCTTTGGATGGGGTGATATTATTGATGCTCCAAGTCACAGAGCCTGAGGATCCAGGACAACTAGTTCAGACTTTCAAGTCTCTCACAGCAGTGAGATGTTTTCTGCCTCAGATTTAATAAGATTAATTAATCTTGGTAGTCATCCCTCAGGAAATATTTATTAGGAGAACAAAGAAAAAAAAACTGTGTCCACTTCTGTGGGGAAAGTTCTTCCTGTAAACAAACACACTTGCAAGTAACAGAACTTAATTACTTCTCCCAAAGCCTCTGAAATCCTTGCTTTATCCTTCTGCATAAAGACTCACTGCTTACAGTAATTTGCAAGAGCTCTGAAGACCTAATTTTGCACACTCCAATTAATAATATTCTAGGGAGACAGAAGATATAAACAGTTTTTCTAAATTAATACTCATGCTTCTCTTCAAGCTTTTAATCAAAGAAGACAGCATGACACCTCCAGAGGCTTGTATGCCATTGTGTTGCCAATAACACTATATTGTTCTAGTCAAAATGTATTTTATTCCCCTATTCTCATGGTGTTTTCAGCTCCTTATAAATTGCTTCTAGTTATTAGTTTTGTCTGTGGTTGGTCTACAGTTGGAGAGGATGATTTGGCTTTGGAATGGGGTTTTATCTTATGTATTTTTTCATTGCTGCTGTCAATTATTTTTTTATCAAGGAGCTATTTCGTGTGCATTTCCAGGGTAAAATGCCTTCTTGATTTATATCCCTGTGGATATTGTTGTACCCATGGAGGAGCCTGGAAGCTGGGAGTCCTCCAGGGCTTCGTGCATGGCTTTTGACACGTGTGTGAGCTGGGAGATCCTCAGTGCCCACAGAGTTCATGGGATGTATCAGTGGGGACTCCCACAGACTCTTCCAGAAGGAATTATTAACACTTTCCCAGATTTTCTCCATATTCCTGTGGCAAATCTCACACCCCTGGGGTGCATGTGCTGGTAGACAGCAGCTGCAATCCAGTGATTTCACTCCTCATCAGGACAAAACTTTGTCATCAGCATCCCCACTACAACAGAAGCCACGCTGCTGGATACACCACTCCTTAAAGTTTCAGACCAGCAGCTTTTCCTAAGGAGAAAATATCTCCCCACTTGCCTTGGATTCCCAGAAATCTCAGGGATGTAGGAGAGGATCTCAGCAGGTACCAATTTTAGCAAAGGAAGAGCTGAAACCATGTCATCATTGCAGGTACTGCCAATTCTGAGATATTCCTTGCTCACAGGAATTTGCAATCTATTCAGGGGCACAGATGAATGTGTCCAAAAAAATCCAAAAAAATCTGTCCAAAAAAATCCCAAAAAATGGTTTGCCATATCAGTAATCATAAATAGGAACTCTTGGTTCTGTAGTCAGTCGTTCAGGAGCTTCATCAAGTGGGGTTCCTCTTGACTTGCTTTCCATTTCATGAGGAATTTTTGGGACACAAAGATCCTCAGTGGGCTTGGGGGTTGGCCTTGGCACATTTTATTTTGTTTCTCTATAGTAATACACAAGTATGTATATATATAAATGCTCACACAAGCACACATATACATGTATTTTATATATATATGTATATATTCACACTCAATCCCAATGCCAGCTGTGTGCAGCTTCTAAAAACACCGTTTATCTGCTTACCTGAATAAACCAAACTTTTCCTCCAGGCTACATTTGCAATCCCTCCTATACAGTCTTCATGAATATCTCTGCAACTGACCTTTTTTTATTTATGAGAATACTTTTAGGAAAAAAAAAAAAAAAAAAAGGAGCTGATAAACTCCTGGTATCATTATGGATTTTCCCAACTATTTCCTCATAAAATTTTTTGGGGGGGCTCATTGAGAGCTGAAGTGGCAGGGAAGCAAAAATATGTGCAACTGGGCTTCTCAGTAAGGAATTATTGACAGCAGTCCCAAAAGACACTGAAGCTGAAAGCAGACAAACCCTTAAAAATAATTACAAGGGACTCATAAAGGATGGGCCAAAAAGATTGTCCTGGTTCTTCTGCTTCAACTCACAAGACACAATGAGTCTATCCCAGAGTCAAACACACAATGAGTCTATCCCAGAAATATGAAAACCCTATAGACTTGATATTTGTGCTGTGAAGCTCAAATATCTTTCTTACCCAAGAAAATGTCAGAGGCATAAAGAAATAAATTTTTTTTTCACGTTATTTTCCTTGTGTTTTAGGCAGCCACATGTGCAGCTATGCATTGCTCTTCTGGATTTTTTCCTCTTGCAAAATTACGAAAAGCTTTTGGAAAAAAAAAAAAAAAATTAGAGAGGTGGTGATTTGTATTTTCCTCAGGTAGATTAATTAATTTGTTTTAAATTTGCCTGAGCTAATCCCCTGGTTATTGTTTTCTCCTAAATACATAATATTCAATTAATTCTGAAAAGTGTCGTGGGTGATGCACAAGGGAACTGCTTTTTTGGGGAGGTTGCTGCTTTTTGGCCTAAGCAGAAGAATATTTGACTCACAGAGATGGAAATCTCCCAGTCCCACCAGTTCTTTTCTCTCTGAAGGAATGGGTTTATTTTCATGCCTTTTTATGCAGTATGGTGTGTAGGAAACATTCCTTACACATGGAAATATTATGGTTAGCCATTGACAAAATAGCAACATGAATTAAAGGTGGTATCAACACTGTCCTTAGCCAAGGGAATAAATATTTTCCAGTAGAACTGCACCAGTTATTTAAAAAAAAAAAAAAAAACCAAACCCAAAAAAACCTGAATACATTTAAATGATTACAATTATTCTAAAGACACTGAAAATTGAGCATTTCAAAAGATTCTTGTCATTTTATGCATGTGATCTGGTTTTATTCCTGTTATTAAGAAGACAAATAATAAGATTAATTCAGGTTAGAAAAAGAGATGTCTGCTCTTATAGAAAAGATAACAGGAAATATAAATTTTCAGATGGTTGGTGAAAAATTAAAATGTGGACTAACAAACATGTTAGTCCACATTGTTCCTTGTTGAGTGACATTTAGTGTACTCTTACCTGCCTTTGTTTGCACTCACTCTCTGCATTGTGGCCTCTGTTTTTAACAACAGCCTCTTGCTTTTGCAAGTCTTACAGGACACATGCAGCCTAAATCGCTTTGCTTCTAGAAGGTAAAACTGCTTTTTTCACCAACAAAAAGAAAACTTTTCCCCCTTTAGTTATTGATTTCCACCCACTACATGCAAAGCTGTCTTGTTATTTAAGTGGATTCTTTGAGATTCTGCTTCCAGGAGCAATTAAAAATATAAATCTCTGTGGCACTCCCCAGCAAAACTCAGATTAAAAGCAATGGTGGAAATAAAAATGACATATTTTTCAATGGGCTTTGCATTCTTCCAGGTTGTTCTGTGAGCAAAGTGATGCTTTGATAGACAAAATTATTTTTTGACAATTTTTTAATGACCACAGCTTGCCCTAATTTTGATCGCATGAAAAGAATTTAATTTTGTGTTGCTGTAGAAGAGGGTGAGGAGCAGAGAGGTCCATGAGGAAACGCTGGTGTCACAGGCTGTGCCACTCTCGGCAGCATTCTGTTCAAGGGTGTTTCCTTTCCAGCACAGACAGAAATAAAAGAACATAAAATCTTTGCCTTCCAGCCTGAAGTTTTGTCTCTCTTTTTCTCTCTCTCTCCGTGCTCTGGCTGTAGCAATTCAAGGTTGATTTCTGGCTGCCTTTGGTTTTGAAGTGTGAGAAGAGTTCAAATGCACACAGACACTTCCTTTCATTCTGTCCTGCTCCTGCCTTCCCCAACTTCGAGATAAAAGTCAAAAATGGACTTAGAGGAAAAGATTAGAAGTGAAAAGGATAAGGAAATCACTAAGCAAACTGTGCAGCCTTCCATTGCCTGGAGGTGCCACAGGAGAGCTAGAGAGACAAGATTTACAAGGGCATGAGGTGACAGGACACAGGGAATGGCTTCAAAGTGAAAATGAGTAGGCTTAGATTCAATTTTAGGAAGGAATTGTACCCTGTGAGGGTGGGCAGGCACAGGGTGCCCAGAGCAGCTGGGGCTGTCCCTGGATCCCTGGCAGTGCCCAAGGCCAGGCTGGACAATGGAATTTGGAGCACCCTGGGACAGTGGAAGGTGTCCCTGGCTGGCACTGGATGGGATTTAAGGTCCTTTCCCACTCAAACCTATAATTCTATGAGTCTATGATCCCATTTATTTTAAAATAACAATAAGCAATCACTTAATATTGACTTGGTTCTTGAGGAAAGTACATATCTTCACTGACACAAAATTTTTTAAAACCTGTAATAAAACGTACTTGAGAGATAAAAATGAAAAAATAAAAGAGAACAGAATTCTTTTTCTGGACAAGGGAATAATTTGTCTTGAATCTATTATAATGATGGATGGATATTTTTCCTGAAGAAAATGAAGTTATTGGGACAAAAATAGGAGCTAACAGCATACTTGAATTCAGTATAATGCAGAGGGAGGCTAAACCATTGCTAATAATATCTAACTTCTGCACAACAATTAAACCATCGTTACTATTGAGTGCAGGGATGAGTAAGCAATAAGAAATATTTGAAAGGATCAGTATATTTAAGGCTGCTTGCCTTAAGTCCCCATGCACGAGGAACTCACTCCTTGGGCAGAGTCACCTGAGGCATGGTTACTGCTATGCCTCCAAACAAATCAGCACCAAAATCTCCCACATATTTATCTTTTTCTCCCTTTATATTGCACCTCTTGAAAACTTTCAGGGAAGAAGCTGACACTTTTTCTCCTTTTTTAAAAAAAGGAGCTGTTCAAACTTCTTCTCACCGATTTAGTTTTTAGTGAACTATATGAAAAAAATGACAGAAAAACTTCCTTCATAAATGGTTTGAAGATGTATTTTTAAGAATACAAACCAAAGACAAGCTTTCCTCTCCAAAAGCAGAAGCTGAGTGTGTGGATGGCTCTCCTGGGATGGGTGAGTTTCCTCCAGGGATGGCAGGAGCTGCACGGGAGCCATCCCAACACTGCTACAGCCTCTCAGCACAAAGGCAAACCATGGCACATCCCTGCAAATATTTCTGGGCAAGAAACCCAGCAAAGAGGTGCACTGAAACACCTCTAAATATCACTGACTGAGGAAAATTTTTTCATTTGATTTTTTCCTGCCCAGAGCTGTCCCTGTGAGACACAAACACAGGTGTGTGAAAGCCACCAACACCTCTGCTGCAGCTGGCCTGGCTCGTGCTGCCTAATTAGCCAGCCCATGGAACTCAGAGAACACAACTCCATCGAATTATTTTGGTTGTAGCATTTTCAGAGAGCTGGATTGCTTTTTCAGCTCGCTTGTCAGAAAGTCTGCATGCAGCAGTTGATAATTAAGCAGCTATTATTCTCTATTGCTCAATAATTGCCATATGTTCCTAAATGGTGTTTCTTTCCCCATCTACTGCAAATCTGGCTATGTTGGATTTTTCCACACACACTGAACTCCCCTGTGATTAACCCACATCTCTCTAAAGATAATCTTTAAGCCTCTGAGGGACCCCAAGTGCCTGAGGGACATGGCTATCTGCAATAAGGTTTAATTTCATTTAATTTCATTTTTAAAGCATCTCTGACCTTTTTCAACACACAGACCATAAAAATACTTTCCCACATGGATATATCAAATGACATGTCCACCTAGGTTTGCTAATAAAGCTCCACTGCTCTGTTCCTGCTGGCCCCTGGCTATATTAGCTGTCTGCTTGCCTTATTTGTGAGTTATAAATAGCCAAGGACTGCATACTCACTGTCTGGATACATTGAACAAACTGTGATTTTAATTCTCTCCAACAAGCCTGTCTCCTGACACAGGTCTGTCCTGAATTCTCAGTCTTACCTGTTTTCCTTTATTTTTGCAGTTCTTACATAGCTGGGAGATTCTTAAGCAAAATTCTCCCGCTGTAAAATATCCCAACAATTAGCAGAGCCACTGAGGGGCATTTTTCCAATGTTAACAAGCTGTTTGCTGCAAAGAAATCCTCCACATCATTTGTTATTTTCTGATTTGGTGACATTTATATACTCAAGCAGCACAAATGAAAGGCATCAATTTGTGAGCTGCTCTTCCTGGGTGAGCAAGAACCAAGAAGTCGTGAAATCCTCTCCAAGCCCTGCTGGACAAATTTGCTGCAAACCAAAGGCAACAGGCACTCACTTCCAAAAGCCTCCCAGCCTCAGGCCAGAAATGCTTTACAGGTGAACTAAGGCAGAGAATGCTGAAGGCTGCACTCAATACAGGACTGAAATTCCTAAACGAGGGTTTAGGTGGAATTTGGCACCTAAATCCAAGGCTGCAAGATGCAAATCCTCTTCTCCCAGAGCTCGTAGCAAACCTGAGCATCTCCCCTGTGTGACCAGGGACATCTCTGGGGTGGTGGATACAGGAGCTGCACCTGCCCCTGTTTTCTCAGCATCTCAGTTTGTGCTAAGGCTCAGTGAGTGCTGCTGTTCTGGAGCATGTCCAGGGCACACCTGAGCTCTGTGGGACACACCCCACTGGGAGTCTGAGGAAAAGGTCACTCCACTCTTTTAAGGACAGTAAAATCCAGGAAGCCCAGCAGGCCTCAGTAATTGCTGAAGCACCAGGCAGGGAAGCCCAAAACCTTCCTCTCCTGTACCCTCCTTTCAGGAAATTAAGTTGAAATGGCTCAATGTTGGCTCCTCCCAAAATGAGATTGAGTTCCCCAAACTCTCTGTTCCTTTTAACTGGTTGCCAGGTGAGTCATCTGGTCTCCACCAACTTCCTGAAAAATGGGCAAGAGGTACTTGAGTATTCTTCATAGAAAAACTTCCTTGAGACAGCTGATCTTTAGGTACCAAATCCAAAATCCAGGCTGCAGTGCCTCCCATCCATCAGGGAATTCCAGTTTTAGGATGTTCAGAGAATCACAGTGTCTTGATCTGGAAGGGACTCACAGGGATCATTGAGTCCAACCCCTGTCCCTGCACAGACACCCCAACAACCCCACCCTGGGCATCCCTGGGAGTGTTGTCCAAACTCCTGCAGCTCTGGCAGCCTCGGGGCTGTGCCCATTCCCTGGGGAGCCTGGGCAGTGCCAGCACCCTCTGGGGAAGAACCTTCACCTGAAATCCAACCTAATCCTGCCCTGACACAGCTCCAGCTGTTCCCTTGGTAGTGTCACCAGAGAGAAGCTGACAGCCCCAAGCACCATCCTGCTCTCATCCAGCAAACCCTGGACCAGAAACAAACCAAAAAAGGGCAGAAATCTTCAGAACAAATTACAGGCATGATTAGTGTGTGAAATGAGTTCGGATGAGCATGTTCCTGGAAGAAATTACAGCCTCTGGGGAAATAGTTTAAATGTCCCTGATGAGCAATATCTCACTCCATGATTCCATTGGCTTCCATCTTCCCTTCCCTACAGTTACAGTGAGGGTTAGAAAGATCAGCTCAAAATTTCCATGTGTTTACACTGTCAGGAACTGCTCCCATTTTAATCACTTTTATTAAGACTGGTGTGGCATTTGTGTTTTGTTCAGCCACACTTTGAGCAGTCTCACTCAGAGGATCTCCATGAAAGCTTTTCCATGTATTTGTGCTCTCGGCTGCAATCACAACTCACAAATATTTCCAAAGCAGGCCTTGGAAATATTTTATGCTGAGTGCAAGAGAGATCTGCTGGACTCCAAAATTGCTTCATACATGAATAAATGAGATTTTTGGCTGTGTAAAGAAGCTATCCACTGGGTTTTTTTGGTGTGAAATTTTATAAGAATGGTGCTGCCTGCAAATGTCTTTCCCTATCCTCTTGTACTGCAACATCCAATGACACAGCAAATGACAGTTCTTACTAATGCAGGCTGCTCCTTCATTTCAAGTTTCAAGCATTATGCCATTATGTCCCATGTTAACATGAAAATAGGAATTTTTTTTCTCTCAGAGACTTTAATGGAAAAATTAAGTTTGCTGCTTCTTCCTGTTTCATACAATCTCAGAGTGGCTTGGGATGGAAGGGACCTTAAAGACCACCTTGTTCCACCCCCTGCCATAGGCAGGGACACCTTCCACTAGACCAGGTTGCTCAGGGCCACATCCAGCCTTTCCTTATCTTGCTTTATTTATTTTAAGTTGTCAGTCCATAATTTGATGCATTCCTCAGAAATAATGGTGTCAGATGTCATTTCTCATGACCAGCTTCTTTCATTTTCTTTGCTGTCAGTTGCTGCAGACAGTTTGCATTTATGCAGCAGTTTGATGAAGTAATTTCCATTTTCATACCCTCGTTCACTTTATTAATTTATTTTGTTTCTGCAGTGTTTGTTTTCTTTATCTCTAAAAAGGAAGCAGAACTTCCATTGTTTAGGCCTTATATGGATTATCTCCAAGCTCTAAAATATCCTTCCTGCATGATATTCCAGCTTCTTTGCTTTTCATGGTTACATGCAATAACAAGCTTTTGCTGTTTGCATTAAAATCCTTCTCAAAGCCTTTTAAAAATATTAACTTTTGTCACTTCTTATTTTATTCCCTTCCTTAATGACACGGAGCATGTGGACACTTTGCTGATTATTCTTTTGTTTTCCTATTCCTTATAAACTATGAATTTTTTCCCCACTACTGCTTTCTAACACAGTTAATCCCCTGGTTAGGCTTGGTGCCTCATCAGGATGTTCTGCCATTTTTTTTTTTTATATATTAATTTGTCTGTGGGTATTTGTGTACCTGTAATTGAAAAACTCATTAAAATCACCAGGTTATTGTGCTTAATTTCAGTAACATTTATTGCAGCCTGCCCTTCAGAAAATGAAAACATTCAGACTCTCATCTAAAATTTTTTAACACATGCTTAGAGACATATGCTTAGTTTTGACCAAATGAAATTATGATTTACGTATTTATTATTGTTTAATTGTCTAATCCAGGTTTACCAAAGAACTTCTGGGCCTTGCACAACTCAGCACATACCAAAAATATGCCAACAGCACAATTTCCCCTCACAGCCATGCTGGAAATTTGAGCTGGATTTCCTCAGTCACATCCAGAACAGCCTCCGTGCCTTTAATCTCTCCAAGTGTATTATTATTATTATTATTATTATTATTATTATTATTATTATTATTATTATTATTGTTATTATTATTATTATTGTCACTATTATCATTATCACTCTTAACATCATCATTTGTAATTACTTCCCCTTCATTTTCAGCTTTTCAGTTTGTTGATTAATGCCCACAAAGGCAGATGTGCTGCTCCTGGAATTAGGATTTTCTCATTGGGCTCCATATGGTGTCACTTCCCAAGGACCATGCCAGGATCCCTGGTGATACAATCGAGCCTTGGCCTGCACAGAGTTTGAATTTCTTCTTTGATTATCCCAGGCCTCTTTTCCCACCCACATTTTCACATCACAGGGTGCATCATCACTGTGTAATTTTTTTTTATTATTATTATTTTTAATGTTCTTTACAGTGCATTCTAAATGTAGGTAACTTGAAAAGCTTCGTGAGAATCTCAGCTTACTTGGTCAATATGACCAGACCAAAGGTTGTCTGCACTTTATAACACCTTTTATCTGAAGAGTTTTTTACCTACTGGCAGACCCAGGAGCAGGTGAAAGGAACAAACAGAAAGAAAAGTAATGACAACACCATGTGTAGTGATGCTGGGGGGAAACTCCCACAGGGATCTCCTCAGCAGGTTATTGGACACAAATATTGAATATTATAATTATTTTCTGGCTCAGGTCTCCACTGCTGTGAGGTTCCTCACCCAGGGATGTTCTCACAATAAAGTTTCCTGCCTCTATTCCTATCTCTGCTGATGTTTTTTTTTCTGTGAAGACCTAGACTAGTCATGGGGGTTTTTTTTGTTTTCACAATTTGTCTGTACAGCTTTGGAAATGAAACTGCTGCAAGGTCTTCACGTGGACCTGGAGGTGCTGCTGAAATCCAGCCTTGGAAGATGTCTAAGGGGGTTGGAACTAAATGAGCTTTGAGATCCTTTCCATTCTATAATAATTCTATAATTCTATGATTCCATGATTGGGAAAGGTGGATCCTCTGTAATAGACCCATATATTATCTGCTTGCCTCCCACTTGCTGAGAAAAAGCACAGTAAAAGTCCATAATGGACATCTGAACTCAGGAACAACTTCCCAGGGCTTGAAACTGCCTAATTAAGATCCATAACAGCAGAGAGAACCTGTAAATGTCCAAGAAGATTTGGAAAAGATACAGAGTAACAGTAACAGGGAGAATAATCAGCATGTGACTATCTGGATTAATTGCCATTCCCTTCAATAACAGAGATGCCAGGACTGATTGCTCCGATGGCTTTTCTTTCAGCAAACATGAAATTAAGGAGGACGTAGCTGGGCAAACAAATCTTGCCCCCAGAGATAAAACCTATGAGCTGCAGTGACAGGGGAGGCTCTAGCTCTCAGCACATCAGTTTTGGGGGGGGTTTAAAGCTTCTGCTGTTGTGGGTTGGGGAAAAGCACAGCAGGTTAATGCCTGGTGGCATCCATCCTGTTTAACGTGGATTTCATGTGCCTGTGGCAAACATCACACTGGAGCAGGGAATGGGCACTCCAGACTGGAAGAAAATTCAGCACTCACAAGGAAAAGTGGAATCATAACTCTTGCCTATTGCTTTTGTTTTGTAGCAGTTTCTCAGGGCACACCTTTGCAGGATCTCAAGAACATGTGTTTTGTAAAAACAGTCATTTTTTCCCCCACAGGTTGCTTGCAGAAAGAGGCTTTTTTTGATGTTCCAGGCGTTGTTTTGGGTATTCTCTATTTTCTGCCCTCTAGAAAGTCACTGAAGCCACTGCCATGTCACCTGCTGGGGCTGGGGACACAATTGTAGAGCCAGAGGAGAAGATGTGCCTAACACATCTCCAACCTCCCAGCTGGTCTTGACAGCACATCGTTAACTTTCACAACTGATCTCATTAAGAAATTATAAATATGCAGAGTCCCAGTAAATTATTTAATCAGGAAGCTATTGGACACAAATAACTGCTCAAGGGAAAGATGCTGCCTCTGTATTACACTGACATCCTCTGTGGGTAAAAAAGATGGATGCTCAACTGCTTTGGTCCATTATTGCTGGGGGGAAACCCAAAATACACATATGTTGCTATTAAAAAAAACACCAAAAAACCAACCCCAAACCAACCTGGTTTCCATGCATTTTCTTTAGGAAGGAATGGTTTTTTTTTTTCCTCTGGAAATTCTCAGCACAAACTAGGACTTCTAAGGAGAATCAAGGAGTAGAGAGATAAGGTACAACTTGACACAAACAAGATTTAGTATATTTGCCGGGGGAAAAAACACTATCAGCAATTCTGAATCAAGAAGAAAATAAGAAACAGTGTGTTACATCGCATCCAGAGGGCTGGAAAGGAAAAAAGGAAAAAAAGGAAAGAAAAAAATCTGCTGTGTGGGGTGCGTTTATGTACAGGGATGGTGGGGCAGTTGTGAACTCACAGTGCAGCCCTTACCTCTGCCACCTCAGTTATTTGCCTCTGGGGCTGAATTCCCAAGAAAAGCCTCCAGTCTGCCACGAACCGTAGGACCTGGGTAATTTTAGCTGCAAGGCCCTGCTATTTCCCAGCTGTCTGACTCTTCGGATGGGTGTATATTCATGGCCTTAGCCACTCAGTTCTAAAATATTTAAATTCCCTTCTCTCCGTTTCTGCTGGAATTTGCCAGAGAATTTCCTAATGCCGGGAAATCTTCCTCAGAGTGTTGCAGACATCACAAGTAATCAGAGGAACATTCATATGGTTATATCTCACTCAGTTATCCCCTTGCACCAGAGGAATAATTGCACAGAAGCAATAAAGAGCAGACAACAAACGGTGAGAGACTGTAACCCCCGGAGCACAGCAGTCACTGGAGGGTGAATTGCTGTAAATCACCCACGAAATGAAAGCAGCTGGCGTGAGGTTTTTGCAAAGCCATGCTGAAGTACGAAAGACTTTAAAAACAGGTATAATGCGGGGAATTTTGAAATCCCATTACATTTCTGATAAATTCTTAAAGTATCTGCTATTCAAAGAGTTCTGCAAAGGGTTTCGCTTTTCCCGGGATGCGGTGCCAGGATGGAGGGGTCGGGAGACAATTCCAGCCCGCTTTTCCCGGGATGGAGGGGTCAGGAGGTGATTCCAGCCCGCTTTTCCCGGGATGTGGAGAGGCCGGGAGGCGATTCCAGCCCGCTTTTCCCGGGATGGAGGGGTCGGGAGGTGATTCCAGCCCGTTTTTCCCGGGATGCGGAGGGGTCGGGAGGTTGTTCCAGCCCTTTTTTCCCGGGATGGAGGGGTCGGGAGGTGATTTCAGCCTGCTTTTCCGGTCGGGAGGTGATTTCAGCCTGCTATTTACCGGGATGGAGGGGTCGGGAGGTGATTCCAGCCCGTTTTTCCCGGGATGGAGGGCTCGGGAGGTTATTCCAGCCCTTTTTTCCCGGGATGGAGGGCTCGGGAGGTGATTCCAGCCCGTTTTTCCCGGGATGCGGAGGGGCCCAGCGCAGCCCGAGGTCGCCCTCCCGTGGCGTTGGCCGCGTAGGAGAGGGGTGGACATGGAAAAAGTGGGAATGGGGAGATGCTGGAGAGACTGGAACTGGAAAACAGGGATGAAATGTCAACCAACCCTTTAAAAAGCACTTGGGAGTTTTGTGCAAACGCGGCTTTGAGGGGCTGCTCCGAGCAGAGCCCAGCAGTGAAGGGAGAACTCCAGGGATGCTCTGACAGAACTGGAGTCAAACAGCAAATCCTGCACCTCTCCCGAACCATCACCCTCCTCTGAGGAACTCGTGTGTCCATCAAGAGCAGTGTGGCAGCAGGACCAGGGCACTGCCCGTCCCCTGTGCTGGCATTGCTTTGGGAACTCCAAGCCTGGGGACAGTTTGGGACCCTCATGACAAGGAATTGAGGGGCTGGAGTGTGTCCAGGGAAGGGAATGGAGCTGGGAAGGGTCTGGAACCCCAGGAGGGGCTGAGGGAGCTGGGAAGGGGCTCAGCCTGGAGCAAAGGAGGCTCAGGGGGGCTCTTGTGGCTCTGCACAACTCCCTGACAGGAGGGGACAGGCGGGTGACAGTCGGTTTCTAACAGGTGTCAGGAGAAGAGGAAATGGCCTCAAATTGCGACAGGAGAGGTTTAGTTTGGATATCAGGGAAAATGTTTTCACCAAAATATTTGTCAAGCATTGGAACAGACCTAAGGCAGTGGTGGAGTCCCCATCCCTAGAGGGATGTGTAGATGTGGCACCTGGTGACATGGGTCAGTGCAGGGACAATGCTTGGACTCACCTTTTCTTCCCCATTGGTATTTTCTAACCTAAATAACTTTACACTTCTATGATTCCCTGTCCAGCACTGCAGCACAGGATCTTCAAAGCCTGTTTTCCAGAGCCTAAAAAGACCCCTTCCTTACCAACACACCTCATTAAACATTACCAATTGCTAAGTAAACATTCTTAATTATCAAGTAAACACTGCTGACATATTTCACACAAATAAAACTATCAAAACCCTGGAAGGAAATTTCTCCTCTGACAGATGCCTGTGGGGTACCCAGGCACCGGCTGTGAAGTCTGGTGCACCTGATTTACCCCTTGAAAACCATCTGATAAAATGAATTACCAGTCTCCTGTAAGCCTGGCAGCTGCCAGCACAGCAGAAAACATGTTCAAATTAATATTAGAGCTACAGAAAATTCATCTTCAGGGCTTCCAAAGCACTGAATCAACCCAGGGCTATGTAAGGAGTCATTAAAGTTCAAAATGAACCTTCCCCATTCAGTTCAAATGGAATCTGTTGAATATATTGGTTCAATATCTGTTCATACAGAACCATGGGCACAGCTCAAACACTTTGGGTTTTGAAGATATATTAAATCTGAATTTTCTCAACTGTTTTTGTAGCCAGAATTGTATTCACTTGTACATGCATTTTACCTAAAGGGGTATCTATTCCCTCTATGAGTTTTATCTAGGTAACAACGATTTATAAAGTAATCGTCTTTAGATAAGAGAATAAATTTACATTTTTAAATCAAATAATAGGTAAAATTCTGGCCTCTCTGAAGTCATAATGACTTCTGCTAATGAGTCTCTCTTCTAAGACAAAACAATCATGTCTCTCAGCAACTATACTCTCATTAAATCCTGTTACTCATAAACAGACAAGGTTATTCTCATCTTATACAGTATGAACAGAAATTCATATAATTTGCCTTCATCCCAGAAAAGTTCCAGGACAGAGTCTGGAGCAACCAGGTCTAGTGGAATGTGTCCTTGTCAGAGTTTCATAACCCTTCTTTTATTTGTGCATATTATCTCGTTACTTCCCTGCCTGGACCCCTCCATCCTCCTGCTGAAACTCTTAAAAAAACCAACCAAACAAACAAACAAAGCACCAAAAAAACCCCCAAAAAACCCACTTGAAAAACTTAAGGAACAAGAATATGAGTAAATACAGCTCAGCCTGAGAGGGAGTTGCTGTCTCGTGCAGGGTAAGGTTGGTCTCTGCAGCAGCAGCATGGAAGACAGAAAACTCCATGGAGCACGAGCAGGGGTGGCAGAACCCATCCAAAAAGGCTTTTCCACCACAAAGTCTATCCCGTTTTTTTTTTTCCTCAGCCACAGCACCCTGCCTCATTAGACACAGGAATATTCCCCCAGTAATTTTACACTTACACTGTATTTCCTTTTGTTATGGCAATCTCTTCAAATTCTTAGCATTTGCTTTTCAGAATGTTCGCATCTTGAATAAAAAATGAAGCAACAACATAAATCAAACTAAAAATGCTGTGCACTTTCCCTTTCCAGATGAATCTGTCTGTTGTAAGTTTAGTGCTACTGATCTGGTAGTTATTTTAACTGCTGCTTGGCTTCAGCCCTGTTGATATATTGGTTATTTTTATATATGGGAGGCCATTTGTGTGACTGATTTTGCAATTCATGCTGCCTGCTGGAGGACATCCCTAGAAACAGACCTCAGAGCTGTATTCTCAAGATGAAAGCAATTGGACAGAAGTACCTTTCTCAAAAGAGGGAACTCTATTACATTTTTTTTTCCCCTGAATTGCTTGCTCAAGCCAATTGGTTGGGTGATTGGAAGAAATGAAACAGGGGAAAAATTGATGGGATTCACATGTTGGTGTGCAGCATTAAAGCCATTTCTTATCCTTAGCAAATGGGGAGTGTTGGATCAAATTCCAGCATATGGCCCAAATACAGTCCATGGGAGAAAATGATTATGCTTATCATGCCATCACGGGGTTGGGAGAGGTGAAAACAAGAGCATCAAGAAAAAGCACAACCAAATTGCTCAGGGTTGTTATTTCAGGTTGCCAGTTGCTCAGGCTCCCTGGCCATGGAATAGAGACTCTGCAATAACTACAATTTCACAGATAAGTTGCATTTTAGGGGTCAATATAAAAAAAAAAAAAAAAAAAAAAAAAAAAAAAAAAATCAGGAGCCAGGAAGGAAAATATCAAAGGCTGACAAGAGAAAGAGGCTTTGGTAAGGAGGTTTGTGCAGCTTTGCTGTGTCATACCCTCCTAAGGTATAAAGATGTGACCAAAAGGCATCCTGACTCAGTGAAATCATAAATATATATCATCTGCATGGTAAAGACCTATGGTTACAATTCTTCAAGATGCACATCCAAGTGTACAAGTACTTGCCAAAAATCCAGACATGAACACCCCTGGGGCTTGCACACCTCACTGAACTTGGTCTGTCTGAAGTTTTGGGGATGACAGGAACTGTGTCTATGTGATGCTGAATATTTCTGGCCTTCCTCTGTGAATGTGAACGAATGAACAGCTGCACTTCATCTGGGCAGCATTTATTGATATTATTACCTATTCTCCAGCAGAGAGTCACAGCAGAGACTTAAGGAAGACCAAAACATCTTACAGTGAAAGGTTTCAGAGCAATCCCTCATCTGCTGACCAGTGACTTTGAGATTTCTTGAGTCACATATCGAGATTATAATTGAGATTACATAGAGAGATTTAAATGACAACTATTTTCTTTTTTATCACAAACCTGCCCAAACACTTTGGGGTCCTGGTCTCAGACTGATCACACAGAGAAAAGATTATCCCCTTTTCCTCAGTTTAATCTTGTCTTCTGTTTTTCATCAGATGCTCCCTAGCTGCTTAGAGAGGTCAGAAATCACAGATTGCTCTGCTATCCCAGGTGACATAAAAATACTTCTGTTTTAATTTCTGTTCAGCTCAGTGACTGCAATTATTCCTGTCAGATGTGGACCAAAGTAAACAATCCTGAAATAATTTAGAAATTACAGTTGTTTCCCAAAACATTAAAAAAAGGAAAAGAGTGTGGTTTATGCCACCCATCTGGATGCACATGGCACAACATCTGCAGCTCCGAGGGAAGGGCGTTGGTTCTGAAAGGCACACACAAAATGACACCCCAAAAAGTCTCTTTTATGTTGTTTTCCAAATTTTCAAACATAGTTGAGTCCACAAAACAGGAGTGGGCTATTCAGATAGAAGGATTTGCACTGGGAAGTGTCCAAGAAAGGATTGGATGTGGCACTCAGTGCTCTGGGCTGGCTCACAAGGTGGGGATCAGGCACAGGTTGGACTTGATGATCTCAGAGGATTTCTCCACCCTAAATGATTCTGTGATTCTATGAAAATTTCCAGTTTGTGCCCATCACAGTGGGTAAGACTCAATGACCTGGTACTCAGCAGTACCTTGAATCTTTCTGTGAAAAGAAAGACTGGCTGCTGGAAAAGAGAAAAAAATTACAAAAATCACATAAAGAGACGATACACAAACTGCCATCAATTGCAGAATTGGTTTCCTCCATCCCCTCCCTCCCAGAAAAAAGCTCTGTGGGGTGAATATTCAGCATCAATTTGCACTAAAATAAAGATTGATGTGATTCTTCCAGCAGACTGATTGGTTTATCAGATACCTGCCTTAAGCTACAGGCATTGCATGGGAGTCACTGTGTATTTTTGACACTGTGCCATTTTTGCTCAATTATCTACAGTTCCTAAAAAGAAGAAGGCATTTTCCTTCAAAATATAGCTTGAAGGAGAACATAAAAACATACAAGATTAAGTCACTTTGCATTTTATTGTGGAATCAAGCAGATGTATGGATTATTTTGCTTTGGGGCAGAGAAGCCAGGATGGGCTGGTTCTTACAGGGCATTCCTGACATTTGGCTTGAAAACTGCTGATCACTAAAAGCTGGACCTAAGTTCCAGATCTGACATTTGCACCTTTTCTCGGTGCAGAACTTGCATTTTCAGGGTCACACATGACAGCCCCCAGGGCAGGGAGCAGTTTGGAGTAGGCTGAGCCAGATGGGGAAATCTCCCGTGGCAGCTGCAGCAGATGGGAACTCAGGAGAGAGATCCCACAGAGACCTTCTATCTCCAACTTCCCTCACTTGCCAGGAGCTCTGGATTTCTGATTTCTGGATTTTTGTAAAGCTTTCAGCAGCTCTAGAGGTTTGAGGAAGAGGTGGGCAAGTCGAAGTTGGTGTGATGGAGATCTGTCCATTGCTGGGATACAGCCAGCCCTAGGAGCTCATCAGGTGCCAGTATCCCACAGGAAAGTCTTCAAGTGCAAATTTTAATCTGGATGCAGAATTAAACTGGGTTTAAATCTTACCTAAACTTTACTGAAATAATTTGGCATTCCTGTGTGTCTCCATGTGCTCTGGACAGTTCATTCCCAGAGCTGCTGCCCAGCTTTACCCTGTTCTCAGAGCAGCAATTCCCTTCCACCTGGGCAAAGCATCCCTGTGCTGTAACTCCATCTCTTTTACAGGCACCACCAGGCATTAACCAGGGTATTCAAAGTGCTGGGAGTGCTATAAAAAACGAGTAGCTGTGGAATAAAAATCTCTCAGAAACATAGAATGGTTTGGGTTAAAGGGAGCTTAAATTCCATCCAATCCCTGCCCTGGGCAGGGACAACTTCCACTATCCCAGGATGCTCCAAGCCCTGTCCAGCTTGGCCTTGAACAATTCCAGGGATCCAGGAGCAGCCTCAGCTTCTCTGGGCACCCTGTGCCAGGACCTCCCTCAC
The DNA here is from genome assembly GCA_018697195.1 of Certhia americana. Taxonomy (NCBI): domain Eukaryota; kingdom Metazoa; phylum Chordata; class Aves; order Passeriformes; family Certhiidae; genus Certhia; species Certhia americana. Next base: position 3,693,847 of record CM031862.1, read on the forward strand.
CTTGGGAAGAATTTCTTCCCAATATCCAATATTCCATCCAACCCTGCCCTCTGGCAGTGGGAAACCATTCCCTGTATCCTGCCACTACATTTGCAGTAATTTCATTTTTAAGTGGAGAAGTCCTGTATTAAAAGAAAATGAAACAAAATAACCACGATACACAAACAATAAGAAAAACACATACAGAACAGCTAAAAAATAAAAATTTAAAAAAAAATAAAGACAAGCAAAACTGAAAAAAGAAACTACTTCTTCTTCCCGAGCTCAGCGCTCTCTCGCATTCCCGACACTGCGCTCTCCTGTCTCTAGAGGGCTGCCTTAAACCACGGAAAAGTCTTTCTGCTCTTTCCTTCTACCTGCCATCGCAATTTCTGCCTCGTCATCAGCATCTCCTCCGCATGAATTCCTGTCACCAGCCCGGAGCAAAGGTCCTTCAGAAGGAGACTCGTCTGCAGCTCTGATCTTTGGGGTGTCCCACGCTGCACAAGCGACCCGAGCACTGGAGGGTGATAGCAAATCTTGGCGCTGTGTATTTTGGCTCCAACTAGTGCAAAAGTGCAGGTCTGTTATCTGGGGTTCATTCCTCGCTGAGAAGGGTTAAATCAGGGACTTTGACCGGTTTCAGCAACTTAAATGCAGCTCTGAATGTGTTAGTAATGCTCAGAAATCAAGGCATGAACGCTCAGAAAGAATTAAAATAAAGAACTCCACTGTAAGTCCAAAATGATGCTGCACTTTATGCCACTGCATAATAAAATAGAAAGCAAATGGATTTTATAAAAGTGCACATTCCATTTCCAAATACCACATTTTAAAACTTGAAGTGACAGGTTGCATTTTAATTGCTTTTTTTTTTTTTTTTTTGATAGTAGAGGTAAGATTCAAGAGTTCAGTGCTAAAAAGAAACAGAGTATAAATGAAACTATGTCATTCAGTAAGAACCTTTACTCCTGAAGTAGTTTATGCTGAAAACAGTCTTATTTTGTAAACCTGATGATCAAAAAGAACCTGCCCAGTTTTAAAATAAAACAGAGTCAGCACTTTTTCAGTTATGGGGAAAGCAAAAAGGAAGCTTTTTAATAATTTGCAGTGAACTCCAGTCTCTAAATATCAGCTTAGTACCTGAGCTGATTCAAAGGGAAAGCAAAACAAACTGCTGCACTTGTGTGGAAAACAAATCATTAATCCAAGCTTTGAAGGCATTCGGAGTGTTCTTTGCAGGTAATAACAGTGTTTAGTAGCAGGAGGGGGTCAGAGCCCTTGGCCCCCTCAGCTTTGGCTCATTGCCCTCAGGTCATGTCAGGGTGTGTCCAGCCCCATCCTTATTTACACCAGGACCTCCTGCACTTCAGGAGAGCAGGATTGCAGGGAGATACAGATCCCAAGGGATCCCAAACAGGTGCCAAACACACACAGAGGTTCCACCACCCCTCCTGCAGCCAAACCCCACAGAGCCAGAGTGGGCTCAGCTCGAGTGGCCTGGCTGAAGCACAAAGACACCCTACAGGCTTGTGAGTAAGAAAAACACCCTTGGGAATCTTTGGCTCATGGCTGCATTCAGATTCCTTGAGGATAAACCCCCTGTTCCTTTTCCTTGCCCTCCTTCTTTTGAAGCATTTTGTTTCTACTGGCTCAAGCATTTTCTTTTAGAGTACACTGAATTAAACAATTTTTTTCCTGTGCTCCCCGGCCCCACCTGAGCCAAGACCCTGGCACAGGATTTTCCTTAGGGCCTGACTGTCCCCTCATCCCTGTGATTCACACGCCAAGGATGGGGTTGATCTCATCCATGCTCCCTCCCCAGGGGTCAGGTTTAATCTCAGAGTCATGAGGCACAAGCAGCACTGTGGAAACCCTTGAAGGACCTTCTTTAGGAAAAGGCAATGCTTGAATAATAGATTCATACATGCAAAGTAAATACTTTATACACTAGAGATGCAAACAGATTAAATTAATTTACAGCTATTCCATTTATTACATAGCATTCCACCAAGTACCATGGATGGGATGGTTTACAAGGGGTAAAGAGGTTGCATTTACTAAGCTGCTGTGAAAATTGTATAGGAGAATCAAATGCATTTCCTGGCTTAACAGAACATGGGATACGATTTCTCTAAGTACTGTCACCAGTGTTAAAAATATGTGATGGGATATATCAGTAAGAAGCATCTTCAAAGAGGATTAAAGGTTCAGATGCTTTTTTTCTTTTGTTTGAGGCAATAATATATTGAATTCTTTTAGACTAATTAAACTTGAAACTGATCCAGCTTGCTGCTTTTTTTTTTTTTTTTTTCTTTTTTTTGGGTACAATGCTTCTTACAGTTTATAGCTAATTGGCAGGTGAGCAAGATAAGTAGCACTGAACACCACTTGATGCTGTTACAGCCTAAGGGAGATGGGCAGCCTGTTGTACAGGAAGAGGCTGTTCAACACACAGAGAAGATGAACATAATGAATTTTCACCTGAGGAGATAATGCAATGACTTAACCCCCCACAAGAAATAAGACCTTGGTGTTCCAGGAAATTTCTTATTGAGGAAGTGTTTCAGAGATGACAGCAAAGCTCCTTTGTGGCCACCTAAACACTAAAAAGCCTGTAGGTTGCTTTGCTTCTTGGTTGAAATTACAGAATCAGAGCACTTGACTTGCATTCAGGCTTTGCTAATCCCCGTGGAGCTTTATCCCCTGTTTGTCATTAGCTGGCTGCATTGACAGCCTCTCCTGCCCGCCCTCCCTAACCAAAACAGCAACAAAAACTCCTTTGCATCAAAGAGAATTCCCTTTCAACTTTGATCACATTTCTCTTGCTACTCAAGCCTGTTGCTAAGAGAAACTGCGGTGGTGAGGAATGGGCGAGTCATTATTATAATTACTCTTGTTACACCCCAGTGAGAACAAGCCTCTCCCAGCACTCAGGGAATTATCCAGCAGGGCAGGCTTTAATTGATAGAGTTACTGACAGCCCTGCTGGGCTGGAGCTGCAGGAGAACCCAGCCACAACATCAGCACGTGGGGCAGGAGCTGCTGCCACCATGGACTGGGCTCCCTCTGCCAGGTGAGGGGATGTGCAGGGCTCTGGCTGCCAATACTGGGGGTTTATTCCATCAGAACAGCTGCTGCTGGGAGCTCGGGACCAGCACAAAAGCCTGTGCTAAAATATCTGCTGTGCTGGTGCTTCTCAGCCCTCTGCACAGAACTGATGGTCAAGGCAGGAGCAGAAAATGTCTCATGGAAAAGTAGGACTCAACTCTTCTGTCTGTCACTTGTTCCACTGGCCCAGCCACATTCCCTGACTGGCACTGTTTATGAGTCTGGAATCTTTTATGAAATCTAGAATATGTAATAAAAAGCCCTAAGAAATAGTAAGCAGAGATGTGATGCCTTATAAAGAGACAAGGTAGGCACTTTCACAGCAGCCAGGCATTGGGCCAGGCTGGTATTTGGTTTAGAACGGGATGAGAGGATCTGGAGCACCTTCAGTGTAGTTCTGCACCTTGCTTCTGCTACTTGAGAATTTTTTAGTGGCTTTATAGAGTTTAGTTCTAAAGGAAAAATAATGATAAGATACATGCATGCTAAAAAGCTCTTTTCTTTACATTCCCAAGCATATAAAGAAAACTGCAGCATATACCCTATCATCTGCTGGAGGTGGCATGAAAAATACAAATACATCAGCTCCTGAGACTGCAAGGCAAGAGCTGTAATAAATGCACATGCAATGGTGTTGAGAATATCTGCGCTCATTTCAACATATGCTTTCCAAAGTGCCTCGGTATTTCAGAGAGGTGCTTGCTCTGAAGTAGCAGCACTAAATAAAAGTGTTTTAATTTTTCAGGCAGTACAAATAGAGTGAAAGGAAGAAGGGAAAGGATTATCTTTTTCACCTCCTGTGTAAAAGGTATCCCAACAGGCTCCAGGTGACACGACGTTTACATGGATCACTGCTTAGTCATTCATCCAGCATGGCTGGAAAACGTCAAGTGCAGGGCAAATACCTGCATATGTTGAGACAGAAGAAGTTACTCTTTGTCTTAAGGCCTCTAATGGATCAGAAGGAAAGGGTAAAACTGAAATAATTTTGACAAATACAGCAGATCTTCAATGTAAAAAGGAAAAGGAGACATTGAGGAAAAGTCCTCAAATTGCACCAGAGACGGTTGGGATTAGATATGAGGTGAAATTTCTTCACAGAAAGCATTGCAACAGGGATTTTTTAGAAGTGGAGTCATCATTCCTGGAAATGTTCAAAAAATATGTGGGTATGGCACTTGAGCACAAGGTTTGGTGGTGAACATGATGGTGGTGCTGATGGTGGACTCAATGACTTCAGAGGTCTTTTCCAGCCTTAAAATTCTATGATTCTGTGATTAATTAATGTGGAATTCCAGCCTCAAATATTCAGGAATCGTAGAAAAAATTTTGCAGATGGAATTCATGGAGCAGTGTCTGCAGTACCTTCCTTGGTCTGGGTTTTTTTTCAAATCTGAGGTTGGGGGAACAGCAGGAGGAGGAGAAGCAGCATTCTGCCCCAGGGAGCAAAAAACAGGGGTTTTTGGGGTTTTTTTTGGGTTTTTTTAATTTTGAAGATGTAGAGGAACTCCAGTGCTTTCCTCCCTTGAGTCTCCCAAACCTTTCAGAAATGCTGCCCAAGGGTTTTCTTTCCTGTCAGGGAGCAGTGATGGCAGAAAGGGAATTGCAGCTGAGTATTGTGTACATACAGAGACGGGATGGGCTTGAGCCATTTCCCCCTGCCTGCCATCAGTCAGAGCCTGAGACATTAAACTCTATCCCCAGCTAAAAAAAATCTTCTCTTTGCTTTGAAAGAGAAGGGTTGGCAGCTTTGTAGAACTGGGAGGCTTGGAGATCCTTTAAAATATACTTTACAACTGCTTTGGCTTTACAGCACTTCTAGAGTCAATCAAAAAGCAGGGCAGGGAAGACTGGAAGTTTGAACCCAGCTACTTTCTAGGAGTTACAGCTATTGATTACAATTGCGTTGACTACCAGACCATTTAATCTAATGAAATTGTTCTTGAGTGGCACTACTGCAATTGAGAAGAAAGTGTAGCCAACTTGGAAGGAACATTTAAAAGTGTTAGAAGAGGCAATAGTTGGATTTCAGAGCACAAATGGGTTTGTTAGCACATGTTAAGCTGATTGTTTTGTGCTTAGTTGTATTCCTCTAAAATTATGTTATTTTGCCAGGACTAATGCAGGAGAATAGAATAGTAGTTTCCCTACAATTTCTATGGCTGAATTCCCTTACAGTGAATATATAAAACTATTAGATCCTAAAGCTGAGACAAAAACAAATTAATTTTTGAGAGGCAAATATAACTCTCAAAATCTCTTAGATAATTCTGTTACTTGTGGCTTAATATGAAGGAGGAGAGTTAATTATTTATAACATGCATGGGGTTCACTAAATGAGAGCTGCAAGATGAGATGGAGTCATAAATCAATGCTCTGTAAATATTGTTCTTTACTCAAAGCCAAAAGGAAAGGTGTTTGTGGGATGGAGCAGGGATTGGCAGCACTGAAATCCAGCAGGTAAAACTCCTTCTGGAGAGCTTCTCATCCCTCAGAGCTACTTATGGAAAGGGCTGCACTGTGTTCTGGGTTTTCCCATGCCCCTGTCTCGCCCTAAATACAACACCATGCCTGGGTTTTGTCTCAATTAAAAAAAAAAAAAAGAAGTCAGTTTGGGTTTGGCTGCTGAAAGAACTCTGCACGTGTGAGAACATTGGTCTGTCATGTCTGGTCCTGACACAAACCCAGAATCACTGTATTAGTTCTGTGGGTTTATTCTTATATTAACCTTGTCATTTCTTAAATAATTTTTATCTGCCATTAGACCCCCAAAAGATAGAAAATGCTTGTTTCCACAAGCTTATATTTAAGTTACCTTTTCAAAGTAGATAATCTTGATTAATTGCTTCAGCTAGCAAGGGTTTTCAGAGGTAGGTTTAGAAAGGAACCTTTCTGGTCAGGACAAAGCTGCAAGAGAGAATGGAATGGTCTTGGAAGGGACCTTAAAATCCATCAGTTCAAACTCCCCTGCTATGGTCAGGAACACCTTCCATCAATCCAGGCTGCTCATGACTGTCCTTAGACAGCCCTTCTGTGATTTTAAATTATGCTGTAATATTTCACTGCATTTCGGAGTGAAGGATCTGTTTAGAAGAGGCTGAAGGCAGATCTGCTGTAGAACTGGGCTGCTGCCCTCACCAGGCTCCCTCTGAGCCCTGGGAAACACCTGCAAACTCCTTCCCTGTGGCCACAGCAGCTTCAACTTCTACCTCTGATACTTCTCACATTTATTTCGTCTTCTTCCCTATTTAAACCCTGAAATTCTGTCCCAGCCATCTTTTCAAAGGTCTTCCTTTGAAGCTCTTGGGTTACCCATTGCCTCAGACCTTCAACCACTTCACACTTTTGTTGCAGCACTTAATTGTAAGTGTTAATTGATGGACTACAACTGACGTGAGCGTGAGAGTTCTGCTATCGTACCAGACAAAAGAATTCAGGTAACTGCCGGCTCCTCTCACTTTACACGCAAATAGTGCCCGAGCTCTGGGAGACCCAGAGCTGAATTATTGATGGGGAAGGGGCACCTGCCTGGCTTGAGCAGGGCTTGGCATCCGAGCTCGGGCAGGAAACACCGGGAAGTGAAGCAGGGATGAACAACCCTTTGAATAAATTGCAGACAAAAATCCCCTTGGCCAGCGAAAGGTTAAATAACAGGGATAAGTGAGTCACTCCATCTCCTGCCCTCCCCCATCCCCACACTGCAAGTTTAATAAGCCAAAATCAAAACCATCTAGGCCTGGAGCTTTCTAAGATTTAAGACTTTAAAATGTGAAGCACCTCATTATATGTGCCTATTTTCAATAAAAAGGGGAGATAACTGGTGTCACGTCAATGTCTTATCGGTGATATTTGTTTGACTTCTATTTCAAAAGTGCACTGCTTGCTTTTCCTGGTGCTGGAATCAAACTCTTCTGAATTGTACAGTATAAGGGGAGATATCAGTTTTCACCTAAGAACTTTCAAAAGGAGACCAGTCTGTGCCTCACTCTGCAGAAATAAAGAACTATTGTACAGTAGAGCGTATAACACTTGCAACATGGCCAATTGACTTCCTTCCTATTAATCAACTACTCTGTTTACCTTCTTCTACAAACCATTTCAAAACCATTAAAACTAAGAGGATTAGCATCACATTTCTGGCAAAAAGCACCTTAATTTCAGCGAATGCTACTTTCACTCTCTGAGATTTAAAAAAAAAAAAAAAAAAAGACAAACCTAGAAAGAATTGGATTCTTTATTGTGGCAAATTCACTGAAACAGGAATAAATTATATCTCCCATGTAAAAAAAGGCAGAGGGAGGGGGGTAAAAAGGGGGCTAGAGAAGTACAATCCTCTCAATCCAGTGAGAGAGAACTGCAAAAGAATTGAATTACCAAGAAAGAAAAAATTTCAAAGCAATCCTGAAACATGAGTTAAGTCCTGACAATTTGAATCAATTGTTCTGTCCTGGCTGTGTAGGAGCAGTTCCTACTTTTGTAACCTTGATTTCGGAAACAGTTGGGAATGGTTCACTTGGTCTGCAAATAATACTGCAGCCAAAAGTTCAAGGCCCAAATTCCCCTTTTCCTGTGCTCTGGGAATTTGCCTGGCACAGACAGGGAGGTGCCATTGATGCCAATTTAGTTTTATTTAGTTCCAATCTTGATTGTAGGAGTTTTGCATGGAATTAAAAGGGGGGAAAATTTTGTTCCCAGTAAATTTCCGTCTCCTGAACACCACACAGCATCAGTTTAAATGTTTGCAGCCATGCATTTTACTTTGTTAAATGGGAGGTTTAAGAGATGTAGCAACCAAACACACACCTGAGAAACAAAATTAATTATAAAAGCACACTTAGTTGATATATAGAAACTTAATCCCTAAAGGGCACAATGACAAAAACACAAGAAAATTATATATAAGTTAATATAACAGAAAAATTTACCTCTGAAAGAGAGAAAATTAGAAGAGAATTTAAATATTTCCAGGAACTTGTCATAGAGCACCCCATGGAATGAGAGTACCTGGTGAAGTCTTAATCCAATAAATTATATTAAATACCAAAATTCCAGACAGGGTAAATAATGATGCCAAGGATGCTGCAGAGATCTCCACACAGGGCTGGGATAGGGGGGCCCAGGAATCCCTGCACAAACATCATCAAGAGACACTCTGGGATGTCCCACAGTGGCAAAAAAGACAGACAAGGGGTCTAAATTGTGTGTGCAAAGGTAGAACAGATTAGGCATATTACCTTGTTTTTATGTCCCTTCCCTAATATTTTCCAGCAATAAATTTCCAAAGAAATTTCTTGCACTAAATGTCCAAAGAAACACCTAAAATACCTCTTATAAATAAAAATACTGATTTAGAGCCCTTTAGCTAATTCATGTCACTATTTTCTCAGTCCTGTTACTAATCCTACATTGCTGCCATTTGTTCATAGTATTGAAAATTAACTTTTTCCCCACTTTCATTCCACAGTTTGAGCCTGCTGAGCAGAGCAGAGAGAAAGAGGCACTATTTTGCTTTCTTGGTTTCTCTGAAAAAAATAGATTGGTGAATGAAGGGAAGAATCCACAGAATTTTTTTTTTTCCTACTACAGAGCATTGAAGCATTTTTAAAGCAACAGATTTTCAGGATAGGAAATGTATTGAAAACAAAGCTTTTAAATAAGTATTTTCACTTTGGCCTTTTTTTTTTTCCCAGCTAGCTCTCTATAACTCATGCTCAGAAATAAGACAACAGTGACTCCAAAGGGAAGTTGCAGCTTTATGATAGAGGACACCAGTTAAAATGCCCCTGAATTTCAAAGCCTGTCCTGGTTATATTCCAGTGATCCATCCAGTGCAGCTCCAACAGTTAATATATGGGGATTGCTCTGAGATTGCTGGTTTAGGATCAGACTTTTTGAGGCACATAATTCTTCAGGCAGAGCTTGATGATCAGTCTCTGGGGTCTGATGCTGATGGTCCCTTCTCTTTGACAAGATAAATGGTCCTTTATAACTCTTGTCACATCGTCGAGCTGGCATCAGGAAATTAAGATAAAACTTTTCTGCTGGCATTGCAGTGTTATAGGGCTGCAGGACTAAACTGCTCACTGCCAGAAAAAGTCTAACTTTGTCAGGGATTTTGTGTTGAGCATCAGCCTCACCAAATGAGAACTTGGAGGAACGATGTTGGTGTTTCTGCATCTTGGGGAAAGACGTTAAAAATTAACTGCTCATCTCCTATTGCTACAAAAAAAAATCAACCTCATAGGATTGTTGATTAAAAAAAAATATATATATATAAACATAGAGTCTTAATTCAAATTTATTCTGAAGAGTTTGAATAAAGTAGCAAAGTCCCATGCTGGAATTTCTTAATTTAAAAAAGATCTTACAAAATAAAATGTCTACCTCTGCTAGAGAAAAAGCATCTGATAAGACACGGGTTTGAGTCACAGAATCATAGAATGGCTTGAAGGACCTCTAAAGGTCACCAAATCCAACCCTGTTTATTATCAGAAAGCTTTCCTGAGCAGTGATGCACAAAATACTTGCACACAGGGCATGGAAAGAACGTTTTCCCACGGAGCAGGTCTCTTCTCATCAGCAGGTTGCAACAGACAGTTCTTGAATATTGTTTTCCCACTACGAGGAGAGCCATAGATATTCTAGAAATACAATTGAAGAAAATGATTGTAAACTCAGGAGGATGACAAGCAAAAAACCAAATACTGCAGTGGTGTAGGCAGTGATCCATGCCCTAGTCCATGGCTCCAGTCCATCCTGCAGCTTCCTCTGGTATTAAAAATACTGAGGATTTTACAAGCAACATCTTCTCAAAGCATCCTCTCTCTCAAGACCTAAATTTCTTGCCACCTTTTTAGAAACACAAACTTGGAGCAAGCATTTCTCCTTTCTGCACAACCACAAACTAAAAAAAAAGGGAGTTTCAGTGTCATGTGTCCCATAGGCCTTTTCATAGATGTATCTGGGTTTTTTTCTATAACAAAAGACAAGCTCCAGTCACACAAACCTGGGCTGCATCTGGTGACCATAACACAGGTAGTGCTGCCTAAACTGGGGGTTTAGCCCAAATAAAGAGGATTTTAGAATGGCCTGGGTTGGAAGAGACCATAAAGCTCATCCAGGGCCACCCCCTGCCATGGACAAGGACACTTTCCACTGTCCCAGGTTGCTCCAAGAAAGGTGTTTACAGCAAAGCTGCAAGGTGGATAAGAAGGAATAAACAAGCCCAGCTCTTAAACCCTTGTTTTTGTCAGAGGAGTTTAAGGCCATTAAGCTCAGTCTTTTAAGCTGGCTAAGAGAAAGCCAGGGCAGATTCTATGAGATATACTGTATATTAAAAGGTTCCTGATTTTTCCCAAATGATAACCTGCTGAAGGAAATGATGTCCTCTGCCACAGTAGCTGCTTGTCTAATTGCAAACCATGCAACCTTATCCCCCCCGAGATTTACAGATAAAAAAACCCACTGTCATCACCTCCACCCTTCCTGTCTCCACTCTCTCTGTACAGCAGGTAAGACAAGAAACAGGGGCTGGAGGATTTAAATAGAGGGAGTACATTTGAGAAACAGGACAATTACAGACACCAGCATGGACACGTGTGCAGCAGCAATGTTACAAGTTAGTGACAGCAGCCTTTTCAACTGAGTACCAGTAAAATAAATAACAAATGTGGCTCTGGAGGAACATGGTTGCCCTGAGTACTTCAATTAAAGCAATCAATGAAAGTGCCCATCTGGGTAAAGTTTTGAAAGTGACTTGTTTTAAAAAAGCAGTAATAAGCAAGGTCCAAAATTCACTGTTTCCCTGGCAGTTTGGATAAGAGTGTGAGAAGAAGGACATCCATAACCATGAGTAAAGGCTCCCTTGTTTATACATTTCTCCTGACAGTGTAAGAGGTTATTTTGATCCCTGAGAAGGCTGAGTCAAACTCTGTCCTGGTGCTGATGCTTGTTTGTGCAAAGCACATGTAGGGAGTGAACCTGCTAAGCTGTGCAGCTTTCCTGCAGGGAATGCAAGCCTCAGAAAAGGATCTGGATGTCCACTGATGGTGCAGCTGTGACCCTGTGGGAAGCTGCACTGGAGCTGTCTGTTCCTAAAGGACTGACCCCACAGAAGGGACCCACGCTGGAGCAGATTCTGAAAAACTTCCCATGAGAAGATTCACAGTGGAGAAGTCCATGGAGAACTTTTTTCCGTGGGAGAGACCCCACCCTGCTGCAGAGGAAGAGTATGAGCAACCCTTACCTGAGGAGGAAGCAGCAGCAGAGACAAGTGATGAACTGCCCTCAGGTCCCACTCCCTGTTCCCCTGAGGGTGAGGAGGTAGAGAAATCAGGAGTGAGGTTGAACTCAGGAAGAAAGGAGGGGGTGGGAGAAGGGGTTTTTAAAAGTTGGATTAATTTCTCATTACCCTACTCTGATCTGACTGACAATAAATTAAATTAATTTCTCCAAGCGGCCTCTTGGGGAGTGTTTTGCCCATGACAGTAACTGGTGAATTATATTTTCCTACTTTTGTCTCAACCCACAAGCCTCTCATTACGTTTTTTCTCCCCTGTCCAGCTGAGAAGGGGAGTGATGGAGCAGCTTTGGTGGGAGCCTGGTGTCCAGGCAGGCTCAGCCCATGCCATGAGCACAGATTGCTCTGCCTCCCACCCCTGCACCACCAGGGCAGCTTCACATCCATTCCCTGCTGCCAGAGGAAGGCTGCAGGAGCAGTAATAGGGGCTGAAGATCTTGCAGTCTCACGAAAGAGTGCATTAATTGAGCAAATTTTTATGGATGTGGAAGTCTAAATGACTTTTCTGCCTCTAGGCTTTCTGCACAGGATTGTATATTCAGGTGAATGAAATATAAGAGTTAGGCTGGGTGAGCATTTAGCAAAACTAAAATCTTTAGCTAAATTTGCCACCCTTGACCTCTACACACATTTATTTGGTCTCATTTTATGAAAACCATCATTTTGCAGGGCCTAGCATGTTAGGATGAGACAGGGTGGAGAAAACTGGACAAGGGAGAAAAGACAGATATTTTTTCTGCTGCCCCTTGGTCTCCTCCCCCTTCTTGTAAAACACTTTTTCTCGGGTGATGAGCAAGGCAATCAAGGACTTGGCAGGGCTGGGTAAATATATTTTCCTAGGAATCAGCTATGCAGCCACAAAGACCTAAACTTTCCTCCAAGCACTGATCCCAAGGAGGTGAATTCCAGGCACAGGCAGTGGGGAGGTGTCTAACAGGGCCATGGTCTAGTGGTGGACCTGCCAGTGCTGGATTAATTGATGATCTTAGAGGGTTTTTCCAACCTTAATTATTTTGGGATTCCAAGATATGTGACTTCACACAACTCAATTCATCCCTTTTTCCAGTCTCTTCTCAGTTGTTTTAAGTAAAGTGTAATTTGGGACTGAGGATTTCCGTGGCCCTGGGACTGTAACAAGTGTGGTCCTGACCCCAGACATGCAACCAACACTCAGTTTATGAGCATTTCTTCTTTGGATTTGTCTGGGAAATAAACCCACCTCATTCTGAAAGCTTTATCAGCTCATTTCAGCTTTCTCTATATCACAAAGAAATCAGTAGCAGCACCCTGCAGGTGCTACCCTGACAGGGAAAAGAAAAAAAAAAAGACATCTGATATGACCTGTTTTCTGGAAAAAAAGAAAATATAGATGATTTCTCTGTATGTTGCCCAAGAAGGTACAAATCCTGTCCAAGCCTTGACTTCCCAGGCAAAAGGCTTGGAGGGTGAGCTATTAACATTTGCAGATGTGAACCTCCCTCATTATCTTACAGCCAGACTCTCACAGTCTATTTAGTATCATTGCAGAATTCACTGAGATGAAAATAATGACAAAAAATACTGTGACAAGATAAAGTACAGTGCTATAAAAATTCTCTACAGTGCTATAAAAATTAGATTCTTAGCAGAAAAGAGAATGAAGAGGTAATTTAGTAAAAGTGATGGATGAACCTCAGAAGGTTCGGAATTTTAGTTCAGTGCAGTTGCTTATTCAAACCTGGGAAATTCAGGAGAATTGTCACCCACTGTGACTGCCCGGCCCCTCTGGTTCTGACCACCTTAAAGCTGATGAAAAGAACACAAGAAACAAGATGTGATAACATTTTTTTTTTAATCTGGATTCCTGGTGGTAGTTAATCAACTCTTGTTTGACCTAAGCTAGCTCTCACTTTTCCTGCAGTGCATAGATTTCCACCAGGGCAAATGGAACCAGGTGCTACAATGTGTGGCAGGACCTGCACAGCATCTAAGATGGCCAAAGTATCACCTTTTGTCTGTGCCTCATTTTCTACAAAGATATAATCATATTGTTTATATGATTAAAAAAGCCTTTTCTACTGATTAGCAGCTCAGTAGTTAAAAAAAAATAAAAAAAGCCAGAATATTTTGAATTAATTAATTAGAATTAATCCTAGAGAAATTAAATAATGAACCATGGTCAACATAAAAATGGATGTCAAAACAGGAATAAAACTCAGATCTACCAAACCCAGGATTTCTTTTCCATAAGGGATGCTGTTCCTGGTTGATTTCATGATGGGCAGTGTTTATACGTGACCATATTTTTCCCAGGCACTTTGAATCAGCAGAAGGGTTTGGAGTACAGACCTTGGAGCCACACAAGCACTCACATCAGCTGGCTGAACTGCTCAAGCCAAAAGTTACACAAATGCTGTGAAATAAAACTACTTCAATACTCCACTGAGCTTTTGCCTGACTGAGGACTTTTGCCTCTAACCAACTAAAACCTGACGTTTCCACAAGGCCAAATTTCCTGTGGTACTGTTGCTCAGGAATTCTTGATACCTTTAAAAAAAATACATATATACATGTATACATATATATATAAAAATATGTCAGAGTTCTCCCACTCCCACATGTCTCTCCCCTGATAGGGGAGGCATTTTCCCAAGTCCTTGTTAAGAAGAAGGCAAACTGGACTCTTGGTTGTTCTCACTCTCCAGGTTGTTTATTATTTTCTGAGCAGCAATTTCTGCACACCAGGCTTTACACCAGCTTGGACTGAGGGAGAAAAGGCACCAAAAAGCCTCCAACACACAGAATTAAGGTTCTCTTCAAGAGATTTCACCCTATTATCACCAAGAATGGACATTATTTCTACTTTTCTTCCAATAACTAACTAAATCTTCACAAGATACTACACTGCAGCAAATTTTGCCCAATGGTCCTGTGTCCCCAACACTGCAGAATGTGCAGGAGATGGAGAAGGAGGAAGAAGCCTGAAAACCACAAGGATCCTCCAGCTTGTCTTCGTCTACTTACCATGCCAAAATCTAAAATTCTCCCCCTATGATAAATTACATATTATGCTACTATCTAGTTTACATTCTTGAAAGTTCTGCTTTATCCCAGAGCCTGGGAAGCCCTTTCCATGGACGAAGGTTTAAAATAGTGTTTGTCAGAGGGTTCGGATCCCTTAAAACATGCAGAGGAATATTCTCTGCATTCTGGGTTCCAACAATATACAACTACATATTTATATGTCTAGAGAGATAATCATTCTAGTCATGTAGAAACCTTTTACTTGTGTATTTCTTGTACTCACCTGGCCACTGAGAGGCTTTCCAGCTTCCCAGTGAAGGGAGAAGGTAGGGTTTGTTTAGATATTGCAGATGTGAAGCTGCAGAGCTGAACCCAAAAGGATGGTTGTGGTTTGCTGTGAGCACCCAGCAGCACCCATGAAAAGCCTTTTTTTCTTTAGGCAAACACTTTGTGCTCTTCTCAGCTGGCTGACCATGCTAAATAACACCTTCCTGTTTCTCAGAGGATCAGTAAATCATGACTATAATGAGTTTGATTTGGTTTGGTCTTTAAAATCTGACCCTTGATAGTTCTTGGTAACCATATCTTAGTTTACCATGACTGAAGAAACCTTGCATACATTACTCACTGATGGATGTGCAGTGAGATTATCATTTTTTGAAACAGCTTAGGCAAGAACAGGGGGTGTCAGTGGCCTTCCCTCTCTCCATCCTGGGATTTGGCTCAGTAGAGGAGTTATTCCAGCCAGCTCTCCTTGCCCCACCTCCTCACTGACCCTTCAGAGAATGTTCTCTCCTTTTGTCATTTTTCCCTCACACTTTTCTGATTGGACACATTATTTATGGGCTGTGATCTACTGTATTTTTAAATTGATTTTGTGTTCAGCTATTGTAAAGCATTTTTGTGGACCAGTACCTCAGGGTGATATATTTTTTTTCTTTAGAGATATTCTGACTTACCTTTTCCTCCCTGAGTTTCCTATTCTTTGCCTCTTGTTTTCCTATTTGTTCCATAGTGGAGTGGAACATTCAGCCAATCTCCTCAGGAAATAAAACCTCATTAGAAAATGATAAGAACTAAAGTGCATTCATTTTAATGAGACAATTACATTAATTTGCTTATGGCTAGTAATAAAAAAATGGGAAAACCTTTTCATTTTGTGCTTTTTTTTTTTCTTTTTTTTTTTTTTTTTTTCCTCCCTGTGGTGCCACTGGCCTGCAATTCCATTCCCTGATAAGAGCTCACAGGATTTCTGGGGACATGCTGCCGGTAACCACCAGGAATTTAGAGATGGATGTTTCTCCATCTGCACTTCCACTGCTCTCCCCAGGAAAAAACTCCCACCTCCCACGGCAAAGAGGTGTGGGTGACTTGGATGCTGATATAATGTCCCACAGATTACAAATAATGCAGGAGACAGCAATTTTAGGACCTATAATGTAAAAATCAGATGGCATAACATGTTTGAGAAATCAGCTTGATCCTTTTTTGTGTTCAGAACTGTCACTGACCTGTTATTCACAGGCTGGAAAGCATTTATTGTGGGGTTTGGGCAAACAGATAGGGATCTCAGCTGTTGATGGAGTGAGAAAACAGAATTTATACTTCAGGAAACTCACAATCTGCTTTAAGAAACACGAGAACAGAAGCAACAGGAGGAGAGGCTGCTTCTACAGGGCTGCTTAAACACCAGCATTAGTTCCCCCTCACACCTTGCATGTCTCATTGAAAGCATTATTAAAGATGATCTGTACACTTTGCATTCAGTCTGTACATTTTGCTCTAGCCAAGAGGCAAAATCTGGGAGATTTGCTGTTAATGCCTTTAATTAATAGGGAATGGTGATGGTAAGTGGCCCATCCAGCAGGATGAGGATGGGTTACTGCTGTCCCTGCCTCATCACAAGGACTTCTGGAAGGCGCTGGCTGCTCCACTGCTTGTCAGGGAGAGCAAATGAAGACGTTGAAAATAAGAGAAAGAAAAGTGCAGTCAGCCTTGTAGAAGGATCAAATATTTGAGAAGCATAGTTTACACACATCCTGATGCTCCCCAGAGAAAGAGACACCTCTCTGCATAGTTATATACAACCATAGCTTGGTTATTTTTCTCTGATCTTTGTTCTGCCTGACTTGGAACTGCTTGAGGGGTTCTCCGCAGCCCTGCTTGGACCTATGCAGACAAGAATGGAAACAGTAAATTTCTAGGTCACTTCTCTTTGGGTGCCTCAGGACTCTTTTGGAGCCTTAATTACAGCCAAAAACAGCCCTGAAAGCTCTGTGTCTCATGCAGGAGCTGAACTTTGGGGCTGGCCTGGCAGCTGTAATCCTTCTCTCCAGCAGGAAGCTCTGCACCCTCATCCATGAGGAAGATGGAGCTGATGTTGCAAAACCTCTCTGCTCTTGGCCTTCTGAAGGTGGAGATCAGCAGCTAATCTGAACAGACAATGTGGATTTTATTACTCTTGTGGCTGCATGTTGCTGTTACTGAGGGGGCAGCTCTGTACAGACCTTTGAGTTGTGTATCAACTCTTCAGGTTTGGCCTGGGTGCACAGCAGGCACTGAGAACAGAGACCGCACTCTTTATCCCAGGATTTTTATCATTTTATCAGGTCCTATTTATTTTCAAGCATCTGTTCAACCTTTCATGCAAGATGAAAACAATAGCTTCAGCTGCTTTCTACCTGAGCACTGGAGGAGTTCAAGCTGATACTCACATCAAAGCCCTCGGCATATTTATCATTCCTGATTCCATAATAAGCAGCGGCGTCTGACAGATGCACAAAAGCACCACAGTTTCCACTTGGACCTTACAATGGCAGCAATGACTTCAAACTAGGATTAAAGACTCACTCAGGAAATGCTGAGCATTTTCCTTGCTGAATAATTACAATCTCCTCACAACTTGGATTGCTGGCAGTGCCATGCTGCACCCGGAGCGCAGGGGATGCTTTGGGAGCTGCTGCTGCTGCAGAGCTCAGGTTGGCTTTAGTGGGAACAGGAATACACCTATAATTCCTCTCCATCACTTTATCAAGTGACACATAATCAGTTTGGTTTAGAATTTTTCAGATGTGATAAAAATGTATTTCTTTGTTGGCTTGCCTCAGTCTTATTCTAAGGAATAAGTCACTTTTTTTCATTTACCAGAAAGCAAATCTTGCTCTGCAGCTAAAGCTTATGTTTAAGAGAAAAAAACATACCATAAATAAAGCAAAAAAACAATCTGAATTCATCTATGGGGGTGCAATTCCTCTGTAGTTTGTCTCAGGAATAACTTGTATCAGTGACAGCCCCAAAAGTAAGGAAGTGAGAATACGGAACAACTTGACATTATTTAATACATGGAAAAAGCTGTTAGAAGAAAATTATTCAGCTTGCTGAGAGAGACACCTAATCACCCTTACAAGTGTGTCAGATGCCATTATTTTTTTCTTACCATTTTTGAACCATTACATAAATTTTTTATTGAAAGTACTGCCTTATGCTATGTGAGAAATCAAGAGCATTGGCCATAAAACTCCAAACACAGCCAGTAACAAGAAAATTCAATGCTTACTGAGAAATTGCAATTTCATTATGGAAGATTTGCATGTAGGCAAAGACATTACATGTTTTACTCAAAGAAACAGAGCATAGGCATGTACTGATTTTACAGACAATTGAAACCACTTTAATTAGCATTAACTAAGATCTTTTTTTTGGGGGGGGAGTGGTTTAGCAAGCAATAATCTCATTTTGGCTTATCAGATTTAGGGAGAGATTCTTTATAAAGAAACTGGATTGCTTAAAATATGTTTTTGACGTGATTATGGGAATTAGCCAGAATAAAATACTTGGCAAAATTTAAACCATCTTTAATAGTGAGTAGTAATCTCTCCACCAGTATGGAGTAGATGCTTGCTTTGGATTGTAGTTTGGAAGCATCTACAAATCAGTAGAATGATGGAGTAGAGTCTCTAAATTGATCCTTTAAGACATAATTCCCATTATTGGCTCATGCCTGGCAAAATTTCTCTCAAACAATAGCATATCAGTATTAGCATGCTCAATTATAGATCTTCCTACAACACCACAGCTACTATGAGCCCCCAAGGGCTAAAATGGCCCTTTTCCAGAAGGCTGTATATTTTTATGTTTAATAATCCATAAAGACTGTCCCTGTTGAAAAGTTCAAAAAGACTGTTCTGAATGCTTCATGGCAGGGCTTGGGGCTGTAGGATAGAATGCAAATCCTGGCAGAAGGTTCCTGTTTCAGCTCTGGGTGACTTTTTTTGGGCTCCACTTTGACTATCAGGAGGTGGCTCTGATTTACCTGTCATTTTCAACATAGCCTTGAGTCT
The DNA here is from genome assembly GCA_018697195.1 of Certhia americana. Lineage (NCBI taxonomy): Eukaryota > Metazoa > Chordata > Aves > Passeriformes > Certhiidae > Certhia > Certhia americana. Next base: position 3,712,579 of record CM031862.1, read on the forward strand.
CTTAGTGCAGCTTTAGCAAAGGACTTGAATTTCCTCAAGGAAATTTTCCTCAAGGAGCCATGCTCAGGGACACCTGGAGACCCAAGGGTGCAGGGTGCTGGTGCAAGCTGGGACAAGCAGTGTCATCTCCAGCACAGACCAGCCCACATTTCAGTGATGATTTGGTGAGTTATTGGTGGTGTTCTGCCCTGTGAAAAATGGGATATTGGTAAAAACAGTGCCCTGGTTTAGGGCAGGAATGTGACACATGGACATGAGTTTCCCCATGGAAATACTCCTGTGTACGGGCTTAAAATTAAAGCACATGTATGCAAAAATCATAGAATTACAGGGTGGTTTGGGCTGGAAGGGAACTTAAATTCATCTCGTTCCACCCTTGCCATGGACAGGCACATCATCCACTATCCCAGGTTGCTCCATGCTCCATCCAACCTGGCCTTGGACACTTGCAGGGATTCAGGGGCAGCCACAGCTTCTCTGGGCACCCTGTGCCAGGGCCTGCCCACCCTCACAGGGAAGAGTTTCTTCCTGATCCAACTGTCTTATCTAACTGTCCAATCTATCTGTATCCAATTCCATGGCAGTGGGAAGCCATTCTCCATTATCCTGTCCCTCCATCTCTTGTCCCCAGTCCCTCTCCACCTCTCCTGGAGCCCCTTTGGGCACTGGAAGGGGCTTTGAGGTCTCTCCAGAGCCTTTTCTTCTCCAGGTGAACAACCCCAGCTCTCCCAGCCTGGCTCCAGAGCAGAGGGACTCCAGCCCATGGAGCATTTTCATGGCACCCTCTGGACCACTTCTGATTTTGGAAACCAAGAGATGGACACAGCACAGCAGAAGGGGAGAATCCCCTCCCTTGACCTGCTGGTTCCCTGCAGCCCAGGACATGGTACAAGATTAAAATTAAACACATACCTTATAAAACTTCTGTGGAGCAACCTGTGCCCATGTGCTACAAATTAAGCACACACTGAAGCTTTTGCTGGCTTGGGTCATCCTGAGTTGCTCAAGATTAAAGAGCAATTGGACCCCAGGATTCTACAGAACCAGCTGCAGTCCCCAGTCCCATGGCCACCCTTTGCTTCCAACATGAGGCCACTGGAAGCAGAGCCATCTACTGCATTTAGTAAATATTCTCTCCAGGTTTGGAGTTTTTCTGACAGGCTTAAACAGCAGCAGAAGAACTCATCCTGATAGATGCTGCTTGTTTTCTTTTCTAGGAGTTCTTCCTAGAAGTTGCTTAAATTTGCAATTCTAAACAATTCTCTATCATGCTTCCAAATTCCAACCTAATATTAAATTATTAAGGAGGTGTTTTTGAAATATCTTATCTTGACATGTATCTCCTGAGCCAAATGACCTCAGGCACTGTTCCTAATTAATTTCTTGAAGGGAAAAAAAAAAAAAAAAAACAACTCAGTAAAAAGAAAAGCTGGCAAGAGGTAGAGGCAGTGACCCTTCCCAAAGTCCTCCAGACTGTGCTGGGCTGCTCCCTGCTTGGGGCTGGAGGAGCGGGAGAACAGGTCTGACATTTCCCTATGGTTTCATCTCCTCTTGCCACTACTGACGGTGCCAGTGGCAGAGCATGAACACTTCACCCATCTGACGCCAGGAGCAAAGGCAACACTCCCAAACACCCACTGGGGCAATAATCAAACATAGAATTAAAAGATCCTTTTTTAACTTTAAAAGCCATTGAAACAAAGATCCTTTTTTTTTTTTTTTTCCTTTTAAACAATATATTCTGAGAGAATGAAAGATTAAGTTTGAGGAGTCACTTCCAATCAGAAAGCCACCATTTAATTACAACACACAGGAAATTACAGAGTGAATGGCCGGGACAGTGATAAGAGACTGACACCGGAGGATGACAGGTACTGAAATCCGACCACTTCATCACAAAGCTACTTATCACAAGAGCCTGTCTGGAAGGCTGACAATCTGATTGTACTGTCAACTCAATTCATAATTAATATATTTATCAAATTAATTACTGAAAAAATCTCACTGGTGCTCGCCATAAAACAGTGGCTAAATTCATTGCCTGTTGGCTTCGTTTACTGCTAATAACTGTGCTGTCAGTTTAATGAGGGCAGTGAGTGGGCCCTGTTTTAGCTGCATGACAGACAAATTGCCCTCTTATATAGAATGATACAGAGAATTTAAGAGAAGAAAAGAAATATGTCATTGTTTGGTGACAGCCACAATCGGAGCCTTGTCTCGGAAACTTAGCATCAGCTCAAACGTACATGAAAGGGAGGTTGGGAATTCCTTTGTCAGCTAAATAAATACTTTATGAAATCCTGACTGATCCCTTCATCTGAAATGACCTCGCGGCACCGCGTGGAGCTCTCAATAATTCCCTGTTGATTCCAGAGACCTGACAGGAGTTTGTTGTTCGACAGGAGGCAGGAATTCTGTTGCACGCCTGAGCCATGTGAACAAGCGTTGATTCCCAGCTGGCTGGGCAAGCAGGAGACCCCTGGAATGGCAGGGATGGAGCTGGGGTCTTGTGCAGGCTGGGTGATGCATGGAAGGGGCACGACCCAACGCTCATGGACACACCACACTGCCATAAATGGGACAGAGAACCCATTGTGCTTAATTAACTGCACATGAGCTAATTGAGGTACCCAGCTCCAGTGAACAGCTGAGTTGCTCCATCCCATTGCCAAACAGGACTTTGATGACAGCAGAGTGGTCCATGCCTCCTAAAAGATGCTTCTTCCTTGGCTGAGAAGTGTTGGGGCTCAGTAGTGAAATTTCCAGTTGTTAAGTCAGGATTTAACACTGGTTTATAATGGGATTTCATGCCCATCATTGCAATTTGTTCAGCTTAGCTGTGCTGCAGTGTAGCAGGGCAAATCCACCAAGAAATGAATATTTAATCACAAAAGTCAGAAGAAAGTTGGAGACATTTTTCTCTAATGGCTATTAAATCATGCTGTCTGTTCTGCAAGGTCAGAAAACACAGCTTAATCTGGGATGATCCTCTCTACAGGGTGAAAAAGGGCACCACCACAGAATGTGTGCATTTACTCCCTACATCAAAATCCTGTGTCCTGAAAAGCATTTTGTTGACCCAGCAGCTGAATAAAAGTTGGGTTTGTTTTTGTTTATTTTATTACAGCTTATAAGCAGTATTAAACTAAAGACAGATAATTCAGACAATGTTTATCTGGGCTTTAAAGGCCTAGTGTTTCTTGTTTAATGGATAAAATGTGGACAAATGGGAACTCAATGTGATTCTACTGCACAGAGGTTAAGTGATGAAGTTAATGCTGTGAAAAATTTCTGTAGAGAGAATTCGCATTAAAATCTATTATGTGTTATAAAGAATAAAAACAGCAGTGATGACTGGGGAAAAAATGTTTGAGAATGGTGAAAATTCCTTGCAGGTAAATCATTATGCCAGGTATTTTCAAATCTGTTAATTTGCTGCTTGCAAGAGAATTAAGATTCCTAAATCTAAAGAGAAGAAGCCTGAGATGATTGAAGGATTATTTTATAAGGGGGAGGAGGGGAAATTTCAGATTATTTCCTAACAGTGTACTCATTCTGTGTAACTGGCTCAAATATAGCAATAAAAGAGTGATAATAGTTGGCAATGAGAGCTAAAAAAAATATTCAGCATTTCAAGCATGCTTGCTTTGTGCGTGTGCATGCATAGATATGTATATAAATATATTTTGTCCTTATGTTATTTTCATGAGTCATCTGCCCATTCTGCAGTACTCTCCTTGCTGTTGTCACCAGCATTTTGTATTTTCTACCTGGCTCCTGCCCACCTTTGACTCCAGAGGTTCCCAGGAGGACCCTGCTATGGACACACAACAGCAAAAACCATTTGGTTTGAGCCACACTGTGACAAATATTGCAACATAAACGTCAGACCTGCTATTTTCCTTTCATCTGGACCATACCTAGATCCCAGACTGAGATTAGCCCTGCTGGCTGCCTCCCTTCCCACTGCTCTGGCTTTAAATCCCAGCTGTCCATCCCCGGTGTCTCTTCCCCCCGCCCCGGACATCACCTTGCCTGGCTGCTTCAATGCTCTCCCTTGTGCTTCTGTGCCAGCAGCAGCAGCAGCAGGGCACAAAAACAGCCAGTAATTACAGATATTCCCTGCTCTGCTTGACAGAAGGAGGATTCCATGCCCCAGCTCCAGCACTGATGGCTGGGAGTGTGGGGAGCTCCAGCTCTGTAGACACGACCCCAGCCCTTCATCCCTGGCCACCTCTGTCAGCTCCAGGATGAGCCTCACCTTGTGCCCACAGAACGAAAATCCCCCTCTTTCCCAGCCTGGGAGCTGATGCTCTGTGTCTTGCTTGGATTAATGGTTTGCAAAGCTGTGGGAAGCACTGCCTGATCTGCAGAAATGGGTGCTTTTCATTTCATTTCAGCCCCTGGTTTATCGGGGTAACTGCCCACCCTCCGAATTAATAAAGATAAAAGTGCAATTGTATCAGCACCGGGCAACGCTTGAAAAATAAAAGGAAAGGCTCAGTTTGCAGCTTTCATCCCTGAGGGATAAGAGTCTGTCTGCAGCGAATGAACTCAGCTAGAAAGGCTGTCCACAAATAATAAAAATGATCAACTCCTTAGAGTTATCTTATCCAGTCATCTCCTGTGAAACATTTGGATCAGATATCCCTTACCTGAGTTATTTTATTTGGCATATAGCACTTTAGGCAAGATTTTCAGGAGGCAAATAGGAAATGAGAGTTGGAAAACATTAATTAAATGTGAATACAACAGCTTAATGGGTTTTATCTTCAGATGAACTGGAGATGACTCTTTGCCATTCACTTCTTAAAACTGCAAGCAGAGATAAAGGAAATGTAGCAAGAAAAGGCGACCAGGGAAAAGATGAAAGATTTGGTAGATTGACAAGACCAAAGTAATTTGATTTGTATTCAGCTTGGACCATTTCACAAATTTCACATATTGCTGCTGTATGGCTGCATATCAAAGGCAAGTAAAAGGATACTTGGTTCTTGCAACAGGCACTTTTAAAACTAAAATTATTCTGTTTAAATGCTCTTTTAAAAATAGTTTTTGCACTTAGTGTTATAGAGTCCTCTCTTCATACACAAGGTTTCTTCATGTCCCATTGAAATCATCATCTTTGGATTATACTAATGCTAGTGTGGAATAGTTTATTCTGAAATTTTCTAGATATAGCCAGAAGGGAAAGAAAAATTTTCTGAAAAGTTCAGTCTGAAAGTAAAGGTCACTTATTTTTTTGGTACTAGATCATTCAAAATATATTGCATTTAAAATGTACTTTTTTTCTCTCTTTTTGTATAGTTCAAGCTGTTCCTGCTACTCCCAGCCAGCTTTTCCAGGACTCAGTGCCCTGGGGAAAGTCTTTTACTTGCCCATACTTCCAGAAAATATTTCTACAAGCAAATGGTCAAGCAAATACTGATTTTAAGCCATAACATGTTTTTTAAATGGCAAATAACAATTTTTGTCTCAGTGTATGTGTGTGTACAAGTGCTCAATGTTTTTGTGAGGATTTAACTATATTCCTGCCTTTTTATTTCCTTGTTTTTTATGGAACAACCTATAACTTTGGAACAGTTATTTCTGCCTGAGGATTACACCTGCAGATCATCTGAGACCCAGGGACATCGTGCCAGTTCAGCTTTTTGCTCTCTAAACTGGACAAGGCTCAGAAATCCCATGGATTTTTTTAATTTACTTTTGGTTGTTGGGTTTGGTTTTTTTTTTTTTTTTTCACATTGTCTGCACAAGAGGAGAACACAACTGAATAGAAAAGAATATCAGAGCATGTTTGCAGGTTACTCAAAATATTCCTGGAGTGGCAGCAATTATTGCCAGTGGTTTTGCATTACTAGCAAAAAAAATTTAAAAAAAATTATTTCAGCCATTTCCATGTTTAAGCTGCCAGTTTTATACTGTGAATTAGCTTTATGGGCACAGGCTGTGTTCCCAGTGACATCCCAGGCCAGGAGGGCACAGCACATCTCCCCTCCCCAGCTGACACAGGGATGTGCAGTTGGGGACAGTTATCTATAGATGGCAATCTTCTTCTGGGCACAGAGCTGAGGTGAAACCAGAACAAAAATAAAACACACTCCTATGCACACATTTACAACTACTGAAAAGAAGTTTTTTTGGTTTTTTTTATCCTCGGATCATACTGGATGATTTGAAAAAGGCTTCAGGCTTGGTTTTGGTCCAGACGGGATGATTTACCTGTAAATAATCTTATATAACAACAGGAAATTGTTAATGTCTGCTCAGTTAAATGTAAATGTTAATGTTAAACTGCTCAGTTACAGCATCTTGTGAAAAGCTGGACTGACTTGGGCAAGGCACCGTTGTTTCCAAAGTGTGTGGCTGTGTGCATTACAGCAGCACAGGGCCTCACACTAAACACATTTTTAGAATATTTGAATTTTTTTTCCTATTTTTGATTTTTTTTTCAGCATTTTTCCTATTTTCTTATTGGTTTTACTGGAGAAAAAAATGTGGTACCATTTCTCTGGGAGGTGTGTGAGGAATTAAAGGCATTTATTCTAATCCACTCGGGGTAAAGCTCTTCGACAGACGGTGGAGGGGAGGACACTGAACTTGCCTTTCCCCAGAAGAGGAGAGGTTTTGCACTTGCCTTTGGAGGAGAACACCATGGGATGGATGGTGAGCATCTCTCACCTTCCCCAGAGGCTTTAAAAAAGTCTCTGAACACAGGATCCTGTCTACAAAAGAAAATTAAGTGTCTGTTAATAATAAGCGTGGTGTTCACAGTGGAAAACAAGGCTGCCTCTAAATCCCAAGCATCTTTCCAGAGGTGGCTCTACCTGAGGAGACACGGAGCCACACACTCCATGGATCCAAAGGCTGGCTTTTCATACTGAAATTAATGTTATTTCAAAGATCATGGTGCTAATGTGCTTAATAGCCACGTCATGTACACCTGAAAGAGATTTTGAGGTGTGTTTGAGATTGTTATGGCCTTCATTCAGCTCTGGGCCTGGGCTAACCCTGATGGGTATGAAATAACCAGCATGGACAGTAGCACCAAGATATTGCTGGAAGTGCTGTCAAATGAACCCCCTTCAGCTGGTGGGGTGGGGATACAAATCACTGATATATCAAATTACCACACAACTGGGTAATTAAATGCACAAAGTATCATGGCATATATGAAACTGAAAGAGGTTAAAGCAGATAGTGGCAATATTCTCAAGGAACAACAACAAAAAAGCACCTTTGGAATGACCCTGCAGAGAATTTTAGAGTCATTTAACAGAGGCAGAGGAGCTGCAGTGCAGTCTGTTTTGAAACAAGCCCCAGAGTAGCCCATTTATTTAGAATTCACGAGCTAACACTTTCAGAGCCCACTTCTGATAACTTGCAAAATCTAAAACTCCTCATTAAATGCCAGATAAATTGACTGGCCTGAGGGCAGGATGGGTGAATGGGATATGTGAGCATGAGTCCAGTTTCCTGTAATTAATGAGATCTGAATAAGCAGAACCAATCCAGCCTGAGCGAGAAGAAAATTACTGCACCTAGCAAAGTTCAAATAAGAAATATGTGAACTTTGAAGCAGCTGAACGCAAATCAAGATGTTGAGTTTTTATAAAAACCTTTAGGAGTTCCAAAATCTGATGAACAGTATGTCTCTTTTTTTTTTTTTTTCCCCTGTGAACTGGCAATTTAATATTAAGAGGGTTCTTTTAGGGACCCCAATTCGGAAGAGTTTTTGAAATGCTTCCTTTTAGTTACATAAAAAAACTCTATCACTGTTCAGCAGATATTTAAACACAAACTCCTGCTCCGCTCCATTCAGCGAGATGGAAGAATGCATTTCAGTTTAACTCTAAGGTAAAACATTTTATTTATAACTGTACGTGAGAAATAATCTTTTTGAGAATTTAGGTGTCTTAATCAAACCACTGCGTTTTTGTACCTTCGTAGAGATTTTCAGAAATATTGTACACTGAATTTGCTGGAAAGTCCACATCAGGAATTCATCCTTTGAAAAAGGAAGATTAGTGGCCTTATGTCATAAAATACTAAAAATAAGGACAGAGGTGTTTCTTGCAACTGTTTGTTAAAGTGCTTCAGTTTGCTCCAGTCACTTTAGGCACAACAGATGGACCCAAAGTTCAGATAGGAACTATTGCATCACCTTGCCTTGTTTTCTTCATCTTTAAAGCAAAAACTGTAGCAAATACCTGTTTACATAGCAGGGAAAGCAGGATTTTTTTAAGTATCAAGTCAGGAAAACTACAAAATATTCCGTCACTTACTCAGTTGTATGAAACACAACCATTTCAGATTAAAACACCTGGTGCTTATATTTTTTGTATACTGGTCAAGTTATTTCACTTCTTGCAGCACCTCAGTTATGTTCTTCTTTATACTTAAGTGCTGACTTAAAGTAAAAATGTAGCTCAGACAAAATTATGGAGTGGAATAGAGGATTCAAAAGATGTTTTCTTTTAAAGATTTTCTTTTAAAAGTAGCAATGAAATTCATGAGTTGGAGGAGAGCAGAAATATTGTCCGAGGCTTTGCTCAGGGGAAAACCCAAAAGTAACAACAGTACAACTTTAAAGAAATCACATTTTCTCTGAAAAGCACTTTCTCAAGAGACTATGGTCAACTTCAAGGGTGCCTTTATCAGGCATTCCAGGGGGAAAAAACAGGAAGAAGAGCTGCCTGCCCAAGGTAACACAATAGGAGACTGCAGCAGTCACAGGAGTATCAGTTACCATAAACCAAGCTGTGCAACAAGGAGATTAAGATGTGGATTACCCACCACTTACTATGTGTCATAGAGAAAAGAATAGTTTCAGATGCCAGCTTGACTTAATCTGGTACCGGCGACCTCTCCTTGAAAGGATTAATGGGCACTTTTTTCTACCTAGGCATTTTTAAAGAGTTTGTCATAATAAAGATTGAGAGGAGCAACAAGTAATGACAGAAACTTCAGCATGAACTATTAAAGGATTTGATAACAAATTATCCATTTCTGGGTCCAACCAAATCACCATTAGCTGTATGCCTTGCTTCATTAAGGCAGCATTGTATTCCAATGAAATTCGCTGTGGTGGTGATAGGGGCCCTTCAATCAGGCTCTGTAAACATGAAATCTGCTCAGAATGAGCATTGATTTGGAGTGCAAATCTAAGAGAGATTTGTTTCTTTAACAGGGGGCTTGTGATGCCATCACCCCTTTTTTGGCATCCCTCTAGTTTCTTCCAGATTTTCCCTATAACACAACCTTGCTGCAGGTGCAAGGAGAAAAAAAAATGCCAAAATTATCTCCTGCTTCCCTTGCTGTGTAGTTTTCTAGTTTGCATTTATGGTATAATTTGAAGGAAGGCCTTTCCTATCCAGAAATCAGAGTTTAAAAAATGGATATACATTGAAATGAAGGAAATGCTCCTGAGAAAAAAAGAAGGGTGAATGGTACAGATAATATTTTCCAGCACAGACCAAAGAGCACAAGGACTCTGAAGGTGAAGGAAAGAGAGGACACTCTCACAAGGATATACTGAAAATGTAAGATTCCCCTCAGAGCAGTTTGCTATAGAGCTGACATCCAGGGAGGCACCTCCAGATATGGATCAGAGCCCTAAGAGCATTAGGAAAGCCTTTCCCTTGGAAAATGTTTTCCCATTCCCCTGTGTCTTCCTTCTGGTTTAGTTGCTTTCTCTTCACAGAAACAAAAATTTTCTTTTATTGTTTGTGTCTCCCTCACAGAGTATAAGACTAATATGCTTAACATGGTCCAGCATCTTTCCAGGTCACATTCCCTGGAACATCAAAATTTGGGAGTGCTGCTTACCCTTTTTTATATGTCCATTATGCCAGAAAAACCCAAAGGTCTTTCCCTGCCTCATGTGGTGCTGGTGATTCGTAACACATCCTGTTCCAGCAGATCAGAAATTCCAGAATTACAGTATTACAATCCATGGTGATTTATGTGCCTATAATTCACAGAAATACAGATATGAAAAAATAGAAAGTTGTCCATGTTTTGTTGACAAGCCAAAGGAAGAAACGGCAAGTAAAATGTTGAAGGAAAGCTTTACTCTGTTTTGAAAACAACAATTATAACTAAACATTGTAAATCTTAACAAAAAGTCTTGGTTTAGATTAATCTTAAATTGTGCAAGACATTTGAATGGATCTATACTGTGCTTTCTTTATGCACATGGAGCTGATTTATTAATATAACTTTTACAGATTAAGTTTTTTAAGTTTTCCAAATTTCAATTGTGCATCGTGTATTGTTTTTTTCTCCTAAAATCACATAGGATATGTTTAAAGAAATATCTTTTTAAAGCTTTGTTTTGTAACCTACATGCTGCAAGGAGTTGTTTTACCTATTAGTTGTGACATCAGACATTTGACTGGCAATTTCTTACTTAGTCCATTTACACAACAAAACTGAGAGAAGAACCCGGGCAACATTCAAAGAGCACCAGAAAAGTAATGTATATATGTACATATGTCATGTGTATGGACGTGCATACATTCATAAACTCACTACAGCATCAGTTCAACAAAATAGATGAACTTGTGTCCTGATAACTGAGTTTTACCTGAAGGGAGCTGATGGAGGTGGAGGCAGCTGGAGCAGATATTGCAGAGCCTGAGATTGGTATTGCTAAAGCTGGAATGGTTTTTATGCTGTAACAGACCTGCCACTCAGAGCCATGTCCCTATAAGATTAGAAAGTAACACAAATGAACACTGGATTTTATTTTTTTTTTTTATCATATTTAGGCAGCTGGTTGGATCTTCTCCAGCCCATTTATGATCAAAATGAAAACCTTCTATTTGGTCAGTTAATAAATATGCTCCAACACACTCCACTCCGACCTTTGGAAATGCTAATGTTACCTGGAGCACTCGGGGACATCTGAAGGAGATTTGTTTTCATGGGTTGACTTGCAAAAGAGCCAGCCCTGGTTTTTAGCAGTTTTCCCAATATACACATGCAAACCAGCCCAGATCTCATCGCATGTCATTTCAAATGTACAGTTTTGTCCTTCCATGCTGAGGGGAACAAGCAAAACAACGAGCTCCTATTCAGAGGTAATTCCGAAGGCAGCTCCGCCGTGTCTCGCTGGCTGCTCACTAACAAGCCTTTCATTCATTGCTGCTCCATGCAGCTGAGCTGTTTCTACCTGAGCCACTGTTACAGACCTTTAATCAAACAAATGTACAAGGAAGCTCAACTACTTAACTGCCCTGCTTGTTCTGTGGGCTGAGATAGTCAAATGCAACAAAAAGAATTCCATTCCGCTCAGGACGAGTACATTTCCTTGCTGTTGTTCCCAACAAAGGGCAGCAGGTACAAATGGCCCCACTATCTGTGTCAGGGAGAAGTGGAGAGCAATTTGTTTCTATTAAACAGGATGGTTCTATTTTTTATTTTGTTGGCTTGGCCTCTCTGCAGCCTGTGCCAATCACGGTCTTTAATCTGAACTGCCCTTGACCATTCCTGCTATGCCACAGAAGAATTCTCTCTTTTTCCCTTTTTTCTTTTCACCCTCCCTCCCCTTCTTCTCGCACAGGTAATTGTGAGAAAGCAAGTGAAAGCCCCAGGGTATTGGATTCAAAACACAATCCCGCCATTCTCAGAACCGTACAAAGAATAAACTTGAATGCGACATTGAGTCCTCCCCGACTGCACCTGCTGGAGATCTCCCATCCCCTTCAGTTCATGGTGGGGTCACAGCAGGCTCTGCTCTGCTCTGGTGGCAGCAGAGCTCCTTTGTTTTCAGTTCACAGTGAGATTAGATCGACAATGTTTGACCTGTCTAATTTCAGTTTTGTTTGGTGAGGCAAGGAGAGCCGTGCACTCGGTTAAATGCCTACCAAGCTGTTCCCCTGGAGAATGCTGCTGGGCTCTGTCAGGGCCCACTGGCCTGGTGGCATTCTGAAAGGCTGCAGATTGGGGTTGCTATAATTTAATGTGACCTCAGAGAACGAGACAAAAGTTTTCTGCATGTTCATACACTTCCCTGGGTGCTCCCTTCTCAGGGGTCCGAGAGGAAAACCCAGTATGACCATGTGCAAACTCTGAACTGTGTGGTGTTTTTCTTCCTTTTTCTTTTTTTGTTTTTGAGGTTCATTTGGGTTTGAAACACATCCTGGAAGCACAGCTCAGAGTAATTTTGCTCACTCTCTGAATTTCACTGCTTCGTTTCCCTCCTTTGGCACAAAGAGTTCAAGTTGCCTGGTGTGAAGTCAGAAGATCACAAACCCAAACTGGTCCTTGCTGCACCAGCTTTCTTCCATGAAATAATCCTGAACAGTGAGCCGTGTCATCCTGCCAGGATTCATCCCAAATAGTCAGGGCAGCATCACAAGCATTTCACATTTCTTTAAGTTTTTGATACACCGATACACGCCTCAGTTTTACAACTCCTGCCTATATCTGGAAAGATCCTTTATTCCTCCTTGTCCAATTTGGACTTTTCCTGAATATTTCTTCTCTTTCTTGTTTTCCAGCAGACAAAATGGTGGTTTGGGTTAACAGAAAGTAGAAAGGCCGTTTTTTTATACTCCTGGTGTTGCTACCAAAAATTGCATGTACTGATGTCCCTCTAATGAGGAACTTTTGGTCTCTTCCAGTCCAAGCCATTCCAGGATTCTCTGATTACATTGAAATTCTTTTCTGAATGCAAATCTTGAAAATCCATTAGAAACTCACTAATTTGGTGCACAAAATTTGCAGCTGCATCTACTGCTCTTTCTTGACCGTATTGTCTCTGATTGTGTGATAAAAACCACAATCTTCTGACAAAAGAAACATTTTCTGTAGAGGGGAATAAAAGCTGGAGCTGAGCAAGTTTCTTATCCTTAAAAATACTGCAAATGGAAATGTCCTAGCTTAAATTTTTTAAGTAAAAATTCAGGTTAGTTATAATTTTTTCTGAGTATTTTTATCTACCCCTAAGGCAAGAGATAAATGAAGTGTGATAGTACTTTGGAGAGCTTAGGAACTATTTGTAGTGAATAATTTATTCGACAAATTTTGCCCTTATTTCAGTTCATGAATTATCTGTGAACTGACTGGTACTTTTACGAATTTATTCATAATTCAGAATTATTCCAGAAATGCTTCTGTCCAAACACATTTTGCTGCAGAGTTTGCCTATGAGCAGATTATTGATTTAGCTATTTGTTATCTGCAACGTATTACTTGGGGGGGTGAGGGGGAATAGTCCTTTTGAAAGGCCCAGAAACTCATCCTTAAACTGTATTTCAAAGGTTTCAGGGAGCTAATCATGCTGTTTGCTGCCTTCCTGGGATCTGAATTAATTTCTGTTTATTTTTGCCGTAGCTCTTTATTTGAACATTTGAAATTGACTTATATAAACTGGCTTTTATATCTAATTTGTGACTAATCAAAACAAAGACTAAATTTGTTAAAGAAAAACAAGTATTCTGTTCTACAGATAAGACAACCCACAGAGTAGGTGTAGTCCTCTTTCTGGCTGTGATTTACATATGATTTGCATATCTACAAAAGTCTGTTATAATTTCTCATTAACCTGTAGCAATGTCCATGTATTTGGGCTTGTTTTATGGAGAAAAATGCATTAAAAGGAAAACAGAAAGAAATTTAGTGCAACTGTCCTCCTATAACTTCAACTTAGTTTTCTGTGGTTCTAATGTCCTGATTTAATTTGATACAATTACAATAAAAGCTGCAATCTAAGGCGAGTAAATGAATTTTGTGTCAAGAGTGAAATACAATCTGTTAAAATTGGTTTGAAAATACAATTTTAGGTCTAGTACAGCAAGTCCTGACATTTCAGATTAATCTGTCCTATAACAAAATTAATGACACTCAAAGTTGTTTAAGAATGGCTGTTAACTATACTTACCCTATTCATCACTGGCTCGATCAGTCTAATCCAAGGAGTCACCAGGCTATTAAGTACAGTACATCAGTTCACTTTAAGGACATTTGAATTGGGATTGTTTGGGGGGATCAAATGAGTGCTCATGGAAATAAAAGGTAAACAACCAGAGAAATAAACATCCCTGAAATTGCTGATGTGATGCCTGTAGGTCTGTTTGTCATTGTGGCAGATCTCCCTGCTGAAAAATACAAGGAAATTAAAAATTAGAGGCACATCTGGATGGATTTATCTGGGTGATCCAAACTTTTAGGACTTCCCATGGGGCAGAAGATCTCAGGAGTGTGGCTCCTCCTTCTTCATGCCTTGGAGCTCCTGCCTCTCCCCATGCAAAATCCATGTCACAGTGAGGTTCCCCCTGCTCCTGTCCCACCTCTGTCCCAGCTGGAGCTTGGAAGGAGACAAAGCCCTAGTTTCATCCTGCACATCAGATGGGAGGGTCAGAGTGCTCCATTACTCTCTGCTTTATTCCTCAAGCCTGCAGCAGTAATTGCAATTTGGGGTCCAAACTGGCCATAAAAAGCTTTGCAAGCAGTTAAAGCAGTGCAGAAAACTGATGGGTTTGGGCTGATTTACAGAACTAGACCTGAGAAGAGCCACAGCAGGAATTGTTCTCTCCATTCCACTCTTAATTTTTTCCCACTTTAAAGTAAGATTTGAAAAGCTGTATTCTGGTTCTATGTAAAGTGAAAAAGTTTACTTGAGCCACAATGATTTTGATATGCCTTTATTATAGGGGTTTTATTTAAGAAAAAAGTAGAACAGGAGTTTTTCACTAAAAATGCAGGCCTTACTATCCTCCTTTGAACAAATATTTTAGGTCTATGAGACCATGATGAATTTTTCCCTCTGCTTCCTTGAGTTTGAACTCCATTCTCTAACAGAGAGAGCTGAACTGGGTGTTTCAGTGCATGCCTGAATAATGCCATGCAGAAAGGAGCAGCTCCAATGTTTTGATCAGTGCAGACAGTGCAGATCCACTAGAACATGTCTACGAAAGGTGGAAGATGTTTCAAAGACTAGAATATAAATTTTCCCTCCATAGGGGAAACTAGAGGCCATTCCTCTGCTCTTCCCAGGAGGGCTGTGGGACAAAAAATGATGTTGTTCTTACTCCACCCGTTTAGTGACCCTATTTGAGAAACCAAGCTGGACCTGTTAATTGTGTAGATTAATTGTGCAGATTAATTGAAACTGTTTTCTTCAGAAAGTGGGGTGCTCACTTTTTACCTGGAGGACACACCCAGTGCTACAATTCTTATTTTTAATCTAAGGAACTGGCTCATTGTGACACACATTCCACATGGTGATAAAAATGCTGCACATGTTTTGTTTGGATTTGTTCCTCTTTTGATCGGAATTTCTTAGGTTTGCATAAATTATGGGTTCTCTTTCCCTGCGGTTGTGAATGTGGAAAAACTTCCCCAGGGTGACAGGAACCAATGGATTTGGCTGTCTCTGAGCACCTGCCAGGCTCAGACACCATCTTCCCTCCCCTCCCTCCAGAGTGAGACCATTCCAGGATTTCCCACTGCAAACTTTCACAGCTCACAAAGCGGAATTGATTCCCCTTTACTTTTGACACCGAAGGTGATCTCCACTCCTCCAGGATAAAGTGCTACATTTGCTCACCTAATAGCCATACTTTTTGCCCAAATGTTGCCATTAAAAACTCAGGTCTGGCCATTAGGCTCTTCCTAGAGTAAGGCAGAAGAAAATTCAGGACTAAACCTGAGCGGTAATTACCTCACTGAATGTTCATCCACTCACACATTTTTCATCCACTTTGAAATTGCATTCCCCTATACATTTCCTGTATTCTAATGCCTCTCTTGCAGCTTTTAGCTGGAATCACCAGAGTAATCGGTGTCCTTCGTTACAGTCCAGGCAAGACTAAATGCAGAGCTAACACCCCACACTGAAGTGATATGAATCACATCACCACAAAAAGCCTGACATCTGGGTTTTACCACACACGTATGTAGGAATGAAAAATTGCTTTTGATGCCTCTCTTTCTGTGTTATTTTTATTTAAAAAAAAAAAAAAAAAAAAGAAGATTAAAAAAAAAAAAAAAAAGAAAAAGAAAAAGATGAGGGTATGACCATTACACAAAGATTTTCTTTTAAAATCTCGAGAGAGGAAATGCCAGCCTGGTACCTGCCTAAGTCTGACACACAGCAGCAAATGAAAGCTTTCAAAGGACAAGTGTGAATTTTGATGCTGTGGAAAATGTGGAGGAATTATAACACCTCTTTTCTAAGTGGACAGTGTAATTGCCTTTGGAAGAACACAGCAACCCAGAGCAAGTGAGTATCTAGCTAGAATGTTTTCCTTCTGTTTTAATAAGAAGTACAGAATATAAATATGCTTCGTTTATTCAGGCACAGAGGAAGAAATTGTGTGGGTGTTGCAAGCTCAAATCCTTTTTTTTTCCACGCCAGGATGTAAGAAAGGAGCAGTAAAGGCCCAAAGCTGCACCACTGAAGGGTTTACTGACATGAATTTGTCTTTACAAGCAATAATTATGAGAATTGCCTCTTTTACTGAGGAGTCTTTCCTGTATTGAATTCTGTCCCTTACAGAACAAGCAGGAACTTGGGACTGGTGTTTCCATGATGTTCATGTTCCTTTATAAGTCTGAGTCCACTTCTGGACCTAAACACATTTTATAAACACATACCAGTCCATAACAAAAGACTATTTGTTTCTACTTCAGATAACCTATCCATCAACAGCTTTAGAACAGCAGTGGTGATTTAAATGGTAGAAAATAAATAAATCCCATTTATTAGCAGCTGAATTTTTCATGGAATGTTGGTATTAAATATTAACTGTGTGGAATGTTTCTCTATCAGCTTCTAAAAGAGCATGGAAATTTGTTTACAAGAGAATTTTTCTTAGTTACACATACTCCTAAGACACAGAGGGTTCAGGATCTTTTATTACCATTTTAAAGAGAAGATGCATGGAGAAAAATTTACCTGAAAAGCAAGCATGCACCAAAGAAAAGGGCAAACAATAATATTTATCAACGTAACAAAATCCTGTTTCCTGTTAAACCTGTGTCAAACTAAATAGACATTTATGGATTGGGGATTTAAAAATGTATTTATTATTTAAAAAGAAGTAAACATCCTTACACAGTCAAGGAAATTCCTATTGCTTTTCCCACACATAACTTGTAGTGACTGCACACACTAGGCAACACTCAGGATAAAAGTTGGGGTCCAGCTGCCAGGGGAGCTTCTCAAACCTCTCTAACTGCTGCTCTACTGAAAATATGGTACTGAGTTATGCAAAAGGTGAGGACTGGTGTCACATTAAGCAAAACATTCCAATCCAAAAGAAACCCAGAGATCATAAAGTCCCTGATATCAGCCCTGGGTGCCAGTCATCATCAGGGCATCTCTGAGCCAAAGGAGCTCTCCATTCCTTGCAGAAATGTGAATAATTTGGTCACTGTTCTGTGTTCTCTTGCAAGTTCCCACTGAGATTTTTCATTAGACAGTACATGAACCTTGTGAGCTGTAAATTAAGCATGAGAACAGCTTGGCTGGCTACATGAAGTGATCTCAGGACAGCCAGGGCTGGGTCTGTGCCCTCAGATCAAACCAGATATAATTTCTCTGCCGTCATGACACTTCTGCTGTTGTTTTCCTCACAGTGTGGATCCCCCCTGCCTGCTTGTTCATCCTTTTACAGTCTTCAGCCACTACCAGATTTGCATGTTTTTCTGTCAACAGAAGAGACAAATCAAGTTGCTGATTTAAGTTTTGGTAACTCCCTCTGCTTTAATGCTTCCCCAATATATTCATTAAATTATTACCCCAAATAATTAATAAATTACTAGCCCATTCATTTCCATTAGGCAAGTGCATTCCCCAAAGAAAGAAAAGAGTAGAAATGTGTTGCTGGATCAGTGCATCACAACTGGATGTGACTTTTTATTGTCAAGTGGATGACATTGGTGGCTGTGACCACAGGGCTGGGAGTATGACAGGCAAGTACCTGTTGATGCTGAGGAGCTCTGCCAGCAAACATGAGCTCAGGAAGAAGTCTTTGGACTTAATTCATGGTCCTTTACTCTGGATTCCTGCCAGTCTGATGCACCCATGCAAGCATGCCAATGCCAGGGAGCAGCAAATCACCCTTCAGCACAAGGCAGGCCTTGGCTGCTGAGTGTTGGCAGCATGATATGAAGTTCCATGATATCAAATTCCACCTTGCTCTACCCTTCAGGTAAAATTTATGGTTTTAGCTGTTCGTGGTAAACATTGAGATTTGGGGGTCTCTCTGGGCAGGAGCCAGGCTGAATTCTTTAACTGGTAAAAGTGGACAAGCATAAAATATTCTGTCTGGCTGTAACTTGGATACAGCTGCAGTCCTGGATTTCTTGCTGCGTCTCAGGTGAGAAGATAGTGGAAAGACAGCTAAAATCCATTCTACTAAAATCTTAAATGGTTTCAATGAAGCATTTAAAAAAAGCAGATACTAATTTGAACAGCTGTGAGGATGGTCAAAAAAAGCTGACCCTAACATCAGAAGAAATGGGAGCTCAATGAGAATCCACCTTCAGGGAAATGTAGTGAACATTGAAAACATTGGAAATGCAGCTTTGTGATCACCTTGGTGACAGGGACCTTCTCACAGTAATTCAAATCAGATATCCATTTGAAAACACAAAATCACACAAACACACCACAGAAAATCCCCAAATTAACCAGAGGTATCACAGTTACAGTGCCTGAGCCCAGATTTTAGAATGCAATAATTGATCTAAGCCACATAGGAATGGCACTGGGCTATTGCTAACACACAAGAACAATACAATTTAAGCCAGGCTTAAAACAGCCTCATTTGAGCAGTGTTCTTATTCCAGTGTCAGGTTTCACAGGCAATGACTTTGATGTGTCATTTTTCTTACTCCACAGAGATGTTCTGTTCCTTGAGGAGGAAACAAAGGCCTTTGCTTTGCCAAGTTATCCACGTCAAAAATATCGAAACTTCATAAAACATCTGGTTCTCTCTGTTTCACAAGATTCTTATTTGGTCACTGACTGAACTCTTATGGTCCAATTAATTAAATTAATGGCTATCTCATAAATTTAAAAAATATATACCCCATGTCCTTAAACCTCTGAATCCCAGCTGGGAACCTGAAAGGCGTGAAATACAAAGTAATCATCTCACATCAACAGAAACTGATCTTAAAGCTGTAATTACATGATAAATGTCTTTATGACACATGGCCACTATTTGGTCATGCCCTAGAGACAAATGCTAAGAGCCAAGAGGATGGAGAGGGGGGAGGAAAGGTACCTGGTAACCAATCCCTTCACCCTGTTTGCAATTTCATTGGCTTCCTTTCAATGACCTGAGACTTCCAAGAGCATGATAGATATTTCCTAAATATTTTACATTCAGGTAATTACAGTAGTATATGGATTTGCTAGTCAGCTTAGAGGAGACCAATTAATTGCTGCAAATCATGGTGTAAGAGATGAGCTTGCAGCAGGAGAAGGGTCACATCTTAATAAAATAGGCAGAGCTGGGTGCATTTGACTAAAGCTTGTCTCATGCGAGTTTACCATAGACTGGACACCTTTACAGTATTTGCTTAGGTAAAATTTTTGAATATTTGAGTGTTTGCCTGAGTTAGAGCCGTTGGTTTAGGCCTTACATTTCTGCAGTTTGCTGCTGGCCAAGCACCAGAGCAGAACAATTTTACATCGTATTTTATTTCAGTACAACATCATTTAATTCATTATCTTTTCCTAGCATTTCAACTGCACATTACTCAATTTTGAGTTTAATTTTCTATCTGGTCTGCTCTGGAGATTTTCTAATCCAAGGTACTAAATGGACACACCCTTATGAAAACACCAACCAAGGCAGTTTGGGGATACATTCTCTGTCCTAAATGGTGCAGAACTCCCCACAAAAGCCAGTTTCCTACTTCCCAAAAAGTACAAAAAAAACTCATTCAAAAAGACTCAAATTACTGGTGTTTTACCTACTGAACAAGTAACATCTGCAGTTTTAAGAAATGATGATGATATGGGCGGCTGAAATTTTCAAGGCTTGCAAATTCCTTTCATCCCAAAAAGTGGGATGGAAATCTCTTTCAAAGTATGTTTGTATATCTTCCAAGCCCACAGAAAACTTGTATTTATTTTTCCCTGTCAGGTTGTAAGCATAAAGTCACATTTTCAAATATACCTGAGTTACAGAGGAGCTAAAGTGAATAGTGCAGAATTAAAATGATCCTGTTAGAGCATCAGCATTGCACTCACATGCCTCTCTACTTCTATTAATTTCTGCACCATAGGCAGATGCTAATTTTGATTGCAAAACAAGGCAACATGGAGACTTTTCCCATCTTTATCATCCCAGTAAATCTAGCTGAACTGCATCACAAAGCAATTCTGAGTTAGCTGTACCAAATCATATCAATGCCATATTTTTGTAGCTTCATCTAACTCATTTTCAAATATGCCTTGAAAATTGTTTTTGGAGCAGTTGTTTCTCTGAAGCCATTAGATCTTACTTAGTGCCAGTAATCGATGGTGCTTCTCAAGGTTAATGACAAAGATAACTTCTGGGTTTTGACGTTCACATGACTTCTCCTATTGACTCCAGAGGGAGTCTATCTCAGGACTGAAGCTGGCATTCAGAAAGGAATAACAAAGAACCAGGTTAATCATTAATCAGCATAGAGATGCAATTATTTTGATGTGAAATGCTATTCCATATAAAACCCCATCAAGACATTCCACCTCCTACATTACTTGAATTCTAGCTCTTTTTTAACTTGTGTCACTTCAAAGCAAATCTGCTACTTGTTTTAAAGAAATATATGCTTGTGCAGCTTTTAAACTAATTTTGAAACAGGTTTACAAATAATTGGCTTTTGCAACATGCTTATTTACATGGAACAGACAATAAAAAAGGAGGGATCACATTTTATAGTTTTACAGTGGGGCAAATATAGATCTGAAAAGGCATGCAAAGTATCCTGGATAATCACCCTGTTTTTTAACAATCCCTTGGGTATTTGCATTCTGTCACAGAAGGAGAGCAAGGACACAATGATTGTGACAGGCTCTGGCTGCCCTGTGCAGGTGGGAACCCACCTCGTCTCTGGTGGGAGCATCCCTGGTGCAAAATGTGTTTGGAGGAGTTATTGTCCAAACTGCCCTTACAAAAAGCTTGAAGAATGACTTTAAAATGAAAGAAAGAAGTTTTGGATGGTATTTTAGGAAAGAATTCCTCCCTGTGAGGGTGGGCAGGCCCTGGCACAGGGTGCCCAGAGCAGCTGTGGCTGCCCCTGGATCCCTGGCAGTGCCCAAGGCCAGGTTGGATATTGGGATTTGGAGCAGCCTGGGACAGTGGAAGGTGTCCCTGCCATGGCAGGGGTGGAACTGTATGAGCTTTAAGGTCCCTTCCAGCCCAAACAATCCTGTGGTTCCATGATGACAACGAATTTAACAGATTTCAGCAAATGAAAGCCTATATTCAATGTAAAATGTTTCCACACCCTTTTTTTTTTTTTTTTTTTTAAGTTTCTGAAAGGAATCTCATGACATTAAGGACAACAAAAAGGTTTTTGCAGAGCCAAAGATCAGAGAGGGCACTGGAGATGATGCAAAACAGCTTCAGGTAGTGAGGCAACACTGCCTGAATGCATTAAATGTCTCTTCACGTAAGCTCTTGCTTAATTTTAAGCCTGTGAGGAGTTTTGCATGCTCAAGGTTAAAATAAGTGACAAATAGCTTTGTGGAATAGCAGCTGGAATTCAGGAAAGAAACCAAGTGTGACAATAGGATCTATAATACAGTTATAAAAATACATAGGTGCAATAAAATGCAAATTTGAGGTATACAACAAACGGAGCAAACCAAACCATTCATCTCAGCTTCTTGTTCTTTGTGGAGAGATGATGATGTGGAGTGGAATCAGCTTTTATATAACCTTAATCTCAAAGAGCCTTCCTAATATTAAATGCATAAATTAGGGTGGGTTTTTTTTCACTAACGGTCTCTGGGAAAGCTGCAGTTTTAATGCAAATGAGTCCCAAAGAGACAAAGAGAAAATAAATATTTGTTTTTCATTCAATGATCCTGTTAGGTGTTATCTGCTGTGACCCTCCCCTAGCCTTACCATCAGATATCCATGCAAACAGGGCCATTAGAAATGAGCAGCTTTTCTTTGAAATTAAATATAGATTTGCCTGAAAATTTCCTTATCTCTTTACATTTACATTTCTAACAATACCCGTGTATTATTGCTGGGATCACCAGTAAAATTCAAAGAGGTCATTAATGAAAACTTCTTCTCATATAAAGGATTTTAGGGAATTGTTTTGTGAAGAAAATTCTGCTGGTTTAGTATGCACTGTAATTGCTTCCTTTGGCCATCTGCTAAGCAGGGGGAAACCTGGAGTGCACAAAGTTATTTTTTTATTTACAAACTATTGGAAGCACTAAAGGAGAGTGTTCACGTCTTGTCTATATTGTCTGTGCTTCCCCAGAGGTGAAGATGCAATATGTGCTTATCTACATTTTACTGGCATTACCTTCAGTACTGAAGGTTCTTCTCTGTCTGTCCCTGCTGATGTTTTTTGTGACCACAGATCTCTGTACCTGCTGTGCTGCACATCCCCTCTTCCCTGCTGAAGAGCTGGGAAATGACAAACTCCCCTTCTGATTTCCTGCCAACCCACTCAGGTGGGAGAACATTTGGGATGCATGGAGGATGGGGAGTGTGCCCTAGAAGCAAAGAGGAAATTGGATGCCACCTCATGCAAACCTTTATTTATTTTTCAACGTTTATGGATGTTTAATTACCAATGTGTTTGAGATCAGGTATGAAGTCCCATTAATAGAGCTTTTGTCTGGGAGTGTGTGCATGAATGTGAATTAAAGGTGTTCTTGTGAATGTGAATACTAATGAACAGTAAGTAGGTGGTGAAAACCTTTCAAGGGATGTTGCAAGAAGTCCAGATGCCTGAAACGAAGGACTTCGGTTAAAAGAAACATTCTGAAAATAGAGACAACAAAGTGGTTGAGTATCAGCTAGTTATTTTCTGGGGGGCACTTTAATAGTCCATAGGACAGTTTTTAATCACCTGTGAACAAAATTCCAGTGAGCTGGAAGTTTAGACACATAATGCTTGAAAGACTGAGCTAATGGAGGGACTAGAAAGACCTGACAAACACGTACAGAAATGGTTTAAGATCCAATTTTAAGCTGGGCTGTAAATGAATTAACTGACACCCGTGAAAGTTCCCATATATTCCCTTTAGGCTCAAGGAGAGTACAGCTTCCCAGACAGCCCATTTGTGTCCTTTCACAGGTGAAGTGACTGAATCCCAGCCCTCTCACACCAAGAGGAAAAGCACTGGAGATTTCCCCTGTGCTCGTGGGGCCGTGGCGTGCGCGGCCGCCTGCCAAAGGCTCCTCTGCTCCCGAGGGCTCTGCCCTCCTCACTGCAATTTTCCCTTGGGAGCCTGAAAACATTAAAGGAAAGATTGCCATTTCTTTCAGTGGGTTTTTGGAGGGCCCACAGAAGTGATAAAACATTTTCAAGCCCACTGCCAACTTCGAGAATTGTCCTTCGCGAGCACGAGGCAAGCGCTTCCGAAAGGGCTGCGGACTATTCTGGGATCTGACCTTTTGCTGTGAGGAGAAATTTGGCTGCTGCAGCAAAGGCAGAAGCATCTCTTCTGTTGAGCACTAGGCAGGCTGCCTGTGTGCCTGTCACCTTGCAGGCTCCAGGCTTTCACCAGGAAAGCATCCCTCGGGCTTTATATCCATCTCCTGAGATGGAAAGGAAGGAGAGCCTGCTCCTGCCCCTGTGGAAGCAGGGAAAGAACTCCTTGACTGGATTGGGAACACATTCAAGTAATGAATCAGGTGGATTTGGTGGAAATTTGCAATTCAAAGGCTGCCATTAGAAAAGTAGCATTTGAAACTGTGTTGCTGTGTTATGCCTCATGTAGATCAGTATCAAATTAAATTTCCCTATTGTACCTCTTATGTTGTTAATACAAAGCAGGGAGTGTTGTTTGCCTCATCTCCATCCTTCTAACTGCAACATCCTTTTCAGTTTAAACTATACAGAAGTGAATCATTATTGAGGCCTTCTGTTTACCATCTTTAGAAGATTTAATTTATCCCAATAAACATTGTGAAGCAGACCTTTTGCATTTGCAATGACATATAATTTACTTGGAACAAATGCTTTGGTTTAGTATAAAGACCATTCATCAGGCAAATCTGAATCAGAGGCAGCTTAGAAAAAGAATCCTTTGTCTAATTGTTTTCCATCACAAACAACATGTGGGAAGGAGATTTAGGCAATATTTTCAAACATTATAAGCTACATAATTATTGTCCTCGGCAAACCTGGTGATAGTTTTTGCAATCACAATTGCACTTTATCTGTCTAATCACCTATTCACTGTGACCAATTACAGACTTGGCATTGATGAGGAGGCGTTTAATAATATTAAATACAAAACCCGAGATTTGAATAATGTTGAGTTTATGACACAAACTAACAAAAGCCAGGAAATTCAAAGGCGAGGTTTACGCTCCATCCTTAATTCATGGCATTCTGCCGAGGCATAAGAGCACATATGAGCACTGCAGAGCCCTCCACTACACAAAGATCATTGCAGTGCTGAGTTACAAAGGAATAATAAAGTCTTGAGATTAATTTTTAATGTTTAAGTCTTTTGCAGATTTACCACGGAGCTGCAATGATCTTCTTGTTATGCGTTGTGCTTGCAGAGCTTTTTTCACTCTGTGAACTTCTTGTGGGAAAGGAGATAAAGGCTGGTGTTTTCCACATCCACTTAATATCACTGTCCTGGCACAAAAGAAAAGGTCAGTTAAATTGGGGTTTCCCCCTTATTTTGCCCTCAATTGCTTCTACTGATGCAAGTTTCTGTCTGCAAAAGTGCAGTCCTCTGTCAGAGAAAGGAATGAAGCTGATACACAGGAAATTCTCATGGCCATAAATTGGAGGAGTTTTGAGGCTGTCCTGTATTTAATCAAACTGAAATTCTGGGTGCCTGGAACAAATAAATTGAAGGAGAGGTTACAGTAGCATCTTTTCTACATCCTCCTGCCACAGACTAAATCCAGTTTGCCTACACCTGGAAAAAGGTCACACTATTTCCCTAAGTCTTTACTGAGCATACCAGGTAAAAATAATGTAAAAAATATATTTTTGTCTCTTTTGCTCTCAATAAAGGTGCATCTTATTCATAGCTCCTCATGTACAGAGACTGCCTGTCTTATAACTTCTAAGTTTTCAGTTTCGTTGTAGAAAATGCAATGTATCTCAGTGAGTTATTTTGTGAAATCCAGGAAATAACCTATTGTGATTCTGTTAAGATCCTTTCACTAATTTTATACCATTTATTTGTTCTGCTGTAAACTAAAATGGCATCTTGAAAGGCAGCAAGACCTGCACATCACCATAAAGCCAGATCCTGCCTTGATAAAATGGCTCCAAAGCAGCTGTTATGGTCTATCATGTAAATCCTTCTTGGTTTGTGGATTATTGACCCACTGGACTCTAATGGGAGTTCTTTGGAGATGTTCAATCTATTGTATCCATCCAGCTGCATCTCATGTGCCTCTTATTTGCCCTTTGCAGCTTTAGGGCTATTACGTGAGTCCAGTGGCTGACAATAAATGCAAATAATTCTTATAAATTATTAGATGCATAAATAGGAGAGTTAACCCCTTGTCTGCTTTCAGACCTACATTTTTGTGACTTTCTCTCTCTAGCCATGATCATGATTGGTTTTGACAGACACTTTGGTAGAAAGTTATTGATTTTTGTGAGCCTCCAGCTCCCACGAAATGGGAAGCAGTTCCTGGGAGGGAGGAGGTAAATGAAGCCACAAAGATGCCAGTCTTTGTCCTCCTGCAGCTCTTCTGGGGATGGCAGCAAAGGGGAATCCTTTTGTGTTCCTTAGCATGACAAAAGTGGATCAGTTATTTCAGAAACAGAGGTAGGTGAGTCAGCAGAGAGGCAGAGAGAAGAAATTCTGGTGATGAAGTTGCTGGCCCACACCAAAGGAGTTGGGGGCTGCTGAGCCCCTGGAGGAGCAGCCAACCACCCATCCCTGTCCTGTCCCCTGGGTGTCCCCAGCTCCAGTGCTCAGAAGAGTTATGAGCCACCTATTCCTGATTTGGTCTGAAAGCACCTGAAAAGGGGAAATAACAAAAAAAAAAAAAAAAAAAAAAAGTGTGTTTGGGCCATGAAATCTTTGAAAGCTGCAGAAAGCAAAAAACTTCCCAAGTACCTTCTCAGCAATCAAGGGGAGAGGGAATGGAGGCACCCCTGGGTTCATGGTGGGAAGTGAGCACTTTTGTACCTAGAAAGAAAATTTCATTGCATTTTTAAATATAATTGTTGGGAGTTGCTTCTAGCTAAAATATTATTTTTCTTGAGGCTTATTTATAGAGCATCCTCTCTGGCAGATGCAGCCTGAATTTTACATGTCAACAGAGCTGGCATGTCACAAATATGCATATGGTTCACAAATGGTTCATATTTATGCCAATCAATATATGTTAAAGAAGCCTTTATTTTCTTCTGAATATTACTCTCATTCTAAAGACAGACCAAAAAAACCCCAGAGAAATCACAGATGACTTCTCATTCATGAAGCATGATTTACCATGGCTGTAATTCTTGACCTACAATTTCTGCAGGACATTTTAGAGCTATCAAACAACAGAAAAAAGCAGTTCTGCACTTCTGGGGAATCAGTAGCAAAAGGGGTTTCCTCTAGAAATAAAGATCAAAACACAGCTCGCCTCCCTGCATAAGAAATACAATTAAATTAACAATTATAATCTATCTTTAAAAAATACATTCAAACATTTAATTTGCATAGAAACAGGCAGTGCTATTCATTTTGAGACAAGAAAATCAAAAGTCATAGCTAGCAGCCACTCTTCTAAACCAGATTTTGAGCACAACCCCCCCAGGGCTGTTTCTACCAATTTTCCAATAAATCATGTAATGACTTTTAGAAAAGACAGATATTTAATTCTTGAATTAGAACTATAGGACCATAACCAAAGACTGACAGCTCTCTTATTCTGCCACACTCCCATACAAACCCTTTCAGCCAACTGGCTGTGAAATAATGCAATAATTAGGCAATTAGATATTTGGGAGAATGTAGAATGAAGCACTGAGCACTGACCTATATTACATACATCAAAGTACACTGGAGGAATTGCCAAATATATCTTGTTTACAAGCCCTTCTCAGTTTTTTTCAGCATTTTAAAATTAAGACTTAAGGGCCATGCCTCCACAGCTACACATATATTTGCAGTTGATGTTAGATATGAAGGAGAAAAATCACATTTTTTTGTGCATAGAAAGCAGCAGTTGTTTAATTGCTGGTTCTTTACTTGCACATATTGATTTAAAACTATAACATATATTGTGTAGCAATGTGATAAACATTATAAAGCAAATGTTCCCAAATAATTTTCCCATTATTGTTAATGGTGCTACTTGGAAGAGTAAGGGAAAAATAAAAATCAATTATAGATAAAATCAGCAAGTTATGGAGATCATGTCTTCCCTGAACCCTGGCAGAGGGCAGTCCCCAGTCAGTAGATGGGAGTATCTCTGGACACTCAAATTCAGAAAGGTTTACTCTTAATGCTGAAAATGTAAGTATTACATGAGGCAGCTGTGATGGGTTTAGCCCTCCAAGTGAAAGGTGCCCCTGCTCAGTGCAGGTTGGAAGGAAATGATCTTTAAGGTCTCTTCCAACCCAAACCACCCTTGGAAAGCCTATTCATAAATCTGAATAAAATACTCTGAAATAAGGCTGCAAGAACATTCAGGGAGAAGGAACAACTTCACAGGTAAATTAACTAAAATTAATTTATTTCAGCCATGGGAGAGCTGAAGACTCACTCTGTTGACCAAAACCTCAACCATATCCCAGGGAAAGGATTTTAGGGGAATTCAGATGAGTGTTTGATGGCAGACTGATGCTTCTGGAGCATCTGCTGGTGTGCATGGATGACACAATGGATGGTTTACGTTTGTGTGGCCATACCTGTGTTTTGGAGCACGTGGAGAATGGGTTTGGGCACAACATTTCCATGGTTTCTATATCTGCATCAAGCAGGGAATGCAGTTCTTTGTAGGCAGCCACAGGCACTGGATCTAAACAAGTTAGGGAAATCTCCAGAGAGTGGTGATGTGAGCTGTCAGAGGGGGAAAGAAAAGCCCTGCAAAACTTGTTTTCTTTACTTCTGCAATTGTTGGCATTTATGTATTTAACTTTGGCCCTGAGTGGAAGAAGAATTGGTGCATTTCTCAGTTAGCTGGTGAGAAGTTCCAGATTGTCCCCGTCGGTGGCATTATTCTTCTCCTCAGGGACAGAGAGCTAACTAGAAGGTGTCAGACAGATCTTGCTCTTTAGTGACAGCTCCCTCAAATGACTGAAACTGTGGAGAAAGTCCTTCTTAGTCTGTAAAAGTTACGGCATAAAATTTTTATGTCTTGCACAGCTGGAATCTGTGAACGTTGAAGTTCTCTCTGAGCAAGACATATAGTGAGAAACAAAGTCTCCTTAATGCATAATTTGTGAGTGAAGGCAATTTTCTACTTTAAGTTGCATATTGTCTCTTTGGGGTTTTAAAAGAGTATTCTGGCTCTAAAAGGAAGGAATGTGATTATCTGTGTGTAACCCTCTGGAAGACGAAGAGAGAGGCTGGAAGGAGCATATGCACTTCAAATCTAATTATTTAAAATGTAAACCTGGCATCAGGAATCACTCACAGCCCTTTCCATCCCCTTCCTCCACCCCTAAATAAAAATACAATTATACTTGCAGTTAAGGAACATCTTCTTACTTGAAAGTGATGCTACTGGAGCCTCCATGGTGCTGTGGCAGACTGGGAAATCCATCCCTTTTTGTAGAGGTCAGTTTATAGTCTTGCATTAGTTAGAGATAACTGGGATGTAAATAAAAATATCATTTGTTTAAATTTGTATCATATGCTGCATTTTTATCATATTCAACAAGTAGCTGAAAGTAGCCAGTGGCATTCACGTGGCCAATTGCAATTTAAGAATTCCATTTAGAGGTATCACATTTTACCATTTGTCCTTCAAGACTTGAAAAATTACCGTACTTCAATGTTTAAACATCTAAGAATATATAAGTATATGTGTCTACATATTTTTAGAGGTTAGGACTTGTATGAACATATTACAAACCTATTTTATGTATTGTATAAATCTCAACTCGAAGCAGACCTATCCATAGTCTTCCTCCTGACCCCTAGATTCTAAAGCCAAGAGGAGCTTGATGGGATTTGAATTAGGGTTTAAAGCTTTCTTGAGAAGAGGAAAAATGTGAGTGAACAGCTCTGTAGGAAAACCAAAATATTGACAAATGAATCTTCGCTTCTTTCATGCTCATCTGAGCTGCAGCACCCTTCCCTGGGCAATTGGCTCATCTGTATGTCAAAGGACTTGAAAGTCTCCCATTTCTTGTATCATGGATGTGAGTTTTAAAAAGTATAATCTTCTAGATAACCCATTTGAAGATAATGCATTGACCAGCTTGAGCTGTTTTGCTCTCTTAAATTCACATTACAGCACAAAATGAGTGGAAACCAGATGCAAATATACTCACTTATAAAAATCTTTCCCTTGCTGACCTTCTAGGAATAAAGCCATGGCCCTAAAACGTGGTGCTGTCACCAGATGGGTTGGTTAAGAGTAAATTCCAGTTGTTGATGAAATATGCACAGGGTCTTCTTGTTTTGATATCTGATCAAGAAACTTTTTAAATGAATAGAAGAGAAATTCTCATTATCCTTTTCTGTTTGTCTGTTTCTGTGAGCAGACAGAATGGAAATCTCCAGGTATGTTCTAAGGGGAGAAGTTTTCATGGAGTTTAAGCTTACAGGTAAGGATTTAGGATTTGTGCCCAAATGTGAATGTAGTCCAAACTTAAGAAGGTGCATTAAAAAGTTAACCCAAAATATCTCTGTACTTCATGTAGGCAGAGGTTTAGCTCCCAAAACTACTTTCATTTATAATTAGTACCAGGATCACCATAAAGGTAAAAAAATCAAGTGAATAAGTCAGGAGAACATATGCCCAGTTTAAGCTAAACCTGCCATAAAAGCCCTTTCCCAGTATAGTACAAACAGCAAAATTATTGATTAACTTGTATTGCTCCACAAGAAGAACAAATTATTGCTGATTAAAGCCATGCAGGTGATAAAGGAACTTAACCAACAAAAGCTGGCAGCTTTAGGTTAGGAAACAGCTGTGTCCCTAATTATGCAGTCTGATTTATACTCTATTAAATCAGTATATAAGTAACCCATTTCTCTGAAAGCATTTAAACCTCTTATATTCCACCAAACACGGCAATTTTATTTGAAATAAATGTATCCAGCTCTTTTGGGAACATATGGTATATTTCTCTCTTATTAATAATTCAGTTCAAATGAGCAAAAATTAGTTGGTGCAGTTACAGCTGATTTTGTCCTGAAAAGATCTGCATTAATTTTAGACGTTTTGTAAATTGGGCTATTAAATAAAAGCATTATATGTGAATTACCCTTTAAATTTTAAGCAAGTTGGTAGTTTAATGGTATTTTCTAGTCAGATTCATTTTCGATCTCTAAAAAATTATGGTCATTACAGTAAGACAAATTTTTGAAACCTGCTACTTCCATCCAATTACATATAGTGCTAATAAGTAAACTAGAAAACTTTTATGCCTCATTCTCTCTATTTTATCTTTTCTGTCAGGTGGAAGTTTCTGTCTTCACTTTCTCTTGTGTAAATAAGGAGCTTCTTCACAGATAAGGTCCACCTCCAAATAACTGTGATTTCTGCTTTTCTTCTGTACTGTAAGTTCTGCCAGTTGCTGTTCCCACACATCACTCCTGGTCCGTGGGTGTGAGTTTCTGGGCTGGCAGGGATATGCAGCAGGGAATTAGAAGGAAAGCAAATTCATATTTTGCATGAGGGAAATTTCAGCTTGCTGCTGTTTGAGTCTGAGTTGATCACCTGCTCTCTGTGATGGATTCTCCTCTCCGTGCCAGTGCATAATTTCTGTCAGCATAAAGGGAGATCTGTTCATGAACCAGGAGGATGTGGCCCCGTAGCTCCCAGTTCTGCTTCCACTGCCATGGCCAAACTGGTTTAAAGGTGCCCAGGTAGAGTGGGAGATGATGTGATGCAATGATAGTCCCAGCTAACCACTTGGAAAGACTTTAACTTTTCAAAGGACATCCAGAACCACTAACACATGTAGAGGGCACAAATTAACCCAGCAGTATCAGCGAGCAGCCTTTTCTTTCCTGTTGCCATGTGTTTATTTGTGTAGTTTGGGTTAGCTTACCTGCTAATTGCCCCCCAATTAGCAGCTGCATATGCATATTAAAGAGACCAGCCACTTAGATCTCCACATGTAGGATACCTCAGAAAATAATACAGCATCAATCATTCTAATTTTAATAACTGCTTTGCTCACATATCTTCATCCATGTCTGCACCTTTTTTGTTATATTATCTACCATTTTAGAAAGCTATCTAGCTTACTTACAGAGTTAAATTCAAATAGTCTAAAGGCTAATGTGAAACACTGGCAAGCCATTATGAGCACAGCAGTATATTTTAAAGGCATTCAGCTGTTGGAATTACTGAGAGACAATGCTCAGTCTAAGTCCCCCACTCTGCACCCACAAAATTTACCAAAAAACCCCTTTTCCCCCTTGACCATAATGTTCTCTGTCTCACTGGCACTGGCCAGTGAGATATGAGGGTGACCAGTCTCAAAGAGAAATTTCTGGTATTCTTTGCTTCATATAAACCCAGCTTAAATCAGATTCACATCTTGTTTGATCTCCAAGGTTATGCTAGTGGTGGTACCTCAAAGCTCTCATTTAGAGTTATGAGTTCAGGCACTCACAGGTGGCTTTGGTTGGACACCCCTGGGTGCTGCAGCCCTCTGACACCCCAGTCCAGGTGTCCTTCCAGCACCAGAGGACAATCCTGGAAGGGGCTGCCCAGGAACAAGTGTCATTTTCAGTGGGTGAAGTGGCAATGAAGTAAAGAAGGAAAATTATCCAGTCTGTAATAGGTACATCCATGTCCTGGTGGTCTCCTGTCACAGGACATGGCCCCACTTTGGTGCCATCCAGCAGGTCTGCCACATAAAATCTGTGTTATCAATAAGGGACAGCCAGTGAAGAGACTGAGTCTGATGTCCTGGGTGGTTTCTGCTGTTTTATCTAAACCTGGTCTCACAGAGAGATCCTTACTTTTACAGCATTCTAAGTATGATAATAAAAATTGTCTTTGCTGGATGTTTCCATTCATTAAGCAGCTGGTTTTAAAAAAAAAAAAAAGTTTCAGAAGTTTTTTGAGTACAATGAGGAAAATCCTTGTCATGGGCAAGAACAACAGCTCTGCCTCTAACTGCCAAGTTCATAGATCAAGGGGAATAATTCCAAGCTCCAATTTAGGAGTTATATTTTTTCTTGAAAAAAAAATAAAGCAGGAAGATTTCCATAAAATGCAGGGAGAACATACATATTTATCTTATTCTGGAAAACTTACAACCCTTCAGTGAAAGAAAGACATCTGGCATGCAATTCCACCCAAACCAGCTGCACTGGGTGTTGAAATCCACTGACGGGTACTTTTGCCTTTTTTTTCCTTAGACTGAGGAGGCAGTATTTTTCCATTATGCACTAAAAGCTCCTTGCAGTGTTCCAGACTTATTTGCCATGGCACAGTCTCTCCTCACAGTGCAAGGGAAAGGCAAACGGACAGATAACATCAGATTGTGCTGGTTTATTCTCTCCCCAATGCCATTGGTTGTGCAGATCCCACTGTTTGTTGTTTTTCTCCAAGAGGACTTTCTGCTCTCTGTGACTTTTATCGGGATATTTATATGAGCACCTGGAATGTGTGGGGGTGAAAAGGGAGAACACATCACCTTATCTCCTCCACACCTTAGCTGTCCTCCTCCTGCCACTGCTTCCCCCTGATATCCCCTGCCTCTACAGCCCACTCAGACAGAAATCCTCAGGTTAATAATGGCAAGTGCTGATAAGATGAAAAAGGCAATAAAGTGTGTTCAAAGGGGCACTCTTTGATCTTTCAGCAATATTCCACTTCCACTGATCCTCAGCACTGTCAATACTTTAATGACACAAACAACCTGGCCCAGAGGGTGCAAAGCTGGTAGAGCTCCATCACTTTAGCTCTCAGCCTGACCATTGCAAACAAAACCCAAATGAATGTGGCGTTTTCACCTCTGCTGAGTTTGGTGAGCTCTTTTCAGTGAAGTGGATTATTTGGTTCAAGTCAAATATCCTCAGTGTCTTCCTGGTCCTTCAGTAGAAAAATTGTGTTTAAACTGTGTTTTGGTTTTTCTTGCATTTTAACCTTTATGGAAAAACAAGAAATTTAATAATGAAATGTATTATTGCAAATATTTAATAAAAAATATATTCCTGCAAGTAAGAGATAAGTAGGTCACACTGGCTGGGCATGTGTAGCTGGGCAATTCTCCCCTTTGCTAGGCTGTTTCTCCAAGGTCTTTGCTTTGCTGGGATGTGTGGGATGAGTCTGATCCCCCAGAAGGAGAGGTTGCACCTGGCTGGATGGGTGGCTGTGCCCAGGTCACTGCCTGGTCACCCAGCCTGTGGTACCTGGGGGGGGGACATCTCACCTGCACCTCCAGCCCCACCCACAGCTCCACTGGTGAGGACCTTCCATGTTCCCTTCTTTGGCTTTCACTTTCCAAGGGAAGAATTTCCTTTGAAACCTCACATTTTCCATTGTGAGAACGTGCCAGGTCTGGTGAGAATCTAATTGCCTCATTCTTAACTATCCTGTATTCACCCTTATCTTCATCTTCTCTCAGAAGAGAAACCCAGCTGAAGTGGGTTTTCCCCAGAAAGTGAGATTTTTCTTCTGAAATAAAGATACCAGGCACTCTCTTCTATAGGAGTTAAGATTATTAAGACCATTAAATCATTAAGACTTTGAACTAATAAATCCTCAAAAATGTTAAGATATGCATGAGAAGAACTAACCTTCCTCATATTCCCCATCATGCCCTGAAATTAGCTATATTATTCTCTTACAAGTTACTTTTTTCTATAGTCTTTCTACCATTTACTTTGCAGCAACACATTTCTTTTATCTGATTCACTGTCCCATCAATGGGAGTTCATTGTGGAAATAGAAATAAATCTGTAACCACTCCAAGCCTGTCTCTGGCAAAGAAAATTTCATTTTTACAGTCATGGCATCACCATAACTTGTGCCAAGTTTTAGTGTAATAATTGAGAAAATAAAAGATATATTAGTATATTTTTAAATAGGACAAATATTTTAAAATGTCAAATATTTTTCATGGTACCTAACTGCTGGGTATGTCCCCAGTATTTTGCACCTTCCAACAAATTGCCCTAAATCTAGCTTAAGCTAATTAACAATGAGAATTCTGGAATATTTTTTAGAAAGATTTAAAAGGAAGTGAGGAGAATACCAGTAAACAATTAAACTGCAGTTTTACGATGACACAGAATTTAGCAATGAGGATTCATATTTGTCTCCAACATGCAATAGATTTGAAATAAACCCCATTCCATGTCAGGAAAAAAGCAAAGCCTGAATTGACAGTGCAGCAGAGAATTTATTTTTTGCCTTTTCTCCTTAGCTGAAGTTATTATCACAACTGCTAGAGAATTTGTGAGATTGGGAGATAAGAATCATTATGATCCATTGGGGACTCGTCAATCACAGCAAACTGCTACCAGAATCGAAATTGCATCTGCATTTGAATTAGCAACATTACTCGCCAATTTAGTTCAGAGTGAACATTTTTCCATTGAAGATGGAATTAAATTAGAAAATGAGTGAGTCTTTAATTTCCAGATTATAAATCACTGAAAATAATTCAACTCCTGTACCTTAAGGCCAATTACATTATCCTAAGCGACATTTTATCTCACAACCTTCCAAGTGATTTCGTGATGGGGAACCATCACACAAATCAGTTTTGCTCTGGTAGCAAGAAATATATCTACCCACAGAGTTACACATAAAATACCAGGAACAGTTTTAATGCTGGAGCTTATTTTATATGAAATTTGATCGTCTGTTTGATAGCATATTTTCCTGTATTAATGAACTGATGCATACACTAGAAATGGCCAGCTTGGGTGTCCAAATTAGATAGAAGATGTTAAAAGTTGGTTGTATATTTAATTTTTCCTGCTACAATGTCTCAAATAACCTTAAAAATAGAGTGTGCAGTTGTAGTTTTAGTACAAATAACAATTTAAAGTCACAAGGTCAAAAAAGCATTTTATTTTTTTCCTAAAAGCCCAAAGATATCAATGCCAAGACAATTCAATGAAAATAAGAATTATTTAATTGTGGCAAAAATAGACAGCTTGTTCATTGTTCTTGCAGGAGAAGTAAATTTCTCCTAAGTGCTATGTTTTTCTATTTTTTTTTCCTTGTCAGAAGCAGAAGGCAGGGCAGCAGCCTGCCACTTTCATAGTCCTGGTGGTGCCTGGTTTCCATTAAAGAGGGTGCAGCATTAAATCAGAGTGTCTGAATGGAAATGGGCACCTCTGCACGTGTGTTTGTGTTTGCTGAGCCCACACCACTGTGAGCTCCCACTCCCCACATTTTCAGCTCAGCCCTGTTGAGCCCAACTAACTAAATTTCAAAATGCAAAGATTTTGGTCGGTCATCCTTGGGACATCCAAAGTTTCCTGATGGGATTGTGATATCTTCCCACTGCTACTCAGCAGCTTTAGGGTAATGAACCCAAACTCAAACACAGCTCCTTTCCTGGACCACCCCATGGTTGTTTTCTGCCCTGAAACCAGGAGGATTTCACCTGGTTTGGCCAGGTACCATTAAGGGCTGCTCAGAGTGAGCAGGATTTTGAATGAGCAATTGCTCTTTCTGTCCCCTGCTAGAACACAACTGGGCAATTGCATTGATTCCTAGACAGAAATCTACTGGCAGGTGATGTCTCTTCAAAGAGTACATTAATTCTGGCTACTGAGCACCCCAGAGATCCAGAAAAAAGGTCTTGTGTACTCACAGAGGTAACAGCTTCTTTTTTAGTTGTTGTGTGGGCCGAAGGAAAACCCAGTCATGATATTGCTCAGAGGAATGCCCTTCCCTTTTCTCTGAAGACTCTGATGGCAAAAGCCTAATTTTCTCACCACTCTTTGATCTTGTTCCTCCTCTATCTCCTCAAAGACTTTTGCAATTTGTCCATGGCTGGATTTTGCCATGCTGCTCACTGACCATTCTCCTCTTTCATTTGCTCTTCCTTCTGCATTCTTTTCAATAGATTGTTTCATCTCTTCCTGCCATACCTGATCATTTTGTTCTGTCCTTCCTTTTCTGCATTCACATTTTGGCCATGATGCCAGAGAGAAACAGCTTAAATAACAGTCTGTGAACAGTCATGAATAAAAAATGTGAGGCTCATTTTTAGATATGTAAAATACACTTTATAGAGACATAATTAAATATAAAAAATAACAAATCCACTTTTTGCTAATTAGCCATCTGAGTGAAATTTAACTTATTCTCATTGCTGATTACTAACTCTTAATTAGTTTTATTCATTCCATCTAATTGTTCACTTCATTGAATTCTTGCATTTTATTACCCTCTGTTCCAAATATATGAATCTGTCCTTAAATTTCTTAAAAACATAATGTGTATGCTCTACCATAAGATAGACTAAAATATACCATAAAATGACAAAAAATATATGCTGTGGTTATATTTAATAATATAATTTTTTTTTTCTGCATGCTACCTGGCCACTCTTTGACTGGTCAAGGACATCTACTGAAAATTTGTATTTTCAAATCACCATCCTACAATACAGAAATGCTGCTGTTTTTCCTGTAGACAACTTTTATGATCATTTTAGCCATGCCCTGGAACAAACAGAGAGAAACAAAGTCTAAAGATAGGCCCCTATTTAGGACATCTGAATTAACCCTTTAATTAGTAAAGTTGGATATTTAGCCAGCTAGACCTAGTCTGTGAAAGGTGATAAATTACAGGTGACTGCACTGTCAATTTGATCCTGGTTAGGTAGCATCAGTATCAGACTTTGTGATATTAAATAGACAGATATCCCACATTTCTCATTTTTCAATTCATGTCAGCTATCCCCAGGTCACTGCTGATGTCCCAGGTATTCAGACCAGAGCCCATCTGCAAACTCCTCCTGACACCCTGCCACCAAGAGGCCCCAGAGCTGTGCAGAGGCACCAGCCAGGCTTTCTGTGCAAAATGGGAATGTTCCTCTGGCTGCAACCCACAAAACCCTCCTGCAGAACTGGAAGGTGCCTTGGCCAGCAGGACACACAGAACCTCATTCCTTATCCATCCTCTGGACTTAAATTCCTTCTCCTGTTCCCTCCACATCCATGACCTTTTTCCTGCAGCCAGGCTCCTGTGCAAGGTGCTTCCCACGAGGCAAGGTAGGAAAGGGATTTCCTGGGCATCCTGTCTAACATCCTAAAACAAATCAAATTCCTGCTTTGTTTCCAAGACCTTGCCCTCAATATCAACATCTGAATTTAAGTCCTCCTAAGTGGCTCTGTGGGTGAATAAAGATCTCTCCTTTATTCAGGATGACACAGACTGGTGTCTCCCCAGCAATGGGATCCTTTCACAAGGGTGGGAGTGAACATCACCTCCATTTTTGATCACCACCATCACCATTTTGGAGCCAGGCTGGTGAAAATTTTGGGGTTTGACGTTCTCTCCTGCCTCTCCCCTTTGAGTCTGGAGTCTTCCACAGCCATTTCAAACCTGTCCTGATGCACTGAGAAGTGAACCCCTGCAATCTGAACCCCGGAGTCCCCTGAAATGTGAAGTCCATCCATGTGATGGATTAAACCTTTTCCTTGTAAATGAAGATATAGTCCCTTGGACAGATAATTTTCTGACAAAATGAATTGAACCATCTCTCTGTTATATTTAGCCTCTAATCCCCTATAAATGCTTTTTTGACCAATCTTTTCGTTTTGTCATGGTCTACAGATTGTGCTCAGAATTTAGCAATGCTACAGTAATTGAAAACTGACTAAAATTTCCCATCTGGAGTTATTTCAGTTCTGTCCTGCAATACCTTGCTATTATTCTATTCATTTAACTTCTGCAAGGCAGCAAAATAACAATAAATATGTAATTGTTGCATTTAATTGAACATACAACAAAAAGTTGCTGTTTCTCAAGGCATTTTGTACCCTTTGCTTCCAGCACATTTAATTATGTATGAACTCTTCAAAAAAACCCTCTCAAATAATGTGAGTCATCTTCTAGGAGAGAAGATTTAAAGATGATAAATGTTATTTAGAGTCACTATGATATGATTCATATTGTGATGCGATTGGGAACAATATTAAAACCCACCAAGGCTATTATACCTAAATTTTTGTTTCAATTCATGCAATATTGCTGCTGCTTAATATGATTTCTATTTACTTCTTTCCATTGTTAGTGTTTTATTGAGGTTGTGTCGGTTTTATCAGGCTAATCTCTCCTGCAAATGGAGGTCAGCAGAGCCAAAGCACTGGCAAAAAACCTGTCTCCATTATATTCTACTTGGTATGAATTTACTCCAAAATCCTCCCTCTAATATAAACTCTTTCTTTGCCATTCTTTGATTATAATATTTCTACCTGCGCGAGCCCTGACAGCTTGATATTTAAAAGCTGTATAAACTCTCATAATCTAATTTTATATCCTTTTTTTATAAAGAGGGACTGCACCTCATTTAAAGTAGCAGTGAATGTATTCATCAAAAGCTTTAAAATGGAGCAATCTTGGCCATCAATAAAAGCTTGGATTTCAGGTGTTTTAAATTATAACTTAAAAACATGCAGGGCTACTCTTAGTGGCAGTGACAATGAGTCATTAATTTGTGTTCCTCTGATGTCAAGGGTGAGGCAAGTAATCCTGTCACGCCCTTGCTAGAATAGAATTTGGCAAAACAGGATATTGTAGAGGCTTTATAAATCTTATATCTCTATTTCTCCTTGCACTGGTCTGGGGAATAATGAAAAAGAGCGACACATAAATTTACCTACCAAATGGGGTGTGCTCTTTCTGCTGAATATCCACACATAACTCCCATTAACATTATTATAAAATATACATGCACAGCAGGAGGAAGGAG
This sequence comes from Certhia americana, assembly GCA_018697195.1. Classification (NCBI taxonomy): domain Eukaryota; kingdom Metazoa; phylum Chordata; class Aves; order Passeriformes; family Certhiidae; genus Certhia; species Certhia americana. The sequence goes on from CM031862.1 coordinate 3,751,783, forward strand.
AGACTACCAGATATCCAGTGGTCTGGGATAAAGGTTGAACTATATAGCCTTTAGTAGCTGACAATCCGTCCCAGATCACAGGGATCCTTTTTGGTTTTTTCTCCAGTTTAAGTATTCAATCTAAAACATTTGCATAAAAATAAGTACAACCAAACTGAAAAAAAACTGGACTTCGGAGACCATCATAAGTTTATTTTTTTCTATAAATTGACAAATTTGCATAGTTCCAGTTGTAGTTTAGAAGCAAAGAAACCAAATAAAAGAGACAAAAAAACCAAAACTCCTCAAAGATATTTTTGTCGTAAGTTTCTAAATATGTTATTGGAGAGGTGATTGAAATCTGACAAAAACCACAGCGTTTTATAATAATATCCTGCAGCAAAAGTATGGCACCAATAACTAAACAATACTTTATCACCTTTGCCACTCTCAACAGCTCCCATTAATACCAAGATCATAGTGTTAGGCCTTCTATTCCCCAGCTGACCATGTTAGTGACAGCCAGGGCTTAGGCAATGACATTGAAAAATATTTGCAGTGACACAGCCACAAATCACTACGGGACAAGTTTAAAACTCAATATTCACTAAACTTGCATCTGTTCTTTTCTTGCTAGAGCATCCACGACACATTTGTTATGGGCTGGATTCCTCAAGGAATCCAAACATTGATGGAAAGTGATAAAAATTATTGGTTGAGAAAACTCGATGGGTAGAGAGGCCTTTGTCAAGTAATTTATTCGTTTGAGGTTATTGTCTGAGATGGAATCACCTGGGACACCTGAGGAAGAGATGCCCTAAGACCAGACTGTTTTTACATTAAGTGCACCCAGTCAAGGAGCACAAGTACCTTTAAGTCAAATTTTCTGAGCAGTCTGATCACACACATATTGATTTTTATTTTCATCTCTCCCAGGGAACCTAAGGAGACATTTGGCCACTTAATGATTGCCACAGGACATGGTTTTTTCCATGTGGTCCAGATCCTCTCCAAATGAGCTCTTTCCTGGGTATGGGGACTGGCAGATGGCCCAGATGCACATCCATTCCCATATTTCAGCTTCAAACATCTTGCTTCTTCTTGACAGCATGCAGGACACATTTTCCCTGCTTTTTTATTTCCACAGACCTGTGTCACTAAATCCCTTAAGCAGGACACTGAAGCTCCTGAGGATAGCAGAGGACATCTGCACATCTTTAAACTGGTTTACATTAAATACAAGGTGGTGGCCTGCAGCTGTGGTGACCTTCTGGCATTCCTCCCCACAGAAGGCTGTGAAGAAGGAGAGGACCAGCAGGTAAAGGGGCAGGAAGGCAGCAGGTAAAAAACAACATCATGAAGAAACACCAGGAAAAGTTGCCTGTCGTGTGCCCTGTGATATTCCTAAGCCAATGGGTATAAAACAGGGAAACAGGAGGTTTCTGGGCTGCAGAAACTGTCCCACCCTCCACAGTCTGCCTTGAGGAGCATCTCCAACTGCTGCCATCTGAATTCCAGGCAAAATGGAGCACTGGTAGGAATTTTCAAAGTTCTCAAGTGGAAAAAGTTGTTTTTAAACTCTGCTGTTGCTAAACTCTGTAATAAAATCCCATAATTAGTTTTCTTCTGACCCACACCCTACGAGAGTAGATGACTTTCCTGACTGGGAATATGTTCAGAAATGGCAAATTTTTGGATGCATTGAAGAGACTGCTCAAGGAGGAGAATGATTAATTCTTAATAGCAAGTTTTGCAGCATATCGAATGACACATTCTTACATTATATATTGATATATAACACAATTTTCCTCTGCCATGCTGACTAGAAGTTCATTTCCAGCAAGGAATAGTTTCTAGATAATGCAGTAGGTGAGGGACAGAGCCATAAAACTCTGGATTTTTCAGCTGTACCAAAATTTTTTGGAAGTTCACTTTGGTTTGAGTGATGACTGTCCTGGATGTTGATATTAAGCAGAAGCAGAAATAAAGGTGTGCAAGGCCAGTTCTGTCCCTGCTTCCCTGAGGCAGGAGGCACAACCCAATAGACCTAAACTCAGAGGAACCACAGGAACTCAGGCATTTGTCTGAGGATTAATCAAACTTCTTTGTCCAGAACTTTCTTGCTGCTTAATGTGCCTTACTTTTGTTTCAATTTCTAGTGTGTTACAGGTGTGGTAATGGATTTTGCATTTACCAATCCTTACAGCTGTAGTCAAATGTAGTTTTTTTTATAATACTCAAAGTTCAAAAATCTAAATGTTGCTGTTTCCTTACCTTATACCCGAACCTGTAAAGCCACTTCAAAATCCCACAGTCACAAAGAAAGGTTTTTGTTCCCTTTTTGTGCCTAAAGAACCCCCTGTGAGTTCCACAACCCCCAGTAAGTTGCAGCAGCTTGTTAGGTATGTATATATGGATATATAAAGTTAATTCTGTGCTTCTCAATCCTTTCACTAAGATCAAGTGCAGTGTCATTTCCCAACAGGAAACTACATCTTGCCTTGCCTGCAGGGTGATCTAGGCATCTAATTGGCATTTCCACCAATTTTATAAATGCCTCCAACCCTTCCAAGCCTTTGTGAAATTTCTATAGGAACTACCTGAAAAGTTCAGCCTTCTGTTAGCTTTACAATGAAACAGACCAAATATTTCCAGTTGCCTATTTTGAGGAACAAATCTTCAGGTTTTCTCAGCTAAGTAATGAAGCATTTGTTCCTTTGGCTTTCATTTAAAATCAAGACAAAATACACATTTTTAGAGATGATATGGAATGAAATTGAAATGAGTGAGCACTTTTGGGAAAGAAGACCTTTAGTGCTTGAAATGCTTTGTTACAACTGAATAAACTAAATATGCTTAATATGAAAGGTAATGATGCGACTGATTGAATAGTTTGACATTACTGCACATGAAATATCATTAACAGGTTCACGGTGGGTTTATACCAATACCAAATCTCAGAATAAAATAAATGGAAATACCAAACTACAATGATTTGTCACTGGAGCTTTTCAGCGTCATTTAAGAAAATATTTTCAGTGGAAGACTACTCAACATGAGCTGGTGCTGCACAAGAAATCGCAGCCATGTGTAAATTTGAGATTAATCCTGGCTAAACAAGATTAATTTAGGATGTGTGCAGCTCCTCTGTACCTGGCAGAGGACATGTCCCTATCAGCTCAGGTATCTGACTTTGCTGGGCATCACCAATTCATACCTGCAGTGACTACTGCTGCCACATTTCAGGATGTGAGTTCTTAACACAACTCAAGCAAGGACTGTGAGCCCTCTGAGACTCCTTTTCTACAGGCTCAGCCCTCCCTCAGCTGCTCCTGGTGCTCCAGACCCCTTTCCAGCTCTGCTGTCCTCCTTTGGATCTCACGGCCAAGCAGCCCATGGAGAGTCACCCTGAGGGCTGGGATAAAGACCCTTTGGAACTGGGGTAGATTGGTTCTCTCTTTCACCTCACAGAGATGACAGAGGTAGCAATTCTGTTTTCACAGATGCTCCAACCATGTCCACCAGCACACTGCCTGCATGGCACCACACAATACTAAAAGTCAGCAAGCTGTCAGACCATTTAATTCTGCTTTCTCTTAGGAAATCTCCTGCTGGCAGCTCTGTGTCAGACTGTGAGCACTCACATGCCCTAGATCTAACTTCCAGGTCCTGTTACACCTCATCCTTCACAGGGATTTGGTCGCAGAGTGGAACAAAACTCAGGAACATGCTATAAAATATTATTAGTCATCCAAGCTAATCACCTTCATCTTCTGCTTAAAACTGGGGGCCAGGGTCCAATGCTGCCTTCCACGGCTTCACTGACTATCACAGCTTTCTTGCCAACTTCAAACTTCGGCTATTAATAAATGACTACTGAAACACAATGTTTTTCTGATTGAGGAAACTACTGATAAAATCTGAGGCTGGTAAGAAGACAGAGAATATGTAGATAACACTTCCAGCTTCTTGTGTTTTAATTTAGGGAGTTAATTTGATTGGATCTCACTATAACTGAAGAATATTTTCATTTACCCACATGGTTTTGAAGTGGTCGCCATTTGGAGCATTAGAGGTTTTCAGCTGCTTTTTTTAGAAATCAAAATTTAAAAAAAAAAAAAAAAAAAAAAGGAAAACACAATAATATAAACAAATTTAAGTAAATGCACTATCTAACAATGTAAGCCTGGTTTTGCAAGCACTGAGGAAAAGTATCCCCTGTTTATATCTATATTTTATAAAATTTCAATATATAGCACTGTCCTTTCTATTTGTATTTCTTAAGTTTGCAAGAATGAAAAAGATCAAGAATTAGGACCAACATCTTAAAATACCAATAGTCTGCACATACTTGAATTTTTTTGCGAGTATCATAATGGAAGGGTAGATTTTTTCACATTTTAAAGTAACATCACAAATTTACATAAAAATAAAAAAGGGCAGAGCAAAAGTTATGAATGTTCATAATAGTGTATTTAATACAGATACACATTGTCAAGTGTAATTGACAGCCAAGGCTTCTCTTTGGTAAGAAGCTGAATAACATTGAGCATAATGTTATTGGAGCCATAATGTGTGAATGAAAACATCAGGATCTGAAGGGACAAAAACATCATCAAGTTTTTTAATTTCAATCTCTCTGCCCAGGCAGCAGATTTAAAAAGAAAATTTAAATTTTCATGGTTTCCAAATCAAAGGGTTTTGTTCCATAATGGAATATTTCTTAATTGAAGTTATAGTGTGACAGGTGTAAAATAAAAAACTAAATTGATTTCATGGCCCTTATTTGGCTTTTTTATTGTTTGTCTTACTGAAAACCTGAGGACAAAAGACTTTGTCTTTTCTCCTTCCAAAGCAACATATCTGTTTTTCCCAGTTATTTTAATGCATATGTTATTTTGAGGCAATTTAAAAGTGCTTCTTTTTGCTAAATCATGAGAAGCTGCAGTTCTAGTTTAATTAAAACTCAGAAGCCCTAATGTCATTCCACTGGGGAAAAAAAAAACGTAACAAGTTGTCACACATGCACAGGATTAATTTGAAAAAGTGGTTGACTCTGTGTGTACTTTTTTTTTACTATTGTTACCTCTTTTCTCCCATTTCTTTGGTAATTCTTAAAACTTTATAAGCTGCATTTATGTTAAGCTGTTCGTGATACGCTCCAATAAGTGTGCTTTAGGCACATTGTTAACATAAGGCCAAATCTGTAATACAGCATGGACAATTAAGTGCACAATTTTTGTATAAATGCAAAATCCCTCACTGTGAATTATTTAATTAATGCTCTACAGTTCATTTAATAGCGCTCTTTCAAAGGCCATTTCACTCACAGAAAACTAATTTCATTCTTGGGGTTGATTTAATTAGATTGTATGATATATGGTATTGCTAATTCAGTGGCTCTCTTTGCAGTGTCTAGCCCGTTGCTCCTATTGTCGGCAATCTGTCAGCCCCATTTTTAACAGTATTGAAAAATTCAAGCTTTATTATTGCTCGCTCACTCTTTCTCTCCCATCAGGAGGAAAGTAATGAGCTTTTCTTCTTATGAGAGCAAGCAGAGAGTGTGGTGCCCTTAGCGCTTCAGGCAGCGAGCAGTATTAACAGCCTGATTCATGAGTTAAGTTTCTAACTGCCCGTGGCTATTAGCACTCAGTCCTTTGGCTGTCATTTAGTTAAAAAGACTCTTCGGTTAATTCACTCTTTTAATGAGACTGTGCTATTCAACTAATGTATTTTACTGTATGAAAGGTCACACCAGGAAGCAAAACAGATTGGAGGGAATGTAGCGGGAAGCCTGGCTGTCAAGGAACAGTTCAAGCCTCGCAGGCATTTCGCCGCCGTGGCGCCCGTAATAGGCCACGGAACTGATGGGCCAGCGCTCACCTCAACAGTTGAGCGCCATAAATCACAGCTAAATAGAAAGCAGATTAATCAGAGCCACAGACAAAAAGAGCACGTGTTTCATTACCCATATAATCACTAACATGATTGCCAGACAAGCCGGGGGAGCCGCGCGCGGGGCTGACAGAACGCGGCGTGCTGGCGGGCGAGGCACTGGGGCTCCGTGGAGCTGTGGACACTAAATCTTCTCATTAAGGAGCTGCTCCTCAAGACCATCTCTTCCAAGGGCTGCTTGCTGGGAGTGGGAGAAAGGCAGGAATATAAAGGGCTGCATTTGAGCAAGCAGGGTCAGAGGAGGCAGTGCCGGATTCCCCCCATCGCTCAGTTCCCACCTCATTCCCAGTGTCACCAGGGCTGGGGGAAGCACGTGGGAGATAGGATGACCCTCTCCTCTTCCCCTCATCATTCAGCTTCCACCTCATTCCCTGTGTCACCAGGGCTGGGGGAAGCATGTGGGAGATGGGATGACCCTCTCCTCTTCCTCCCATCTTCATATAGACCTCCAGCAAGCCGAACTCAGCCTGCCCCCCACATTTTCTGCTCCCCTCTCCTTTAGCTGAGCGGCACACACCAAGTGCCAAGGGATGAGGGAACATCTAATTTTAATTTATTCTGAGTTTCTCCAATGTCATTTCCTTACTGAACTCCCCCTCCTCGCTCGCACCCTCTACGTCATCAGGAATCGTGTGCAAGCCACGTGTCCACATCCCACGGCTTCTCCCAGCTGGGCTCCAGTAGGAAGGTATGGTTGGAAATCTGGTTTGCTTCAGCATCTCTGCTTGGGATGTCCAATTGAAAATGTTTGTCAGAATATTACTTGTTAATTTACGGGAGGAGAAAATGAGAAGGACCTCTGGTTTTAATGGCTTTGCATCTGTCGGCCAAGGCGTTAAGCATCTGAATTATTGGGAGGGTATGTGTGTGTTTTGCTAATTTTTAATTAGTGCCATTGGGGGGAAAACTCCAGCACTTTAGGGACAAAAGTATATTATTTTTTTAGAAACTGTAATTCCCTCAAACTACAGTAAACAAATCATTCTGATTTAAATTTCCCAGGCAACTTCCAAACAGGGAAACCGTATGTTTAATTACTAAACATCTGTTGCAAAGAATACCCCTCTCTTTTGCAGCAGTAATATCACTATATGAATTTTAAAATCTGTCAGCAAGGGATCACAAAAGCTTTGGGAGCAAAGAGCTGCTCACTTTAACCCCTGAACCAGATAATCTAACAGTAATCCATTCAAAACTAATCAAACATTTACAGAAACGCACCAGCACTGAGGAAAACAATTCATCATCTTCATATGCTCATTACACTTCCAACATCTCAATCTACCTATGTAAATGAGACCGGGGATCTGACATCAGGTCCATGTACAGAAATTATAAACAAATATTCATCCATTATGCTGCTGAAATTTAACAGCTGGAGCACTAACAGTAGCTGAACTCCAAGCCCCAAGTATCAATTATTTATGAACCTAAAACTGACAAGACTGTCTAGGTGAATTAGCTGCATATGTCAAGCTTTGTTATAAATCCCAGCCTACTGTAAAACTCATTTTCATAGAATGTATGTACAAGGCTGACAATATATCAACAGTACGGCATTAATAATTTAGAAGAATGGTACCATAAGGGAGCACCTAGAAACTCTGCTCTGCAATATAGTTGATATTACAAATAAAAAAGTCAAATAAAATGAATTTCCCATAAACAGAGAATCAAATAAAGCATTTTTCTATGATTTTATATTCAATTTTCAAAAAACTTACCAGTTGATGCTAGCATTTTTAGGAACCATAAGCATCACCTGAAGTTATTCAATTTTATTTTTTTTTGCCATTGCTAAAAATGCCTTTGAATTTCTGGGCCTGTTGATGTAGGCTGCATTGCATTTATTTTACTCTTTACAGAGTGAGAACTAAAAGTGAGGTGAGGGTAAGAGAAGGAAGGAAATCTCTGCTTGCAGCGAGCACTGCTGCATGTCCCATCATCCCAGGGTGCTCCAAACCTCATACAGCCTGGCCTTGGACACTGCCAGGGATCCAGGGGCAGCCACAGCTTCTCTGGGCACCCTGTGCCAGGGCCTGCCCATCCTCACAGGGAACAATTTCTAATATCCAAAAATCTGCCCTCTGTCAGTTTAAAGCCATTCCCATTTTTCCTGTTATGGCATAGGGGAAACTCAAGGACAAAGTCTAAACCAGGATGTCATCAGTGAGATCTGAGAAAAGGAGATATCAAAGCTTTGCCCAGTGTGTCTGAAATTCAAGACAGGTCTGAATTTTGCTGTTGTCTCCCATCTCCACTGAAGAACAGCCACCTGCTGCTTTGATGGAGCAATGGACATAATCACCCAAAGTCCGAATTTTGTTCAAAAGCTGCTGGATTATTCAACCTGTGCCAATGAAGGCCAGGCTGGTTGCAGCAGCTTTTTGCTATTCAGAGAGGATGTCCACAAAAAAATGAATACATGCACATATGAGAATCTGTGCATATCAAATAAACAAGATTTCATCTTATTTACTACTTAGAAGTAGCCCAGTTTTTGATCAACTGTGAACATCAGCTGTCCTTGTCTCCACAACATAACTTTCAGATTATTAAGAAAAATGGAAAGGGGAGGGAAAAAAAGGGAAAGGGAGGAAGAGAGGGAGAATCAGTCCTGTCCTGAGTGCACCAAAACTGAGGGATGGTTAAAGGGAAAATATATCATTAAACTTATGACCCACAATAATTTCTCCTACACTTAAACTCAGCATTAATTTTGGATACCCTTTATCTGGGATTCACATTGACAATATACAAAGAATCCATGAAGATGTTTTCTATGGGAGAAAATATATGCTAGACTCTCAAAACTAAAGAGCACTGCATTTCTAGAAGTATTTTATCAGTACAAAAGGCAAAAGCACACGTGCAATTTGGAAGAAACAGTAATGGTTCACAAGAGCTTGACAAAGAAGTTAACAGAGCACTTTTGAATCAGGAGAAAGAATTCAGAGGAGGAAACATGTCCTTGGTGATGCACACTTGTACAACAAAGCAGCAAAAAGTAGGTGACTATGAGTGAGGTGTGGAAAATGCTACAATGCCATCTCCTCATCTGCAGGATGCTGCCACTTCTGACACAGGGAGCACTCGAAAGAGACAGGGAAAATGTAATAAAAATACAGCGTAAGATAAAGGGAAAAGCAGAGATAAACATGCCTGGTTAATGTCTGATGCCTGGTGCATCAGGGACTTGTGAAAGAAAAGTTCCTTCAGGAAGCTGCTGGTGATCAGGGAGGAGTTGTGGGCCATCCAGTGAATCCTTTTGTATGCAGAGTGAGGGTTTGTACAGCCACTCCTTTGTAACTCTGCAGACTGTTAGGATTTTCCATTTCTCATTGCTTTAGCATTACCTGCATGGGTTGCTTCCTTCAGCTCTCCTGAAGTAGATTTTAATGACAACAATAACAACAATAACAATAATAATGACAATTTCACAGAGTGTGAAATTTACTCTCAAGCAGAAAGACCTTTGCATCACTCAGGTCATGTTCAAGTGCTTAAAATAAGATTTCATTTGGATTTAAACGACACAGAGATCTCCTGCTGGCTCTCTATATACCAATGAGCTCCACCTTGAATGCCCCTTGATGCGAAGGTGCTGCCTCAGGCACATGGAAATGTGTTTTCTACCGAAATCCATAAGAATTTTCCACAGACTCCAAATGCAGAATGAAGATTGTGCTGTCTGATCAAAACAATGAGCAAAGCATTATAGAATTTCCACAGAAGAGTTACTCAGGCTTAATTTTTGGACCTAATTAACCAACTTGGTGTCTGATGACATCCCTCAGAGTACAGGTGGCTCTTCCTGCAAGCTGATACTTTTATTAATACTTCCAGTGTCTTGTTCTCATGTGTGACACCTATGGAATCCTTCCCATTATCTCTGCAGTGAATATTCTAGATCCTGCTTGGTTACCTTCCCTTTCCCAAAAGCCATTCCTTTCCAAGGTTGTTTTGCAGTGGAGCTACAGGCTGGCACTCCTGTTCTCTCTGCTCCAGAGCACACCACGGCAGGGGTAGAGTTACCTGAGCTTCCCCAGCCCTTGGCAGAGCCCCCTGTGCTCCACACCTGCCACAGGCACTGCTCAGGGGCACAGTGCCCAGCAGGATCCCTTTGGGATCTCCCTGCCTTCCACTGCAACCCGGGAGCCCTTCCAGAGGCCCTTTCCTCTCTAAAGATGGGTTCAGGTTTCCTTTTCTCACTCCGTCAGCCACCAGGGCTATTCAGAGTCATGGCTGTGTCTTGAAATCACCTAACAACTATTCTAGTTATTTATTATGAAAAGTTACAGTAATTATGTAAATCTGTTTACCTGGTTAAGAAAACATTTAGCAAAATCCAGACGTGGCTCCTCAAAGTGCACTGCAGCTGTGTCCAGCATCATCCAAACCATCCCACACCAGCGAGCCAGAGGGATGAACAAACCCACCTGGCCAATCTTCAAAGCCTTGTGAAATGAAGTTATCATTTGCTACTGCACAATGATCTCTATTTACTGAAAGGAAAAGTGGTGCAGTCACTCCTACTTGAAGATTGTTTTTGTTGATTTAGGGTAGAAAGGTACATGAACAACCAGAATCCAAATACAACTCCTTTGGGCTTTTGCAAGTGTGGGTTAAGCTTAAAAGATACAGGTCAGCAACAAACAAAGAGTGAGTTGAGTATTTGTGTGAGTTTGAGCTAACATTTCATGTGAGACCCATTTTATGAGGGCGACAAGGTGCATTTCCAAGCATCAGTTCAACAGCTGTATATTTTCCTTTAATTTCTGAAAGGGTTTTCAACACAATAGTTCTATGATTTCTTGAAATTTTTTAGTTAGAACTGAGCCTAGAGCTGGGAGTCTCATAACTGTAACTCAGAAACTGGATTTGGAGCTGAAAAATAATTCAAGACGAAAAAAAATTATTTTTTTTCTGAATTGGCTATACTTGGTGATAACTCTTGACTTATTCTTCTGTGCTGCTGCAATAAGCTATATTCTGGGGACCTGCTTTTGTGACTAAAAAGATAAGTCTCTTGTTGGGAAGAAAATTGCCTCTCTGACATAAATCTTTGGAATAGGAGTTTACAGAAAAGTGGTAAATATATAAAACAAAGAAAAAGATCAAATAACCCAAGCAAAACAAGCACAAGAGAAGATGAGGAAAGATTTGCATTGCATCAAGCAGAAAGGCTATATAATAACAAATCTTATTTCTGACTACCATTTTGGATTTTATCTGGACTTTGCAATGCAGAGCTCCCAAAATTTCTTTTTGCCAGCAGAACGCCCCCAGGTTAACATCTCTCCACACTGTGAACAGAATGAAGAATGAATTTTAAAAAATCTGAAATCCCAGCTTTTTTTCTCTTCCTCTCCTAATTCCTGTCTATATTTAAGGAATCATATATAAATACCTGGGGATTAAAGGGATCTAATTATAAGAATTGGGATGCTTCAAATGTCAGCTGTAGGTTGTAGTGCTATGTAATATTGTTTAACGAGCCAGGTAAATTAAAATGCCCACAAATTATGAAAGAGGCCACTGGCAGGAGTTTCTAGGCCTTGATTTGTAGCATTACCTAACATAAGTACCTGCCCACCAATAGCAAATATCCCAGGAATCTCTTTTTCCCTCTCCTGAGGGACTGAGGTACCAACAACAGGTACCTCAGTCAGGTGATTTCTGCCCAAAGTTTTACTGGTGTGACTGACAGCCCAAAAGAACTTTAATTTCTGACCTACTCAAAACACATTCACTGCAGTGAGTCTCATCCTACCTGGCAGCTGTGTTTAAAATGCCTCAGGGTGTATTTTGCTTCCAATAAAGCACATTAGACCTGCTTAGCTAAGAAATAGAGCTGCTAATCTTGGCAACGCTGCTGATTGTGCACGGCCCTGTGCACACTTCATACATGGTCAATTAAATTTACAAACCATTTCAAAATTACCCACAGCCAGCAACAAAAACGAGCTTGGCAACATCTGGATGGCTGAACTTGATGCCTGATAAATCCATCCTTTCTGCTTTCTTTCCAGCTCGTTCAGAGGGTGCAATGCATATTTCAGATGTGAGAAGTTCACTTATCACATTTTATGTGCTTGAAAATTGGAAGGTCCTTGCAGTTGTGGTGATGCTGATTTTTTTTTTTTTTTTAAATGATGGCATTGCAGATGGTGCTTTAAATAAGCAAAGCTTCTGCATTACTCTCATTACTGTCTTTTATAGGAATTAGAACAGAAAAACACCAGACTGCTTCAAGTAAACAAACCAAAACTGAACTAAATAAAAATACACAAAAACCCCCGAACAAACAAATGAAACAAAGAAAATAATTAAAACAACCCCAAAAAAATCCCCAAACCCCACAGAAAATGAGGGCCATGTTTGTGCTTGGCTGCTAAATCAAGCCATGAATTTTAAAGCTATTTATGATCTACTGGATTCTGGATTTTTTTTCCCTCTCTAACCATTTAATAAAAATGGACAGAGCAAAGAGAAAAGTTAATAGCATGCTGAGAAGTACTCCTTCATTCTGGTTTTCAGTTTTCAGCTCTGACACAAGCCATTGCTCTAAATGTGTATGAACACCTGTGGCAGCCTTAGTCTTGTGCTGTGCTAACTTTTGGGTATCATCTGCTGATTTCATTCTTCATTCTTTTTCTGCAAATTATTTGAATTCAGTGAAACTTATCTTGGGGAGCAAGTGAGGAAGGAAATGGGCTGGTAAATATTTAAAAGATTTTGGAGTATGGACTTTGAAGAGAGGAGCTGTGGCTGCCCCTGAATCCCTGGCAGTGCCCAAAGCCAGGTTGGACAGGGCTTGGAGCAACCTGGGATAGTGAAAGGTGTCCCTGTCCATGCCAGGGGGTGGGACTGGATGAGCCTTCAAACCCGAATAATTCTGTGATTCTATCATTTTGTTTCTACAGCACTTGTTTAACTCAGAAAAGAAAGAAAACCTGTGACAACCATTCCTCTCTGTGGCCAGGATGAGCAATCCCCCCCCCCATTCCCACAGAACAGAGCAGAGTATTTAATGGCAGAAGAACAGACTGAGTCACTGCAGTTGAATTTAATGGTGGCATTTCCAAATGGAAAGGCTGCAGGGTGAGGAATTAAGAAATATTCTTCTGGAAGAATGTTTTTTGTGTTTGTCTGCCTAAATACGTGTAACAGCAGCATATTCTCTAATGTAATGCAAGTGAGCAGCAAGCAAACCTTCTAATGGTGTGTAATGCCTATTAATGTGGATAAAAGCAAGAAATGTGAATTATAAAGCAGATTCTGTCTGCACAAAGCGCTGAAAAGATCCTTTGCTGGTATTTTTCCAGTTATTGAACCATCAGGTGTGACTGTATAACACGAAATATGGAAGTCCAACAAATGTCATACTAAGTACTTTTCAAAGATGTAATTGATCATCAAATTCCAATAACAGTTTAGGTACTTAGTTGATATTGAGATTAATACACAGCTTGCTGCAGCAAGAACCTCTTCAGTTTCTGACCTTGGCTGGTAGTAAAACCCAATCGATATTTAGACCAAGCAAGACTTCCAGAGGGGATACATTGAAGACATTAGTTCTCTAAAAAAACACTGTCATCAGCTAGAAAACCTAATCCTCTGTGAGGAATATGGTGGAACAGAATTGAGTAGCAAGCCAAAAAAAAAAAAAAAAAGCAAATATTCTCCTGAACACAAACAGGGTTTACTCCAGCTCTGGTTTCCCCCCTCTGGCTTCATGATTTTCTACTCCCACTTCCTTCCCATGAAGAAAACAGTCAGCTCCTGTGTAAAGGCAAGAGTTTGCTTTGCAGACCTGGTTAGAGGACACTGAATCAGTAATTTGGTGTAACACATGTCCAGTCAAAACTAACCAGTGCATCTTAAATTTCAACTTGCTGGGTGCACCCTGCAGGAAAAGATTTCATGGGCCAGGAATTATTCCTGGGAATACTCTGTGGGAAAAATAAGAGATTCACAAATTTTCTACTATTTCTTACCCAAATTTCTCAGTAACAGGGCTGCTGACAGTGTAAGATAAATGCAATTAAGTAATACTTATTTTTTAATTGGAATAGGGATTTTTTCATACATCTTAAGCCTTTTTTCCCTTCTATATATTTCAGCTAAATCTACATAAAAACATAAAATACATTGCTAAAATATATAATATTTTGCTGGGTTTCATTTAATTAGTCTTTCCAATGTCTTTGGTATTTTAGTTAGAGTTAATTGTCCCACGCACATGTTAGGCTGGGGGGAGAGTAAATCTCCAAAAGGATTCAATCTAATCTGATTTTGTGCAGATTATATGATGATTGTTATGCCTGGCATGTAAAGCCATGTCTGCAAAATACCTGTGATATCTTTTTCCAAGCACATGATGGAGGTTCCATGGAAAAAAAATACTGTCCCAAATGGTTTCTTCAACAAGACTGTTTTCCACCAATAGGATAAAGAAAGCTATTTTTTAAAATTACTTTTTTATTTCATGTATGCATATATACATATCTATCAGGGTTTGTTTGACTGTAGGGTTCCCATGAATATAATGATTTATTAAGTCTTGTCCAATGTCCTGACAGAAAAATCAATCCTTGAGAAGCCGTTTGGAATTTTGAAAGCCATTTATAAAATCATGATAATTTTGTCAGACTTAGTGCTTTCCCCACCCTCACCTTGCCTGCACCACAGTTGCTAAAATTACTTGCAAGATGTTTTGGGGTTTTTTGTCCATAATTCTCTGATAAATCTGGGATTTGGTGCTGGATGTGCAGCTTCACCCACCAAGCGAGGCTTAGTCAGGTAACATGACCTCCCCAGCCCAAACAGAGCAGAACCTTATACAGGCAAGGAATCCTCAAATGAAGCTCTCCAGTTGTGAAATTGGCTTTCTTTTATGTGATGTTCTGCCAAAGCCTGGGCTGACAGTGCTGAGAAAATCCCAATTTCTCCAGGCTGCCTGAAGGAAGGGGAAGGGTGAGCCATGGGCATTTCAAGAGACACACAAAGAGTCATGAACAGAGATAAAAAAGGTATTTTAAGAGCAGCTCATTCTGCTCTCCTGGCATGGCTTGGCTCAGGTTTGTAGGGCAAACACAATTTTCATTTCCCCTCTTATGGATTGTTTGTGGGTGAGTTTTATTTTCACATCCAGCTGCCTTCTGTTTCCACAACAAAGGAATTTGAATTCAATTGACTTTGAATTCCACTTCAAATTCCATGGCAAGGAATCTGAGGAGCTGTTTTTGTGAAAGGCTGTGTGTGCTGCATTCCCATAAGGAAGATACTGACAGGGGACTTCTGCCACTCCTGTCCTCCACTGCCCTCACAACCTCCACGTGGCACCTCCCTGTTGGCCAAGGTGGTATCAAGAAAAAGAAGGCAAGTGTGAAAGGAGCTCAGAGAAAACTGCAATTTTGTTTTTCTTTGGAATCATGAATCTAAAAGTAACTTTGAATAAGGACTTTTTTATAGAGAGAGATATTTATAAATAATCACCTAATGCATCTGGCCAGAAAAAAGGATGAAACACCACCACTTTCACACCATTCCTTAATGGAATGCAGGTTTTCCTTGCACTGCTGGGCAGTGAAAGGTCTGACCCATATTCGACACACACTGGAGTAAAAATGAGTCAAAATAAGTGCAGCAAACACAGCTGCTAAATCACCACCTTTTCCCATCCCATTCCCTTCAGTGGAGAGCATCAATTCTCGGTAAGTACAAGATTAGTTCAAGAAGAGCAGCAGAGGGATGGAGGCTGGGGCTGTTCTGTGCTTTGGAGGACACAGGGATTGTGCTCAGCACACATCTGCAAGGCTCCCCCTCTTAAATCAAACCCTGCTCCACTGCACCATCTTAATTGTTCCAGGTGTTGTAGTCAGTAAACATTTGCTCAAGATTTTATGGGTGTACTATACTTGAAGATTTGTTTTCTATTTGAAATACTTGAATTTCCTTCTGTCTCAGTAACTGGAAGAAAAATTAAGTCTGATAAACCTACCTGGGATCACAGATTGTTTGTTAACCTGTTTGTTAACCCATCCTGGTAGAAGTGTACTTTTCCATATGATTTGATTTTGTGATATTTTCACACCAGTGAGAGCTCCCTGCCGGCAAATGAAACAAAAACAAAAAAAACCAAACCAAAACAAACCAAAACAAAACAAAACAAAACAAAACAAAAAAATTAAAAAAAAAAAAGGCACAAGGAGTGAAGCTGCATAGATAATGCATGATTCAAGCTGTATTAAAAAAATTTAAAAACATAAAAGAGAAGTGTTGGATGACAAATGATAAAAATACCATCAAATTTAAGAATTCTTTACATAGATAATTCCGGAGTTACGCTTTTTTACATTGCAGTACAGATATGAAATAAAATGGAGTCTAACAGCAAGAATAGTACCAGTAATTCCTCTGCAGAACACGCACAGAAACTTAATCTCTATTCTGTGATGGTGCTTGTGTTCAATCAGAATTTTTAGTCTTATTTTCATTGATTGCATAACAAATAGAATAGCAATAGCAAATTACACTCAGATGGTCAACTATGCCCAAGATATCTGCTGTGATTTGTCTGAAATGTTCTTTTTGTTTTAGTCAGTTCATCTCTCCCCTCTACAAAGAGCCAGGAAAAGAGGAGACATCATCAGCTCATTCCCAGAACAATCTATTTTCACATTCAAAGATACAAATAAAAGGTAATTGAGTCCTACCCAAAACTGGACTGCATTTGGGAATTTTGCAGACACATACTTGTGTGCAGTCCAACCATTTCCCAGCATTGCCAGATTCCCCACTAAACCACATCCCCAAGTGCCACATCTACTTGATTTTTGAACACTTCCAGGGATGGTGACCCCTTCCCTGGGCAGCTTGATATAGCCCTTGACAACCCTTCCAGTGAAAAAATTCCCCTCATAACCAGTCCCAACCTCCTACGTTGCAACCTGAGGCCATTTCCCCTTGTCCTGTCCTTTGTTCCCTGGGAGCAGAGCCTGACCTGGCTGCACCCTCCTGACAGGGAGTCAGAGATGGCAAAATGGTCCCCACCACTTGTCACACACATTGTCTGGCAGGCACCAGCCCCAAGCCACACTCACAGCTGAACAGCAGGGATGTGTGGGAGGAAGGACAGATCCCCCTGGAGCTTTAGGGTAAAAACCTGGCAGAACTCCTCCTTGCTGTCTATGCAACACCACACTGGTGGCAGCTTTCTGCCCATTCCTGCTCCAAAGGATCAAGGCAGCTGCTGAGAACCTCACAGATCTCCAGGCATGGATGTTTGGGGTTCTACAGCTCCATCCCTCTCCAGCTGGGGAGTCCCACTGTCCCAAGGGTGCTCTCTGTGTCTGAGGCACCTCCCAGCCCCTCCAGTGTGGTTTTGCATCAGGCCACCACTGCCTGGCCTTCTGGGGAATAGGAGCCATAAACCCCCCCAGCAGCTCAATGACTGTAATGACTCCTCCAAAGCTTTTTATGATCAGCTCCTGTAAAGGTCTGCTGGTAATTTCTGGAGAGGGTACATTATGTTATCCTTGAGGAATTCCTGCTTCCTTTTTATACACCTTTTTTCTCTTGGGGGGACTGGGAAATGAACGGGAGGTGTTAGTCTGGAGCCTCTCGCTGAGCAGAGGCTGCATTTATTTCTCTGCAGCAATGGAGAGAGCTGCAGCCTGCTGATTGAGGGCTGGATGCCTCCCTCCACCCCTCTGCAGTTCAGAGGGTAGCAAAGGGGCAGGAAAGTGAATTGAAATCTCCTGGAAATGGTATAAAAGGAAGGGACAAGATTCTAAATAGCATAAACCAGCAAAGAGCTTTAATGGTCAGGTATCATCACAAATCCCTCTGAACCAAGCAGGGGAGAAAATGTAGAAGGTTACTTGGTTTGTGAACTGCCCACATCAGTGAAATGCTCCTGATGACTCCTGGGAGGAACACTGGGTGAAGCGAGTGATTTCTCCATATAAAGCAAGCTGCAGCCCTAGATTTGGGACAGTTCTTCCCATGAAACTCAGCCCAAATGAAAATTGACAAAGATTGAGTAATTTACCCAGTAATGATAAAGCTCAAGTCCCCAGTGCAGCTTTTCTGGGCTGTGGCTGACACCACTGCCACACCACCCGCTTTTCCAGCAAATGCTTCCCACTGCAGACAGCTACCAACAAAACAATCTTCCAGAGATCATAAAATGTTAAGGAGTTCATTTGTTTAAAGCATTATGAAATAGTTCCCTTGCAGATCTCACTCTTTAATTTCCTGCACTGGGGCTGAGGTGTGGGACACCAATACTGATAGATCAGATTAACACCTCTGACGCTCAGGCTTTTCCAGCTGCACAACACATCATCACTCTTGCAATATGAGCTCTGGGGTCTGGAGACCTGTTGCTCCCAGAGGACTTGAACAAACTAACATAAAGCAAAGAATTACAAGCAATTCCTTCCCACAGGGAAACTAAGCATCCTGAGTTGCTAATTTGCCTTTTGTGGGGGAAAAAATGAAAGGAGATGATTCTTCTTCTTTATCTTCTCAATGAATCCATTTACTCTATTCAATGCAAGGTTTCCTACAAATCTTGGAAGTGCAGCAAAAATATGTGAATATGGTGTCTAAAATTAATCACAAGTTGGAGACTGCCTTGCAGTAATTTGACAACCAAGGTCTAAGGCCCAGTGAAAGCAATTTGTGCCATTACCAAGCAAAGAATTTTTGGCACATTATTTTATCTGTTACACACAGAGTAGTGCTACTTAAATAGGCTTTCATTTAGGGTGAAACAACAGAGAGACATGAGGAGTGGAGGGGAAAATTGGCATGGCAGATATTCCCCATGTCACAACAGTAACTTCCAGTTCTCAGAGCTGGGGAGCCAAAAGGGGCTCCAGGAGAGCTGGAGAGGGACACTGGACATGGGCATGGAGGGACAGGACACAGGGAATGGCTTCCCACTGCCAGAGGGCAGGGCTGGATGGGATATTGGGCAGGAATTGTTCTCTGTGAGGGTGGGGAGGGGCTGGGATGGAATTCCCAGAGCAGCTGTGGCTGCCCCTGGATCCCTGCAAGTCCCCAAGGCCAGGCAGGATGGGGCTTGGAGCAATCTGGTCTGGCTGGAGATGTCCCTGCTTATTGCAGGAAGATGGACTAGACGAGCTCTAAAAGTCCCTCCCAACCAAAACTATTCTGTAATTTTCTAAGATTTTATGCCTTAAAGATGTTTTTTTTGTTAAATGCGATGTTATTTCATGAGATCCCTTCCCAACACACACATGGTGGTGGAGCAGCAATTCCCTGCTTTGTTTTCAAACTTTGTGCTCCCTGAGAATTTAGGCTGAGTCCTCTTTGTATTCACACCAGCCCCAAAAACAGTGGCTTCAGCCAGTTTGTTGCATAAATGTTGAATTTTTTAAAACGTGACTGAGGAGAAAATATTCCTGTTTTGCTTGAAAGATCTCAATTAAAAAGGCCTGGGGAGTCCAGCCACTCTCTTGAGATGAGCAGAAGGAACTGAGTGGGACAGACCTATCTAAAGCTGTCAGGGGAAGAGTAAGGGATGCTGTCCAAAATCAAGGGGAGGAAATGTCCAAGAAGAGCTTGTGAAATGACAATTGGATTTATTCAGTGAACTGGAACTAAGACTTTTTGTAAAGAGTTTCAGTTAATCTTGTGTGAAAAGCTCTGCATTTCAATATAAATGACTTCTGGAACATAAAAAGTGCTTTACACCAGTGCAATTCCATGAGAGAAACACTAATGGCCTTGGAACATCCACAGCCCAGACCAGAGCTGCACCTGCAGAAACCCAGCAAGAGGAGGAGAGGCACCCTTAAAGCACCAGATCCCCCTCCTTCATCCCAATCCTTTCAAAATCATAGAGCAGAAGACTGTCCATGGGCAGAGCCAAAAAATGTTCCCTCCCTGACAGAATAGCAACTTCTGTTGCTATTAAAAGAGCAGCAAATAAAACTGGGAAATGTACAAGAAAAGCCTCTCAACATCAATGTGTTGATGCTGTTCCATCAACTGAGGTTTTTTTTTATTAAAACCACTGTTCTCTCAATATCATTTTCTCTACAAACCCTCCATGAAGGAACTTTATGTGCAGAGATTTGGTGTGTGGACTTTCTTTGCTTTACTTTTTGTGCTTTCTTTGCTTTACTTTTTGTCAGTGCTGCAGCTTCATTCTCAGAAAATCAAGTTAATTGATGGTTCCAAGTCAAATCTAAGTCCACTGTGTGGTCCAAAGAAATGCCCTTCTAGCTGGGCTGTCCTTCCTTAGCACCCATACACTTTTTTTTTTCATTATTATCTTTTGGAGAGTCCATGCACAAGAAAAGACTTACGTCCAACACAAACTGAAAAAATTTAGGAGCTGATTTTCCCTTTTTCTCTTAGAAAGAGGAAAGCCAGGCATGACTACCCGCTACTCCATGTTATTTTTACAGGATAGCAATTAGTCTCTGTAATGGAAAAGAAAAATGCCATTAATTCAACCAGTATATTATGTATTAATTACCAAAATTATTGAAATAAACTTTTTAACTAATATCAAGGAAGTAATTTAAAAAGTTGCACTGTACGTAACATACTCAGATCCAGAATGAGAAATGTATGTGACTACTAGGGGCCAAAACATGGCACATTTAATTTAAACCCTGGCAGCAAGGGGCAGGTTCCATTGCAGCTGTAATAAATTACATACAAGTGCTACAGAACAATAACAAAAACTGTGAGCCATCCATTTCAGTACCATTTACAAGAAATCAATATCAATACTTAATGCAATACTGGTGAAAAATGAGCAAAGATACAGAAAGCATAATAAACCAGTAATGAAAGACCTTGCAGTGTTTCACTTTGGAAGAAAAAACTAACTGTCTATATTTTCATGTAGAGGGATATTTCACTGAGGCAATGTGCTGGAGGTATGAGTGTTTTGCAGATCTAAGTTTAAAATAACCTCTTTATTAAATTAAAAAAAAAAAAAAAAAGTTCCTTAAACTGTGGATTACTAGCTTAGTAAAGCCCATACATATGGAAGGAGGCATTTCATCTTCCCATGGTCCTGAGTATTTTTCATGGGATTGCCTCAGATCATCCCTCTGAAGGCACAAGGCCACTTGCTTCTCACAAACGTGGATGTTCCATTCTGGAAGTGCTGGGTTTAAACATTCTGCCACCAGTGAGCTAAGCAGAATATTTCATCAGGTAGCCCCATTTCCTCCACTGGTTGCAGTCTCCTCTGAGAAAAATGTGTTATAATACCTTTCAGAAAGGATCTATTGCCAGGTGGAACGTGGGACAAAATAATCCTGAAAATAACAAGTGTGAAGTCGCTGTCGGGCGAGGCGGCCGAAGGTGAGTGAATTGCCATTTGTCACCACAGGTACCATCCTCATCCACACCATCACCCTCAGCCCTTTGCTCTCCATCAAGCTAAAAACACCTTTCAGGAAAGGTTCAGCTCTCCCAGAGTCTCCTTCAGCTCTCCCAGAGTTTCCTTGAGCTCCCCTGGATTTCCCTTCAGCTCCCCGTATGCCTCAGAGGAAAAAGAATTAAAAAATTAGGAGAACTATTGTAATAGTTCTAGGTGAATTCTAATGCTAAATATAAATACTACATGCTCAAAAAATAGCAAGAAAAATAGTAAGAAATTAATTGCAGTGAATCTACAGGTAGGTAGATCATGGAAAATAGACAGACAGAAAAAATCTCCTTTTGCCATCACTTTTTAATCATGCCATTCTTCCTTAGTATTCTCCCTGTGGTTACTCCATTGTCTGCCACAGCAGACTACCGAAAAGAAAAGGACATCTAAACATTTTTGGGGCCATCAAACTTCTTCTTTACTATGATCAAAACAAAATGAACAATTTACTTCCAAAATGGCTCATAAGCCTTCTGGAACAGATGGACTTCGAAAGCATCCTGCAACAGAGTATTCAGTCTCCAGCACCTAAAAACAAAATATGCTGGTAGTAATTACAAGAAACAAATTTTCACAATGTAGTACCCCAAACCAAAGTCCTGCTGCACCACTGCCCTACCCAGTAGAGAGCTCCACTAACTATATGTTCAGGGAAAAAAAAAAAAAAAAAACTAAGAGAATAAAAATGAATGATATTCAGACATTAATGTCTCAACAATAACTAGGTTGGTCCAACTGCTGTGTTTATATTTGTGCAAATATAAATTTTTTTCACTGGAATGTATCAAGGATTGGCTTGAGAACATTTTAATTGAAGCTTGATTTGACAACTTCTCCCTCATGAACACAATCACAAAAATTTTGGACTGAGGCTGGGTTCATCCTTCATTCACACTAAAACAATCTTGCAGGAATTATTGGGTCATTTTATGCAAAGAATTTGATTTCACATGGGATTTTCACCACCAGTGAAAAAGAAATTCCATGGACCAAGCAGAAATATTTAACAGCTCTCAGACATGTTGAAGCCTTTCACAGAAACAACAGGAAGATGAGAAACTTGATGGGTCTGGTGCCTTCTGGAAGCTGACCTGGAACAGAGAGCAGACAGAGCAAAAGGATAAATTAGGGATTTATTAAAAAGCCTCAATGGACATAGCTGGGCATAACAAGAGCCCAGCTGGACCACACCCAAGGTGAACCCAAAATGGTCACAAAATGGACAACTGATCAAGAGGTCTCACACTTTTATAAGTTCTGGTCCATGAGCATATTGGAGTTAATTGTCCAAACATAGCTTCAGGTTATGAAGCTCCATCCTCCTTGGTTTTCCTTCTCACTTCACCCTTGGCTTTGTTCTGGGACTGAAAGTTGTCCTTGGTGCCGAGCTGGAGAAGGAATTGTTTTATCTCCCTGCTCTGCGCAGAGAGCTCAGCAGCACTGAATATGAAACCTAAAACTACCCACCAAAACAGCACAGAGTATAAAAAATATAAAAACGAAAACTTAAGGCATCAGGTTTAATGAAATTATAAACAGGTTTAGTCGTGGAAATGAAGGTTTAGAGATGGGGTGGAATGTTCTGGTAGAAAGTGATGGAGATCTGGAGTCCTGCTCAGCCAGAGGAGGTGCCTTGGATGGTTTGTCAGGAGTGCTGAGACCATCAGGAAATGCACTCCATAACCCTGGATTTGGTGAGAGGTGAGAGTGTCTTGCAGCTCTTCCAGCTGCCACCCAGCATCAGATTCTGAGGGGAAGGTGACAGTGCTGAGGATGGCTGCTCAGGCCATTTTTCTCCATTGTTGCTCAGCTCAGACAATTGGCTGAGCTGTTCCTGGCTGTTCTGATATGAACAAAAATAATCCCACACATGACGTGGCAGTGAGAGCTCATTCCCAACAACCACATGTGAGCATTTGCCATCTACTGCATGGTGCATAAGATTTCATTTTCTTGCCTGGGCAGGATTTTGTATTTCCCCACATCCATGTGATTTCAAAGGAGAATTCGGTTTATTTCTGTTTTGTTTTGTTCTTTTTTTGCCATTAGGAAGTGTGAACTTGTCTTCCAACATCACAGAATAGCTCAAGGAAGAATAAATCAAGTGTCAGTATGTGAAAAGGGCAAGTGAGCTGCCCTTTTGGACTCAGACAACCTTTTGGGGTTTGTTCACAGAGTTCCACAGTACCAGTTTAAAAGTGGCACCTGACTCAATGAGATGGAGAACGAGGTCACTTAGGGGGGGCTTTTTGTACTCATTCATCCATCACAGCAGAGCACAGTGCTGTGCCCAGTGTTCCTTTGTAATAGTAAATGGGAACGGAGAGCAGAAGGGCTGTGGGGTGCTTTTGAGGCCACACCTGCCACCCAGGTGATTCAAAAAAACAAATTTTGCCCCAGGGACCAAGGCTCCAACAGGAGGGAACCTCAGGATCAGCCCCTACTTTTACCAGCTCTGCCAGTATCAGCTATATCTATTCTTTCCCCAAAATTTCCCAGATTAAGGGTACAAGAAATCCATTTATAGGCACAAAATAAGAGTGCCATCTACTAGAGAAGATTTTGCATTAGAGGCCTGTGTTGAGCAGCACCCCCTTGAGCAGTTACTCCAGAAGGATTGTGGTACTGACAGATGGCATCCAGCACTCCTCAGATGATAGCAGGGTTCTGTCCAGAGCACTTACAGCTGTGTAGAAGTCAGTGGGAGTCTGGATTATGTGCAAAATTAACAATCATTGGGGAATGCAAATATTCTCAACATTACTTCCACTAATCAGCTTTTAAACATACCCCCTCTCTGTGAGGAAATCAATTTTTTGCAAGTAATACAAGGGATTCCCATTACATGCTATGAGTTAAGTCTAACTGATTAATCCCTTAAGTAAAATTCCTTTCTTTAAATTAATTCAATGCTTTCTGCTGCCATTCAGTGCTTTGC
This sequence comes from Certhia americana, assembly GCA_018697195.1. NCBI lineage: Eukaryota > Metazoa > Chordata > Aves > Passeriformes > Certhiidae > Certhia > Certhia americana. The sequence goes on from CM031862.1 coordinate 3,776,088, forward strand.
CTCAGGACATCACATTTATTTGCTCACTCCTACCTGCCTAGACACACCCACTCAGTGCTATAATGTCCTTATTAGTTAAACGGATGATACCTTTTTATAATTACAAGAAATGTATTGCAGCTAACATGCTGTCTCACTCTTTAGATCTGTTTTTCATCACTGAGCCCAAGACTGTAATTTAAATATGGCTCTAGGTGAGCATCACCAGAAAGAGCTGAATCCCACTGAAGCTAATGAGTGCTGGTCCAGATTTCAAAAGCCTTCGAGTTTAGACATTAATGAAATGTCTTATTTTTCCCTTTGAATAGTCCTGTGAAAGCGATTCTCGACTTTTACTGCAAAGGAGAGGCTTTGGAGAAAGGAGAAGTTCCATACCCAGTAGATGGTGCTGTAATCAAATCCTAAAACCTGTTACGCCAGAGCCGCTCTGCTCCAGTGTCACGGCAAATTTCTGCAATTAATAAAGCAAGCGTGTTTATTTTAGACACGTGTCGTTGTGTTTTAAACACACTTATTAGTCTGGAGCAGTAATTGTCTAATTGGCAGTCTGATGAAACAATCCCAAGAAATGTGTGGGGCAGATTTTACATATCTTGCAGAAAAGGGGCTGGGGATTTTATCTCACATCACTCGGGCTCTGTGGTCCAGGGCTGTGAGAACATTTGGCTGCAGCACAGGGAGGGCACGTCTCTCATTTTGGGGAAGCAAAGCAAAATCCCTCCATCTGCACTATCTTGTGCCTTCCAGCCCGGGGTCAGATTTCACAGAGGCAGAAACGTGATCACTTGATAAGACAGGAAAGGAATATCATTTCCCAAGTGAATAAATTGTAAGTATTTTGTTCTAAAAGAAAAATTCTTTGGATTTTGTTCAAACTCTTTGACTGTGTTGCTACAGTCCTCCACCACCTGCACTTGCATATCTGATCCTCAAATTCCCCTATTTTGTAACTGGAACTGAATACAATGGCCATGTCCTGAAATCAGCCTTTACTTTTCTTCTCTACAATCTTCATTAAAGCTTGCTGCTGTTGATAACCTTTGATCTCCTCTCTATTTCTGTTTAACTTTTGAATGGTGCACACCTATCTGATATTGCCAGTTCTCCCAGGGAGGGAAGGCATCCTCTTTGTAGGCATGCCTAAGAGAGTAATCTCTCACAAGGAGCTGGAGAAAATTCAGCACAGGGAAAAAGGTCCCTTGGTGACTCAGACAGTGACACTGCAGAGAGCCAGGGACCAGAGGAGACTGCCAGAAAAAAGAATGTCACTTTCTGGGCCTGTTTGAGAATTTAGTTCAATGTATAGATTTTTTACTTTGACCTGAAAGTCAGTTTGGACAGATGTCCTTTCTAATGGCAGCAGCATCTCTGCACAACTTTGCTGGACAAGACCTTGATTTTAGACAATATTCCAAACACAGAAGCAGATTTTCATATGATAAAATACCTTACAGGCTCTTGCTATTCATAGCCTCTCTGAACCATCTGGAAGTCATGGTCAGGAAAAGCTGCAGGAGGGCTGATCATCCCTGGGAATGATGCCTTAAGTTTTAGTTATTATATTTTTTAGACTCTGTGCTGTTTTAGTGAATAGCTTTAGGTTTCATATTCAGTGCTACTGAGCTCTCTACACAGAGTAGGTAGACAAAACAATTCCTTCTCTAGTTTGGCACCAAGGACAACTCTCAGGCACGAGAATGAAAACAACAGTGAAGGGAGAAGGAAAACCAAGGAGGATGGAGCTTCATAACCTGAAGCTGTGGTTGGACAATTGATTCTACTATGCTAATGGACCAGAACTTATACAAATGTGAGACTTCGTGATCAGTCATCCATTTTGTGACCATTTTAGGGTTCACCTTGGGTGTGGCCCAGCTCTTGTGCTGCCCAGGTGTGCCCAGTGAGACCTTTTAATAAATCCCTAATTTATCCTTTTGCTCTGCCTGGGCTCTGTTCCAGGTCAGCCTCTAGAAGGCATCGGTATCAGCTTTGGAACTCTGCACCCCACAGAAGTCAAAGCACTTCTAAACATAGCCCTCACTCACTCCAGAGGCAAATTTCATAAAACATTTGACTAAACAATATGCTCATGGATGTTATGTGCCTTTGTATGTGGACAGTTGAAGTCTAAGAAAACTAAACCAAACCAAACAGCAATGAAAAAATTCCTATAAATCATGTTTCCTGTAGTTTTCACTTATGCAGAGGTTTGCAGCAAAGATTCCTTGGGCTACAGAATTTCATTTAACACACAGCATGGTTTTTAAATCAGAAATACAGCAGGAGGAATTTATATACTTCTTAGAGCATGGAAGTCCCTTCCTAGAATTATTAATGTGACAATGCCCACACACTCAGGGCCACACTCCAGCCTTGAGTACACATGTGTGTCTACACTGAAGTTAGCAAAAGCTGCACAAATATATCCAAGGAAAGACTTTCCCCCAGCATACATTTTTCAGAAAATGTAATTATTATGTATGATAATTTTAGCTAATGAATACATTTGTATGACTCATTCATTATGTATCAGTCATTTATAAGGTGTTCACAGCATGTTTTATTAATTATTATTAAAACCTTGGATTTATTTTAATTCATACTTCATCAGGGTTAACTCTTTGAAATGCCACAGACTTTCTTTTGAACTAATGTCAGGCTTGATTTCTGCTTCTGTGAGGCTCCAGTCCAGACAATATAGAAAACAAGAAGAAGATTTCCAGATATTTCAGTGGTCTCTAGATTAGGTCAGCTGCACACAAATTGTATCATTAGGCCTACATTAGGTGTATAAATAATTTGTAACATAAAAAAACATAAAAAGGGTGAAACTGCCCTCAGGAATCACTGAGTTTTTCCTTCTCCATGTCCATTGAAATGACCCAAGCTGGTCCCTGGGGTGGGACGTGGGGTCCATCACTTCTGTTCTGTACCTGTCCAAGTCCTTGAGGAAGAGGATCCTTGCCCAGAACTGGGACTGTTTTTGGGTCACTGCTTTCTTTAATTGTTCTGCACAAGGATCTGCTTCACCTCCCTGGTTTCTGTCATGCTTTTCTGCTGGTCATTTTCCTGCAACATTCTGCTGTTGTAGTGGAAGGAAACACCATTCCCCATAAGAACTGCATTTTCCCTTGGGAGACTTCGTGGAATGCAGCCACTGGAGAAAAAAAAAAAAAAAACAAAAACAAACAAACAAAAAAACCTTAATTTTAAAAAAACATTTTTTTTTCTTTACAAATACTACATGGATACAGCCTAATTCCTCCCTATCATCAATTTTAGACCAGACCTAGACAAAAAGTTAAGAAACAAGGAAAAAGGAAATCCCAAGTTTTTGGCACCAAAACCTCTGTCTTTGACCATAAGCAGCATGAACAGTTTTCATACAGATCAGTAAAATAAAATTATATATTCTGGAAAGAAAGTAGACACAACCTGCAAAGGGACGAAGCAAATCTTTGGGAGTGCAACCCCAAAGCTGGGGACATAACCAAGAGTTAAACCTCAGAAAGGGCAGGAATTAGACAGAAATCTAGAGGAGAAAAATTATATTAATTTCCAGAGACTTTAAAAAAAAAAAAAAATCCTCTATTGAGCTACTGCAAAAAAAGAGACACACAGAGACTGAATTTGGCCATCTGCAAAGCAGACTGCAAGAACAGGCTGCCCTTTTAGCCATTGCTCGTATAAAAAGAAAGGATAAAGGATGCTGGACTGGTAGAAGTCCCAGAGCTCGAAAGGAACACGAGAAGCAACATAGATCAGGGGTTTTTACTGATTTACTTGGTTTCTTCCAGATGTGCCATTGCAGGGCTCACAGGGCCTGACCTTTAAAATGGAGAGGTTTCCATCCACTCCAGTAAAGTTTTTCATTTCTTAAGAATAAATTCTTAAGACCCACGTTCCATTTCAGAGTGTGGTACTGCCTGTGCAGAATCTCAGCTGTAATGGGGAGAAGCTTCAGACAGTTGTCACCATCCACAAAAAATTGCAAAATATACCTTGTAAAAAGACCAGCTCATTATTAAAGTTATTTTTCCTTTCAAACCCTCATTTCCAACAAATATTGAAAAATGTTAAAGACGTCCTTCATTTTTTACACTTAGGCAACTTCAAAAAAACCCAAACTGATTTTGGAGCCAAAATGAGCAAGTGCATCTGCTCACCACATTTACATGCTGGGACGCATCTCAAGCTGAATTTTTACAGGTAAATTACAAATTCTGGAGAAATGGTGGTTTTTTGTTTGGAGCCCTAATGCAGTTTTTTTAAGAGTTGCCCAACAGTATTGCTGTGCCTTCAACCCATTATTCCTGAGGTGCAGAAATGCCTGGTTCCAAATGTAGCAAAATGAAAAATTACAGAACCTGTCTAACAAATCAAAAATAAATGAAGTAACAACATAAAGGTAAATTTACTGTTATTTATAATTTACCATTTTTACCTTGTTTTCAATTGTCTCTTAGTCCTCTTCATTCGAGGAGCCCATTACATTTTATTATGCTAAACCCTATCTTCTGTCACATAAATTACAGTTAAAGATCTTAATATTAAAGCCTCTTAGCTCCCAGACCATATTTCAGGCTTTGTTCAAACCAGACATTAATGCTGAAATTGAACACAGATCACTTTGTCATCATTACCTATGATCTCAAAAGTATAATACAATCTTTGGTATATATGGCACAAAAATGCTTCTTTGTATAACACTGAATTATGGAGATATATTGATATTCTTAATATTTTGACAAAACAATAAAACTAAATATGTTAGCTCTTTAGCAGATACCAGCATACCAGCCCAGCTATTATAACAATAGTTACTGAGGTAAAGGTTTATTTATTCCAGGTAAAATAGGGAATTAATCATGCAGTTATTTTAATCCTAATTTTTCCCTGGCATAATTTAGCCTTCCTGCTGGCTGCTACAGGAACTCTCTTGCCAATGTTCATCATCATCTGCTTGGGTTCACAATATCCACCTTTGTTACAGGAACAATATTCTCTTTTCAGTGGTCGTAACTCCAGCAAGGAGAAACACGGGTGCAGACTGTCTTTCATCTTATTCTGAGCCTTTTACTTCTGCCCTGGAATTACCCTAAAAGAGGTGTCCATGAGCCTGGACAGGGCTCTGGGCTCTGCACAGGGATGGAGGAGAGAGCACATAACAATCCTCTCTCTCCTGGCTTGTGCTTAAACCTGTGTTGTTGTCATTACTGTTGTTATTATTATTATCAAAATAATAATATTTATTATTGTTGTTATTAATTTCATATAATCAGAGTCCCAAGTTTGGTGCTCACCCACCAATCTCAGAGCTTTACAGTCACATGCACTCTGGCCCAAATTCTGTTTCTAGATATTATCACCTGCTTCAGGTTTGGGTTTCAGGAGAAACCTAAATGAACCTGCATGAGGCTGAGGACAAAATACTGCATTTTACAAGAGTTAGTTCTATTCACAAGTAGCCATGAGAGTATCTTCTTCAGGGTATTTTTATAAGGCATCCCCTGCATATCTCCTCCAGTCAATGAAAAGCCTTGGATGATTTTTTCATGCCCTGGGCAATTAAAACTCCCCTGGCCAGGATCTCCCCCCACCCTGTCACTGCAGCAGTGGGAGAGGCAGCCCTCAAAAAGCTCCTCCCTAGAGAAAATTCCATCTCTGGCTTTTCTTCATCTTTTGCACTGTTTCACAACCTGTTCCATTTATCCTGATTAGTCACTCCGAGGGCAGGAAAGCCACCAGGTATTTTTGAACTGCAGCCTGGTTGGGTTTGAGACAGAAGAGATGCTTCTCATCAATGACCACTTTTGCCAGCTCACAAATCATACAAAAAGCAAAGATCTGTGTCAAAAAGGGCAGGATGATATGCCTTAGTACAAATGCACAGAAAAGTTGAATACACAGCTGTCCAAATGTAAAGAAACTCCCCCAAAAACTGCTCTGTGCTCTTTGGTACATACAGACTGGCTGATGAATATTTCTCCAATGGAACACATCCTGCAATGCTTCAAAATACCTCTGTCCACCTGTATTAGAGTTTGGGGTATTGCAACGTCTTTCGTTATAAAGAGAGGGTTATTTTTTTAATATATACCTTTTCATTACATCTAGGAGTAAGGTCATGAGTTCTTCTCATGATGGAGGTATAAATATTACATTGTATGGCTGAAATAGTCTGCCTCCGTTCCTGGAGAATACCCTTGGGTAAAATAGTGTGTCAGGGCAGCTGATTGCCTGCTCATTTCAGTTTGCTTACTTTTTACAAATAAATTACCAGACGAATGAATAAAAAGAGAGCGTTAACTTCAGACAATCAGATTCATAATGCAGCCCCATTACAGCTTCAGAGCCTTTAAGCCTAAATTAGAGTTATTTCTGAAATTAGCTAATCAGGGTTGTGGCTCATTTCTCTCCTCACGGAAAAGGTGGGGGAATCTTGTAGTGACAGCAAGAACAGAGATGCAGGAGAAATGGATTTTGCTCAGTTTTCCTGTGTGAGGCTGGACAAAATACACATGCTCAGGTCAGAATTCCCCTCAGCAGCCCTGGGGAGTGGGGAGCAGTCCCAGGTGGCTTTGAGGGGAAGAAGGTGTGTCACTGTGTCACCCGTGCACACAGACTTCAGCACACCCACACCTAGACACACATCCCTTCTCTTCCACTTTTGCCTTCATTATCTTTTACATTTTTGCCTCTTTTTTTGGCACAAGCAGTGGTTAGTCTGTGCATACAATACTGAACACCATGAAGTCATTTCAAGCATGAGCCAAACTGTAGAGACTCTGGAGTTTTGCATGTTTGAATTTTTTTCTCTTCTTCTCTCTCTATTTTTCACATCCATATTATTCTGGAGGTGCCGCTTACTGGTAGATTTTCAAGTATACCCTTTTTTGATAATTTTTACATCCTGTTATTATCTTATAAGTGCTAAATGATAATGATTCATCTGTTCATTTCAGTAGATACACATTTGTTTGCTGAATGGTTATTAACCAGGAGCTGTTAATTATATAAGATAATTTTGTGTAAGTGTTGGCCTTAAAAAATAAACTCTCTCTTTGGGTTTTGCCCCACAAGCAAATATTAGGGTTTGATTTTTTTTTTTTTTAATTATCTTTACTTTTGTTTTGTTACTTCTTGTCCACAACCGAAGCAAGTGATTGATTCATCTGAGTGAATGAAAAATGCATCATAATTGCTACAGTCTGTCCAGCCTGAATTATGTGCTGCTGGCACAGGCACAAGTAAATAATACCTCATCTGTTTACTGCTCTGCTCAACCCTGCCAGTGGAACCAGTGGCTGACAAAAGAGAGAGGAAATCCGCAGTTTGCAGGGAGTGGGAGCCAGAAGGTGGCAAACAGCAATTATGTGTCCAAAAAGGGAGCTCAAGCAAATTTTGCCTGGTACTCTGTAAGGCTGATAAAAGCAGAGTTGCCTTCTCAGCCTGATTTAAAATTGTCCCTTTGGGAAGGCTCTGCCTGCATGGGAGAGAGAGGGAGGGTTATGCCTGCACTGCAAGGGGTGAGATGTCTTTTCCTTGTGGGATCCTCCAGCCTGCAGTGCTCCAATGTGGAAAGCAGAAAAGCACAAGGGGAGCTTCAGGCTTTGAGACATCAGCTATGAGATGTGGGCCTCTTTGGGAAGCAGCCCTAGAATGGTTTTCTCTTTCTTGTCTGTTCCCCAAGGCTGGGGATCCTTGCTCTGTGATGCATGAAATGCTCCCATGCATGGTGAGGAGGTTGTTTTTATTTTGATTGCATCTTTTTACCTTAAGCAATGTCAGTTCTCAGGTTTATATGGATAAGAACACAAATTTTTACAGAATCCTTTTACTGTTTCTGTGAATATTGATGCACAGCATCACTTTGTGTCCCCTGGTCTTCTGGTGCAGTTGTTCTTTCCCAATGGGAGAATCTTTTTACTGTGAGGCTGAGCTTAAGAAAAGCTGGGATTTAGCACAGTATCAGAAAGATTAAGGGACCTTAATGCTCATCCAGTGCCACCTCCTGCCATGGGCAGGGACGCCTCCCATTGTCCCAGGGAGCTCCCAGCCCCAATGTCCAACCTGGCCTTGGACACTGCCAGGAATCCAGGGGCAGCCACAGCTGCTCTGGGCACCCTGTGCCAGGGCCTGCCCACCCTCACAGGGAAGAATTTCTCAACATTTGATCTGAATGTACACCCTGTCAGTTAAATAAGTGATATTTTCCATCTAGAATTGATTTCTCAAAATCCTTCACCAAGTGGCCACTGTCCTTCGTTCCCATCTGAAAGTGACTGCCTAGTGTCCTGTTGTTATTTATCCTTTAAAAACCAAGCTGCTCAAAGGAATGCAAAAATATCTAATTGAAGACTACTTCCTTTCTTATCTGTGTTTCTGCTCCTGCCCCAGGTAGTCCCACTGACAAAACCCCATCGTTGTGCACAGAAATAAAGGACACATAAAATTCACAAAGCCATTAGCTGACAGCTAAAATCATAGACAGGCAGACCAGAGAGCTCTAAAATAAGTGTTTGACCTCAGTGGTAGCAACCCCCAAATTTCTGATGGTGTCAGCAGGTTGGGCTCCAACACAGAATTCCAGAGCTCTGAATGGCTTTTCCCCTTTAAATCACATCAGCATTATATTTAGAGCCTGAGCTGAAATCCACAGTAAGCAATGTGAGCTGGAACCCTGACTGACTTCAGCCTGCCCAGTGAGGCTCTGAGTCTTCCACATCCATGCTACAAGGAAAGAAGTTTGCTTCCCTGCTTTTCTCCCACATTTGAACACTGATTTTCAGCTTTAAAAATTCAGATCAAGCTTTTACGATTTTTGCTGCTGACCTTCAATTACACCTTTTCTTTTGCAGCTGTCAAATTAAAGTGATTTATATTTCCTAAAGTTAAAGCATATTTCTGATGATTGGGATAATTATCTCCCAGATAAGAGTCCATCATGTTTAAGACATTTTGTCTCCAGGAAAGTGCAATGGCAGCCAGAAGTCACATGAGGACTCATGTCTTGTGGATTTCCGTGGTGGACACCCAGAGAAAGATGCCCTGGTGGAACCCCAGCTCCTACACAGAGCCAGCAGTACCAAAATTTCTACCTCTGACCTGCTTCAACACATCATCTTGCCAGTATAAACATTATTGTTGCAATAATATTACTTAAAATTAGCCTTACACTGACCTTTAACTTTGCAAGGCAAACACGGCAGATGTCATTCCCATGCCAGACAGCTCTTTTATTTGCTCCTCCCCTCGACAGAATTTTATTTGGCAATTAAATAAATACCTGCATAATTTCACAGACTGAAGAATGTTGGCTTTTTTTTTATTTTGCATTGCATAATTATATTCACAGAGAGAATATTTTAATGTTTTCAATATAATTTTTTATTCATATAAAAGGAAAATTTAATTTTACTTTGCAAATATAAATTAGATACAGTAAAATGCAATGAACTGTAAAGTAGATGAAAGGTTCTTTTATATGGAAAATATTCTTTCTATGAAAATTAATTGGTTCTTACTTTAAAATTTTTTCACTGCAAATATGTGCTCTCTATGTATAAAGTGTTATCTGGCTGTAAAATTTATTACCACCTGAACTATTCCTCCCCATATTTCAGGACACTGAATATCATAAAGATTGTTCCCTTTTGCTGAGGTGAATGCTTGCTCAAAGCACAATCATTTCAATTTCAAAATGATGAAAGACAGTAAGTGGAAATGCATGGGAAGTTTCAAGAACTGTGGGAAAAAAAAAAATCATCTTTTGAACTGTTGAATCCTAGCAGCCACATAATAACATATTTGCTGATTTCAAAGGTGAATTTTCACAGGTAATTCCATGTGGAACACAAATCTGATTTTCCAAGATCCGGGGTATGCATGAAGAAGGTTCCCAGGTGCTACATCCTTGTGTGGTACAAAGGGTTCTGAGCTGATTTCTTAGCAGCTAAAGGATTTTTAAACCATTCAACTTCACCCCTTGAAGAACTTTTTCCACCTTAAACCAGGAACTTTCTTGATGAATCATTGCTGTTGTTTTGGGTTTTTTCTTGTCACGTTTTAGAACATACTACTGGATTCACCAAAATTGTTGTATTCCTGCTCCAAAACCTTCCAGGTGGTGATGGGCAAATCAATGGAAAACTGCTCCATCTGTCCTGGTCATGATGCCTTAGAATTTTAGCTTCTATGTTTTTCATCTCTTTGTAATCCTGCAGTTCTTTAGTGTGTAACTCTAAACTCCATACAGAGTGTGACCTGCTGCTTTCCCATTTTGGTCAGACACAACAATTCCTCCCCAGACCTTGCAATCGAGGATGCCTCACTGCCTCAGGCCCCAGAAATGTAAACAAAAGTGAGTTGTAGGGGAGCAAACTTGGGGTAAATTACCTGATGCTGTAGTTGGAAGATTAACCCCCAATATGCAAATGGACCAAACTGATAAAAGTGTGAAAACACATAACCCGGGATCCAATTTTTGGTTGTAGTCCCTGGGGGGTTTCATCTGACCAAAATGTACCTGAAGGCCCTTCAATAAATGTATATTTACATTTTTATTCCCTTCATTTTGTCTGGCCTCTGTTTTTAGGTAGCCCCCAAAAGACATCAGCCACTACCCAGGCAAATCCATCCCTCTGCTGACGCTTTTCCAGGTGAGCCACACTTTCCTTCCCTGGTGTTCTTCTTGCTCCTTAAATAAAGACAGGCAGTCTATTTTGGCTCAATTACTCCATATAATTGCAGAAGGTGTGGAGTCCAGCTGGGAGACCAGCACAGGGCTGTAAAAATGGTGCTGTGATAGCAGCCAGGGGGAATTCCCTCCAGGACATCTCCCAGCGCTGCATTCATTTTTCCCCCCCACCATAGCTGTGCTTTAGCCTTGCTGCAGCTTATGTATCATACTGGAGAGCAGTGAGGTGTGAAGAAATTAAGTTCCTTCTGCTGCTTTTCTTAAGTCACTTGCTGTTTGTGCAGAGAGGGTTGATCTATGGCATGAGGAGAAAGCAAGCAGCTCATTCACAGATCTGTCCTTCCACCTGAAGATGGAGAAGAATTTCTTGGGAACAGTTTATCTTCTTAAGACAGGAAGCTGCCTTTAAAGGACAAATATTCTGATTCTATATCATCTTGGCAACCATTTTAAAAATTACTACAAGAAGCCAGAAGTACAGGTTGGTAATCCACAGTAGCTGGCGAACTTTGAAGAGATTTGAGGTTGAGGCTGACTGAGATTGGTTGATAAACCCATCCTTGTGACAAGACTCTTTCATTATGCTCAATAAAAAGATTGCTGTGCCACACAGATCATGGAAATGTAAAGTATTTTCATGGAAGAAAGGCCTAGGCTGAAGCTGGTATGAGTCATCTTTTGGGAATTTGAATTAACTGAGCATCCTACGCTGGAAAGAGTGGATTTCTGTTCTTTGTTAAGTTGTTGCCTCATGATGATCCTTTTGTGGTGTTTTTGTGGTGATTGCCTTTTTCCTGAGAACTTGGGTCAATGTCAAGATGATCCCAGAAGATACAAAGCAAAAATCAGGAAAGCATGTGCTCTGGAACGCATTTCTGGAAAATGAGTTATCACCATCTTTGCTTGCCTCATCTTTGATTAGTAACCTTTCCAAATAGTTGCTGCAAGGGTAATTATTGATAATTGGAATCATCCCAGTGTCAAGCAGCTACCACCCTAATCACAAATAAGTCCCATTTTTAATGGAAAAGTACAAACATTCCATTGATGAACAGTACATGTTTCTGTTGTTTTGGGTACATCTGTCTCCTCACTCTCTTTTTCTGTCCCACCTTCACCTTTCTCCTGGAGGCTGTAAGCCTTTCCACAGCACTTCCAGACTGTAGTAGCTAAAGAAACCAAGAATAAATCTCTGCTTTTCCCAACAGAGGTATCTTGGCTGTGGATATTTTTTTTATAGGGTAGACAGAAAAATAAAATCCTGGATCAGCAAAGGGAGTGACTGCTGCAGTGCATCCTTTTACCAGCAAATAGCTCATGAGCAGCATCCAAGAAAGATGAGAACAGAGAACAGCCTGGTGCCTTTTCTGTGCTCTCCTGTGCCAGAACTCTGAGGGCAGATCACTCCTCTGTGTGGAAATTTAGATTTGTCCTTCACAGACTTGGCCCCAGGTGTTCACCTGCACGGTGCTGTCAAGCCTTGGGGGATTTGAACCAATCCAGAAGCAAACACTGAGGGTTCTCCAGCAGAAACCAGAGTACTTTGGAAAAACATATTGGGGGAAGTTGGGAGCTTCTGCAGAAGATTCTTTATGTACACTTTATAATAATTCCTGTGTATTTTTTGCCATGTCAAGCTCCATGTCTGGGTACAATTTCTTCACCACCTGATGATTTCAAGCTACTTTTATATGATGGTGCTTTTACTGGAGCTTCTAAATACATTATTTAATTGTGTTTTGTAACTCATGATGTACTGAACCCACTGCAATATTTGATGTTTGTTTCAGAACCTTCCTCTGCAACAAATTCTTTTGAAAAGAATCACACAGAAAATGTAGATGTACATGTAGATGAAGGAGAAATATTTCTAAGGAGGTTTGCATTAGATTATTCATCATTTTCACCATGAAAACCAGGATTTATTGTTACAAAGACAGAGGGGTTTTCCTAGTGATAAACAATGTGTATACTGGTTTTTCCCACGCAGTATAAACAGTATTTAAACAGCACCTGATCTATTGTATGAATTAGAAGTTTCCCCAAAGCCTGATTTAATTCCCATTGATAATTTGGTTAAACAATAATTTCCAGAAACTGCAACCTTTTAATAAAGATATTCACTGCTGGCAGAAATCTCATCCTGCTCCCTATTCATGCCTTTAGAATGTTTTCTAAAGGTTCTCTGCACTTTGTTGCTTAATTATGCATCGTGTTTACCCTGCTCATTTTACAATTACATGACGAGGTGGTTGTAAGCAGCAGCTGCTCCGGGAGGCGAGGAAGAACCTTGGTTATCTGATAGCTCCCTGGATTCACTTTTCCACCCCAGAAATAAGAAACACCTTTGATTGCTCCTTGTAAAGATACAGAGGAAAGTCTCTCCAGATATCCCAGCAGCTATTCATGGCTGTCACTCATGGCAACTGGTTAAAGCCCTGGACAATTTGTATTGTGATCTTGTTTTGAATGGAGGCGCATAATGTGTTTATAATGGCTGTAGACACTCCAGCCTGTGTTCAGCCCATCAGCTGTGTTTGTGGCCAGATCCAGCACTGATATTGCATTGTACACATGTGTTTTAACCCAGCCAGGCTCCCTTGATGTGGGAAAGATCAGACAAAAGCAGCAACTGCCTGCCTGGGTTTTGAGGAGATGACGGTGCAGGTTTGCAGGAATGTCCCAATAATCCTTAACACAGCAAAGTGCTCTGATGGGACTGGAGAAAGCATTGGATGATAGAGCCACGTGCTTAAGACCTCTGGTTGATCCCTGTAGCAGCTCTGGGGAGAGCTGTGGCCTCAGCAAACCAGCTGAGGTGACCATTCACCCAGTGATGGCTGTGCCTGAGGAGGGCAGGGGACAGGAAGGTCCCCAGCAGCAGCACAGGGTGGCTGTGTGACAGACACTTCATCCCATGCTGTACCCTCCAGCCCTGCTGCACAGACCCCTCGGAGGGGACTTCCACCTCATCACTCAGCACAAGGGAAAGCTGAACCAGCTCACAGTGGCATCATTGCACACACAGAGGCAGGATTGCTCACAGGTAGGATAAATGGAAGCTCACCTGCATCCAGCGGTGCAGGAGGGCAAGGGACGGTGCATAAATCCCCAAGGATGGGGCACAAATCTCCAAAAGGGGCAGGCTTTGATCCTGGGGCAGATCATTCTTAGTGGAACTGCAGGTGAGACACAGCTGAGGGTTCTGCCAGCTGCCCATCCCTGTGTTTTATTCCAGTGCTGCCTTCTGCACTCTCAGCCCCTTCCACGCTGTGTGCCAACATGAGCCATTCCTACTTACAGAAGGTAAGACAAATGACCAAAACTAAACTTGCCCAGAGGCTGATATGCTTTTTCTCACATTAATTAAAGAAATTAGGAGATGATGAAGGCATAGCCACAGGAAATATTTCAGTTTTTATGTCAGAGGCTGATAAATTTTGATTTAGAGGAAAGATTTTTAAATCTCTCATTGACAGCTTTCAGCACATTGCTTTCCAAAAGTAACCAGCAAGCACAACACTGACTGCTCCCTAGAATAAATTGCCAGTAGTAATAAAGCTGGGGCTCTTAATTATGCTAGAACTCACTGTTCTCTTTTCCCTGGGTATTCAAGGTTTGCTTGGCTGAGAAGGCTGAAATTGGAAACCTCAACTAGTCAAAACCTCCAGTTCAAGAGATGTCAGCCACATCCTTCAATAACCCAGTGAAAGCATTCTTGTTGTACTCCCACAAAGGCAAATGTAATTTTTCTCAAAATTTTCAGAAGTCTCCAAAACCTATTTTTCACAATTTACGATTTTCAAGCCCATTTATATTCCCATTGAATATCAATAGTTGTCCAGAAATACTAAAAGGTAATGAGAAAAGCTGAAGGGCACTCATACATGGATGAAAAAGGAGGCTGAATGTCTTTAATTTTTCCCTTTCCTGTGTTATTGACTAGTTTCAAAGTTGTGAGCGTTTCAAATAATTTTAAACACACATTTGAAAGACAAGTCTTCACTTTATTGACGGATCTCATTCCCAAAAGATAAAACTATGGGGTTTTGTCAGTTTTTCCAAAGACAGAAGCCTTTTATTAGATCATAAATTATTGGGAGGACAGAGTTGATAGACTTCTTTAGGCTGATAATGTACTTTGAAAGAAAAGGCAGTTTTACACTTCTGCAAAATCGTATTTAAAATATTTATATACCTATCAACGGAGACACTGAGGTAATTCACCTCTGGGTCAGTGGTTCAAAACCAAACCAGCTCTTCTACATCCCAAATGTGTTGCCTTCTGACAGCTGTAGAATGGCCTAGATTTTTTTTTATTGTGATCCTATTAAGCTTGTTCCTTGCATCCTAGAGTCCTCTGGGATAAAATTTGGCAACATCCAGAAGAGAGGTCCAGGTATGGATGTAAAAAGAAAAAGTTGAAGCTTTTCTCTTAACAAATTTTCAGAGTGAGGTGGGTGAGATGTCACAGGACCAAGGAGTATCTTCCCTACTGGAACTAGAACAGTGCACACTGTTAGGAAATGCACTGTACAGAGCTCATAAACTACCCAGTCTGCTGTACACAGAATGCCTGCAGTCTCATAAAATGCTATTCTTTTGCTTTATCTTGTTAGTATCATGTGAAGCTTCATTAAGCCACCAGATGAATCATATAGTAATTGGATGTAATGAATTTAATTATGTAATTTCTTTTTTCATAATGAAACAAAGTCATATTTTACAAACAGGCAAAGTATTGTTTGGAGTTACCGCTTTAAGCTGGAGTTTGGCAAGAAAGGCACAACTGAGGACTCATAGATCTTGTTTTTCTTCTCCCCTTCTGTTTTTGTCTGTCCTTCACTCTTTGGATTTATCCAGGCAGAGACCACAACTACACACGTGTGTTAAACAGAGGGAATTTCATGTTCACCCCTGGAGGGTGAGCCACAGCACATCATCCTCAGTGGACGTGGTGGAGCCAATAACTGAGAGCATCTCATGCCTGGAGGGAGCAGAGTGGGGCTGGCCATGTATCACCACCAGAATTACCCTAACGAGCCTTCCTCAGTTTCCAGCACCTTCTTTGCACTGATGGCCAGAAATGGGTGGGGTTTTTGGGGGTTGATCCCAGAAGCTTGCAAGGGGTAAGAAATCAATCCCTCTGTGTCAGGGTCACCCCTCCCTGCAGTACCTGCTGGGAGAGCAGGTCAGTAGCATCTAAGAATTAAACCTCAACATCACCCCTAAGGCATGCCCTTCCCCAGGAGCCTGATCCTCTGCTTTCCAGTGCCACCAGTTCCTCTGTGAGATGGAGGGGCCCCGAGTCTCCCAGAGACAGCTCAGCATTTCAAAAGGCGAGGTATTAATGTCAGCCCTTCCCTCCCTAACTCCCATTAATGACTTTCTGATGACCCCTGCTTATAATATCCTCCACCCTTCTCACTACTTGGCCATTGAGGATGTTCCAAGGAAATGAAACCTAATGATAAAACAGTACTTGAAATATCAACATCCCTGGCCTAATTAGAGCCAGGCCAATGGTCCCTAATTGCATAACTGAAATGCACCCAGTTGAGTTCTTTCTATTGTAACTTGACTACACGTCTCGGCCCTGATTAATAGAGCCAGCGCTGCAAACTAAAATGCAGTTAATTTATTGTAAGTTTTATTAGGCATATAAAAGGAGACCAGGAATTACTAGCCTTTCGTTGCTAGAGATACATTTCATCTATGACTCAGACCAGATTCTTCACAGATTAAGCTTGTTAATTTTACTTATTGCCAACATTCTTCACCACATTGCTGGAGCGAGAGCCACGGGCTCTTGTCTAGAGCGGGCGGTATGAAAGGAACCGGGGGTCTCGGACAACAGCAACATTAACTACTTTGTCCTTTTAATTCATCTAATTACATGCAAGAAAAAAGAAACAGACCATTTGCAGGCTGCCTTTAGTTGCCTTTCTGCAGTGATGCTGAGCCAGTGCTTTTGTAGGCTTTTTGTTGTCTTATTAGCGAGCTTTTGTTCAGAGAGATGGTTAAAGCCATTTTCAGCAGCCAGCGAGATGAAACAGTTTCAATAAGGACACAATGTACTTGTTTAAATTACCTTTCAAAATGCTTGAAACCATTAAGGGGGAGGTGCTACAAATAAAAGTTGGATTTTTTTTTTGTTATAATGTTTTACCCTAATAATAGCTTTTATTTTATTATAATCCATTAGTTGGCAATATTATTCTATAGATTATTAGGCTGCAATTTTGTTATTTCATCACACTTTCAGCACTCACTCACAGACCTGGAAACCACAAATCTCTGTATAATATGCTTTCAATTTCGTTAAAATATGTATTTAACTGGTTTGGCTGTGAAACATCCTGGTAGAAAATGTGTTTTTAATTCTATCCTGATTAGCGTAACAGTTGACAGGGCTGAGCAGTGACATGATGGTGTCTTATTTTCCACTCTTCCTACTGTTACCTTCCCCCCGTCAGATTTTATTTATGATTTTCACTTCTCCAGAGCTAACAAGTCCAAGCGCACTCCGCAACTTCCACTAAAGGGAATTTATCCCTTGTTGAATGAACATCACAGTTAGAAAATCTAATTAAAAAGGGCTGATGTTCCTGGTTTGCTGGCAGGCTAATAGCAGTGTGAGGCTTTTGAAAAATTTAGTGCCTACAGGTAAAATAAAAGTGTGTTTAGCATTCAGTGGTCACAAACAGAAGGTGATTCAGAACTGTAGCAGAGGAAAGCTGGGAAATAAGGGAGGCAAGAATTCTTGGTTAATGGGGAGAAAATGCATTCTCCTGTTTCACATCTTCAGTTTGCCTACCTGAAATTGTGCTGGTGTCGGGGTTGTGGCACAGAGCCAAGCTTCCTGCAAGACGTGGCTAAAATTCAGAATGAAACTCTATCAATAAAAACTTAAAATCACCTTTTAATCTGCATTTTTCTCATTCCTGGGAGCGAGCTTAGTGCTGCAGAAAGATTTCCTGTGCCATGTGCACAGCTGAACAACAGCCAAGCCAGGATAGACCAGCAAGGACTGGCTCTGTGGTGTGACCTCAGCTGGGTGAACTGGGAATTTTTACATACACACTGCATTTACACCAAGTTTGGTCTGGTTGATCTCAACCTGTGCCATGGGAGTCTTTTCACACCGCTCCAAACCCTTCTTCTGGTTTTGGGGTGAATCATGGAAACCTTAAATGGATTTCAGCTGAAGGAGGGCAGGGTTAGATGGGATTTTGGGAAGGAATTGTTCCCTGTGAGGGTGGGCAGGCCCTGGCACAGGGTGCCCAGAGCAGCTGGGGCTGCCCCTGGATCCCTGGAAATGCCCAAGGCCAGGTTGGACATTGGGGCTGGAGTGACTTGGGACAGTGGGAGGGGTCCCTGCCATGGCAGGAGTGGCACTGGATGGGATTTGAGGTCCCTTCCAGCCCAAACCCTTTTATGATTTTATGAACAGCAACCATGTAAAGATGTTGCCTGTATTTTAAATAGTACTGGCTATTTCTTACCAACCAATCTATTATTTTTAGTTAGAAATTTGCTGGTTTTTTACTAATTCAAATAAAACTGGAATTCAGAACACAACATTTCCAGTGTCAGCTGTGTATATGACTACAACATTTTGTAGGGATTTCTCTAATGAAAAAATCAGGAACATGGAGGGGGGGGGAAGAATTAGTGGGAATTGTGGTATTTGGTTGAAGGCTGGACTTAATTATCTTGGAGGTCTTTTCCAACCTTAATAATTCCATGATTTTGACAAGCCTGGGGCAGTCATACTCTGTGAGGGAAGCAAGTTTCGTGCCAGCTAATTACTTGTTGTGGTGCTTCCCCCACAGATCCCCAGTACCCTAACACATCATTTGGGATCCAGAGACAGTGATTAAGGGAATGTAAGGAACATTGCCTGTACTACCAGAAAGCTAAGGCCTTCATCCAGGAAAAAATGTGAATATTTGATTAAAGTTGATCAAATGAAGGGGGAAAAACCAACCTTGCCTTTCAGCAGACACGAGGATGCACCAGGGCCTCAGCTCGTGCATGTTGTGTGCATTTGCTGTGCTGACTGCTGACTTTGTGCATCCTGGATGTGATTACACTTCATCTTCTGCAGCAGCCATGAAATATTTTTAGACAGGGAATGGTCGGAAACCACGTTTCCTTATTTTACCTTATTACCGTTTATTGTCCTCAATCAAAACTGGAACAGGGTGGCATATATTCATGTTTCGGGAATTAAAATCTTCAGTCTTCCTGTGGATGTGCCTAGAGAAGGCTGTGAGTTTCTGCTGTGGTGTGTTACACAGTTTTGGATAAATTAATTTGCAGTTAGGCTTGGTGCCTTCTTCCAGCGCGTGGATTTGTACACACTGGATCTTAAGTACAAATATGAAGCCACAGAAAAGCTATACCCAGTTAAATATCTAATTCCCTGGCTGAATAATCCAATTGAGGAATAATAAATTTAAAGCTATACTATATGCTTTATGGGACTTTAAGACTTAGAGTTTTTCTTTTCCTTCTCTTTTTCACTACTTCCAGGCAACCTAGAAAATAATTCAGTGAGATTTACCAGTGAAAATGAATTCCTCCATAAAATTATCAACAAATCAGAAAGTCCTCATAACCTGTTATGTCTTAAATTGCTGGTGTGATTTATAATATCTTGAGGAGAGAATATAATGTTCCCCACGATCTCTTCCAGACAGATTTTTTTTTTATAAAAAATAATAAAGCTTAAAAGTATGCCGGGAATCGTGAATATGCTAAATGTGTGTGAGCAACTTATGGCAACTACAGGAGACTAATAGCAATTTTTATTCTCCACAAAATGTAACTCATTTCTTTTTAATGGTAATATGTTTGCTCAGAGTACATCTCTTCAGGCAGATAGAGAAAAAACTATAGAGACCTCACACAAATGGCTCTTTTGATATTCTTCCTGATAAGGCCACCCTTTTAGAGAACAAAAATTAAGTTTGGCCGTGCATTGTAACATCCATGTGTTTGACCATTGAACGCAATGTGTGGCCATTAGAAATAAAAGAAAAATCAATAGGGTTTCATTAAAACAGCAGGCAATCAGGGCTACGGCACAAGCTTAATTACAGTTTCAGTAGCATTTGCTTTAATTGGAAAGAATAAAAGAAGTGAAGTGGAGTGAATGAAGAAATTAGCATATCTATCACTGTTGTCACATTGTACTGTGGCCTTAAAGCACTGTTTGCTCTTTAGTATCCCCGATGCTTTGTGAGGCCCTGAAAAAATATGGAAAGGCAATTAGCAAATAATCAGATTGCTAATCCTTTGCTGGATTCTAATTAAAGAACTTTATAAGGCCGGGAATGCAGTTTTTAATCTTTATTCCATACAGCAGATATAATTTGCATCACTCGGGCTGGTGCAGTGCACAGGAGCAAGAAGATAGAAAGGGAATTGTGCTGGATCTTTGATGTCTAGAGCCTGGAACAGGTTTTCCAGAGCAGCTGTGGCTGCCCTTGGATCCCTGGCAGTGTCCAAGGCCAGGTTGGACAGGGCTTGGAGTAGCCTGGGACAGTGGAAGGTGTCCCTGCCCAGGCAAGGATGAGTTTGGCTTTAAGGTTCCTTCCAACCCAAACCATTCTGTGATTCCAGGATATGATCCTGTGATTCTGTGCTCTCCAGTGGGAGTTATCCTAAAGATAACTTTGTGCTGTCACACAAAAAATCCTCTCCAAAAAGCAGCAGCCTCCAGCAGCCAGGCCACTGCCCAGGCCACAGGCAAAAGCAACCTTAAAGATGAAGCCACCAAAAACATTACAGGTATTTACACTTCATTTCACTGTCACTGCCTGTCAGCAACCAAATCTGATCTGGGGCAGTTCATTTCAGCTTTGCCACGGTTCATTTCAGTTCTATCTCACTCTGTCAGAATTAGAATTAAAACTGTTTCTTGAAACTTGCAAAGAGACCAGCCAGTAAAGTGGCATTTTTACTTCTTTTGTGCAGATGCCTCTTGAGGCCAGCACAGTGAGCAGTGAGGTCACTTAGGTAGGCCAAAAAATTATGTGGAAAAGCTAATATATTATTCTCACTATTCCTGAAAAGCTAATTCAAATGTCAATTATCTTCTTGTCATTAAATTGCTCATAAAACAATCATGACTTTTGTCGGATTAATTCACTCCTTGAAATTATTATGTGGTTATTTGGGGAAAAAAGAAACATGTTTCAGTCACAGGTCATGCCTGAATCATGATTTATTTTGAACATTCTGTCTTGTTGTGTGTGCCATCTCTTGCACAGTGTTCAATACATTCATGTTTTTGGGTTGCTTTTACCCTTTTTATCTCCATGTGACATGAGACCTCAGGTTTCTTTGAGATGCATCACATTTCTATAACCCTCAAGACCCAATTTCTTAATGGATTTTGTAATGAAGGCTCCAATATTCAAATCTGGGATATTTGGAGAGCATTGCATGAAGCCACACTGGGGATCAGGGAGCAGAATCTAGACCTAAAATTCTTGAGTGATCAATACAGGACATGCATCTATGTTTGTAAACAGCAATAAATTCCTAAATATCTAAGTAGATGCCTAGAGTGCTTTAAATCACCCTCTCAGCAGTGGGTGATGTTAAAGCCCAATTAAAGATCAGTGTGAATTAGGCACCTGGAGGGTACAGCTCTCAGTCAGTTCACAGTCACAAGCTTGCTTGTGGAAACATGACATGTTCACTCTTTCCACCTTCTTTTCACAGCCCTACCTTTATGCAAAGAACAATTCAAAGGAGCCATAAAAGGGGGAAAAGACACTAAAAATCTGATTCATTTCTCAAAGTAAAATTCTCATTTGTAATAAAATTCTCATTTCTGACTGGGCACCGTTCCTGTGGTTCATAGTGCAGCAGATCCCTCAAGCTTGCCAACATTTCCTCCCAGATTTGAGGACCAGAATTTCCATCCCAAGGACACTGGAGGTGCAGCCCAGGAGCTCCAGGAGACACCAGAAGATGGTGACATAAGTACAGACACATGGAATGAGCTCTCCACAAAGGAGCTGGAAAGGAGGCAGTGTAGGGAGGCAAATGTTTTGATAAATTACTACAAACCAAAGTGAATGGAATTAATTGCAGGTTTGATGCTGTTTTAAGCACTGTCGGATAAAACATCCTCTTATGCTGCTAATATTGAATTAACTCCTAAAGTTACTGCAAATGCCTTTTGGCCAAAGGATTCTTGAAGGGCAGAAATATATTTATGGGAGTGGAAACCCAATTTGAGGTGGAACTTCCACAGACACAAACAAATGCCTCAAACCAGTTTGGCAGTATGTGATAACTCTATTTGTAATTAAAGGTTAAAGTATACTTAAACCAGTTTGGCAGTTAAAACCAATTTCAATTGAAAATATACATTTGTAATTGCAAATGGAAAGATTTCCTGTAACAGCAGTAACAGACCCATTTTCTAATAAGATGAACAATACAGTTGATGACTGAAGCATCTGTATATAGTTACATACAGCATTTCTGTACTGCAGGCTGCCAATTTATTTCAGCAGTGAAAAGCTTGATTTATTGTTTGTAGCATTACCATCTGTTGTAGTTATTACAGAAATTATATATAAACCAGTTAGTAAACACTTTGCCCCATTGTCTGTTGTTTTGATAATCACCCATAATAACATCTAGCATCAATATGGTCTTTAAACCCGATTTGGGAGTTAATGGAATAAGAGGAGGCAGTCAGTATATGCACCAGGGTAATGTCATTAGGAATGTTTGTGAAGAACAAATTAAATCAGTTGTAAATTGTGCTCTCAAGTCAGCCAGAAAACCAGTCTTGTTCAGGAGAAGGGATTTATATTTTAACCTCGTGCAGAAAATGTACTTAAGCAGATTAAAATAAAATAGGGACTTCGTCGATGGATGTAAATGGTAATTGCTGGAGCTCTAATGGCTTCCTGTTGGCTATGTCATGCAGTGGGCACAGCTATTTTAAAGTTAACCAGTGCTTGAGGTCATACTTTTACAGATTCAGTCATTAAACAGAACTAGACATGTCACTAAATGGCTGATTATTCAAATGATGAGCCTGCTCAAAAGTTACCCGTGTCATATTCTGGACAGAGGATTACAGAAAAAAAATCCTAAGGTAGAGCTGAAATAAAATAAAGATGAAATGAATTCAAGTATAAGTCAATAGAAGCATCTGCATGGGGTCTCATTTGTTTTGCAGACTCTGCTTTCTATCAGTTCACAGTGGTTGGTTAAATTATTCACATTGGGCTTCTTCTTGTGTACAAATCGTTTTATGTATGAGAAATGCAGTCTCTCAATAAATTATCATACACTGAAGTATTATCTGGATGGGAAGTTGTACAGGTTGTAGGTACATGAGAAATAGGTTTATTATATGCTGGTACAATTTATTATGTGCCTGTGACCATTTCACCTGCCCACCTACATGTCAGCAGTGATGTTTTTTCAGCAGCATTTTAGTGATATACTGAAAAGTCGAATGCAGAGTTTGCTGAAGACTCTGCCTGCATGAACCTTTCTTTCCAAAACAAATTATCATTTCTCACAGAAAACCTTGTTTCATCCGCACCAAGCATGATCAATATGATCTTGTTTATAAGTGAAATATTAAGGGCATATTCTGAATTCCAGTTTTATTTGAGTTAGTAAAAATGGCAAACTTCAAGCTAAAAATAATGGGTTTCATGGATTGGTGGGTAAGAGATAGCCAGTAATACTTAACATACAAGCAACATCTATGCATCGTTGCTGTCCATAAAATCACAGAAAGGTTTGGGTTGGGAGGGACCTTAAAGCCCGTCCAGTGCCACTCCTGCCATGGGCAGGGACATCTTCCACTGTCCCAGGCTGGTCCAAGCCCCAATGTCCAACCTGGCCTTGGGCATTTCCAGGGATGGGACAGCCACAAGTTTTCTATGCCAGGGCCAACTGTGGTAGTTCCATTTCTCTAACAGGCCATTTGAGCTTTAGGCCTTACCAAGGAGAACTGCAGAGGAGAGCTATTTTCCAGTGGTTTGAAAGCATCCTTGTTGGAACCCAGAATGCAGAGAATATTCCTCTGCATGTTTTGAAGGATCCAAACCCTCTGACAAACACTGCTTTTAACCTTTGGCCATGGAAAGAGTTTCCTAGGCTTTGGAATGAAATAGAATTTTCAAGAATGTGAATTAAAGTAGCAGAATATGTAATTTATCATAGGAGGAGAAATTTAGATTTCTGGGTTTGTTAGCATGGTAAGGAGATGAAGACAAGCTGGAGGATCCTTGTGGTTTTCAGGCTTCTTCCTCCTTCTTCATCTCCTCCAATATTCTGCAGTGTTGGGGACAGAGGGCCATTGGGCACAATTTGCCACAGTACAGTATCAAGTGAATAGATATTTAGTTATTGGAAGAAAAAGAGAAATAATGTCTGTTCTTGGTGATAATTGGGTGAATTATCTTTAAGAGAACCTTGATTCTGTGTGTTGGAGGCTTTTTGGTGCCTTTTCTCCCTCAGGCCAAGCTGGTGTAAAGCCTGGTGTGCAGAAATTTCTGATCAGAAAATAATAAACAACCTGGAGAACAAGAACAACCAAGAGTCCAGTTTGCCTTCTTCTTAACAAGGACCTGGAAAAAGGCCTCCCCTATTGGGGGAGAGATGTGGAAGTGGAAGAACTCCAACACATCCTGAACTATCACAGTTCTTCAACACCCCATAAACCCTATGATTGCTCCACCAAGTGAACTGAGCAGGAAAGAGTTGTCACGGATAAAGGTTTCCCAAGCAGTGTGAGCAAACCCAACATATTTCCTCACCCAGAAATCCCCCAGGGCAGAGCTCCAGAGTTGGTGGAGGGAGGGATGGAAGGGCAGCTGTGCACAGCCAGGCTGAGCTTCTGAGCAGGGGACGAAACAATTCAGAGAACAGAAGTATGGGGTTTTCCCCACCAAGCTTCCAAAACGTGAAAAGACACAGAATCCAAAGGGAAAACTTTCATGTTTGACTCTGGGGAAAAACTATAGGGATCTAGCAATAGAAGAAAATGAAGGGAATGATGAGGCCTGCTCTGCAGATGGGAGTTAGAAAGCAAGAGGGAAAGGCAAAAAAAAGGGTATTTTGAGTATTTTCTGCATGAGACAACTTGAGGGAAAAAGTACTTTCCATAAACTAATGCAATTGTTTTAATTAAAAAATCCTTAAAATATTAATGGAAGGCTTCTGAATGCAGAGTTAATTATAGCTGTGCCACTCACACGGCTCTGTCAGGATTTCCATTACGAGTGCTGGTTTTTTGAGAGGCAATAACTCAGTCAGCCCAAACCCCCTAATGGGTAAAACTTTATGTTCAATTTCCCAGGAAAGGCGTTAATTTTTTTTTTTTCTTTTGTTTTCTCTGTTGCCCATATTTCTTAATTGATTTGTTCTTTTTAGGTATGGAAAGAGTTCGAGTTTGAGGGTTTGTATGGATGGCTGAATGTATCAATGTTACCATCATTTCAGGGCATCCAGCCTCCTGCAAAGGTGGAAGCTTTGTGAATGTGAAATTTAGGACAGGAAGGTGAACGTTTTTGCCACTGCCAAACTGGGATTGATCCCAGAGCCCAACCAGAGCAGTAGGAGTGGGGTTAGAACACACCAAAACTTGGACTCCAGTTTGCAACAGGGATGTGAGGCTGCAGAGGCTTCATCTGGGTACAGGAGAGAGAATTTGGGATCACCTCAAGCAACCTTGTCAAGAACTGCACTCCATCAAGATGCAAAGTAATAGCACAGAAAGACTTTATAAGGTCCTCTGTAGAGTCTTTAGCACAAATCTTAAGCATCTCAGGAGCAAACTATACCTTTTATCACTTGAATTAACTTTTTTATTGATTTTTTTCCTCAGGAAATTAAAGTGAAGGGCTTTAGCAAATAGCACCTCTTGGAACTTTGCAAAAGAAAGTGCTGCTATGTATCAGTAAATTTCATGCACAAAACATCTTCTACATGTAGTTCAATTTTTAATGTCACATAAGTTCCATTCACTTCAGATGAAGGAGCTGTGTTAATTTCCCATTAAAAAAAATGACAGGACATAAATTTATGACACTTCTGACAGCAAAATCTGGTGATGAATATCAGAGTTCTTTTCTTTGCTTGAACTCAGCCATTAAACCACCTGGTGAGAGATCTGGCTTGCATTTACCATATTGGTGTGAAAATTACCCTAAATATGAATGCAACAGCATTGCTTGCAGGCTAATGGCTAATATTGTATGCACTGGAAAAAAAAAAAAATCATTGCCTGCATGTTTACTATGTCATTTGTGTTAGTTCTGCTGGCTGATTTTCCTAGCACATTACAACTGCTGGGGGAGAGAGGGAACCCGAGGAAATGCTCAGGGTTTTATTGCAAAGCATCATTCTATACCCACACAATGCTGGTACCTCACACTTGGCAAAGATATCTGCCAGCAGGTAGGAACACATTCCTGGCTCACCACTCCATAGGATTATTTGGCAACCATTTAATGAAAGATTGCAATATGCTGGTAGCAGAATATTTTTTTCACCTGCTGGGTAGTTGTTCAACTCAACCTACTTTAAGAGACGGGCTGCCATGAGAACACAAAGACACAGCCCTGAATAGGCTATCAGTGATTTTTTTTTTTTTAAACAATATCTATCCTGGCATTATGCAGTCACAGTAGTTATTATAAAGTAAAGCACAGACACTCCACAAGTTTGAAATGCGAGCGTTGTAATAAGAAAAAATTACATTTGTTTCGTTTTCTGTCCCTTGTTACTTTCTTCCTTGTGATAATAGATTCAGATTTTGTGCCATTATCTGGGCTTATTAAAGGAAAGTGGTATCAAATTTAATACTTCCCATATAAAGTAAGCGAGCACCTGCTCATAAAATTTATTTTCCATGCACCTCACAAAATACAGGGGAATTAACAAAATGGCTCTGCTATATTAGAACAAGGGCACAACTGTTACTATCTCTATAAGATTGATTTTGATGAAGATTACAAGGATAGTATTTGTCTGACAAAGCCAAGCACTCAAAATTTATCCTTTTTGTGGTGTTTTTTTATTCAAAATTGTTCATTCTTAACGTGACACTGCAAGAACCATTTTTCTAAATTACAGCTTTTTTAATATAGGTTTTACAAAGTACATCTATGCCAGAATTTTTTTCATCTATAATGTCCTGGGTTGCATTATCACATGGACATGATGTACAAGCCTAGACCATTAATGTATGAGGAGATACAGGCTTTCTTGGATAAAACAAGTGCTAACCTGGAAAATGGGATATGTTTCATCAAATCAAAATCCACATTATGCATGAGACTCCTCACTTTGGGACCAGACCATCCCACAGTGCAAAACTGATCCATGCCTGATAACAGGAACATTTTGACCAAACCAAGGTTTCACCTCTTCCCTTGCAAGGTGCCTACAACCCTGTGCTAATGAGATATTTTAATTATACAAAAGCCAGGCTTACTGCCCAGCTTTTGCAGCCCAGAAATGCTGTTGAGCATTGGCTCCTCACCAGGGCAAACCAGCACCAGCATCCCTCCATTTCCAGGTGCCATGGGGTCCATCCAGCCCCGCTTTCCTCCTGGGGATGAGCGGACCCTTTGCGTGTTGCCTGCCCAAGAGATCTCATGGCAGCCAGGCTGGAAGCCAATTAACCATTTTTCTACCCTTCTTGCTTAAGGGAATCACTGATGGCCTCATTAAATCACTTCTCTGATGGAGAGATGGAAGGGACCAAAGCTGGAGGTCAGGCCCTGGCTGATCATTGCAGAAACCGCAGCTTGAGCAGCAGGAGAAGAGGAAGAAACAGGGAAGGAGGAGAGGTGATGAAATATGCACAAAATCTGGTTTTGAATAGGTGATCTAAGACCAGGCTTTTGATGGTGTTTCTATGAACCTGACTCATAAAGAGGAAAGGTTGTACAAGATGGCAAGAAGCTTTCAGCCATCTGTTCCCCCCCAAAAAAGAATTGCAAGAGTGTTTTATGTCACTGCATTGCCCTGCCCCTCTTCTCTACCTGATCCAAGCAATGGCTCTTCCAGCTCAAAGGAGAAAAGCAGTTTATTTACATCATTAACAAATTTATGCTTGGCAACACCAGGCTCTGGGACTCAGGGGGACAAAGTGGAGTGCATATTGTGTTTTATTGGCGATTGGAATAGAGAAAAATGTTTTCTTTTGAATTAGCTGGTCCTGGCAGGTTGCAGGCAGCCAAGCTTGAAAGAAAAGATAAAGTGAATACTCCTTGGATCACATCACTCTTTTAAATATAGCACACCATTAAGTCCAGCTTGGTTTTACATTCTTGCAACATGACTCTTGTTTCAGTTATTTACTTCTGTTTCCACATAAATGTGGGAATTCATAATCCACAGAGGCTGCCCATCCATTGTACTGTACTGAAACAGCATGTGCTGAACTCTTGAACTATAAAATGTATTGATTATTGTTTCCTTTTGTAATTTTTATTTACTCACAGGAAGATTGCTCTTTATTACTCATCTCAGCATTTCCTTTATACAGATATTTTTTCTACTGTAAGACCCAGATTCAGGTAGACAATTAAGAACTTCCCCTGCAAAGAGAGCAAAAATCCTGCCTGAGCTGCAGTTACTCTAGGAACCTCAAGCTGCAAATGCTTCCAAGAGAGAGTAAATATATGCAAGATGCTTGTTACTTACACGTGCAAGTGATTGTAGGTCTCAGTCTAACAGGAAATAACAACAGCAGAAGAGAACTGGAAATTCTCAGGGTAAGTTATTTGTCAATTTTGCCACAGCAGCATTTCCAGCTACTCTACAAGTGAGCCCTGAAATTGCCTGAAATAAATTTAAGATTTCCAGGATATCAGTGCAAAGGAATGGGACAGATCTGTGAGCCACTGACTGCTTTAATCTCGTTTATGAATGCCCCAGTGCACTGTGAGAGTGAGAGCCACAGACAAACTGGACGGGTTTAAATTATAATTGTGCAGAAATTGGGTTTTACCTTGGTTAGCCCTGGTGAGCAGGAAATGCTGGCATGTGAAAGAACACCAGTGTGGCACCATTTCTGATGAAATGATGCTTCCAGCTTTGGAGTGGACTAAAACCTACCCACGATCTCTTCATTAAAATGCCAATTAGTGACACCAGACGTGGCAATTGTGCAGGGGATTGAGCTGATGCTGACCTTGCTTGTGTTCCCCAGGCCAAGAAACAATCAACAGAAGGGTCTCACACTTTCTATTAGTTCATTACCAGGAATGAACTTGCAGTGGTGGAACATGGGTAATGCATACCAATTTCATTAAGTTTTAACCATGATTTCATATTAAAGGATTGTTTAATTTTCGCAAATGTGGGGGAATGTATGAAAAATAATAATAACCATATACATCCTTGGCTGTGCTGCAAATGTTTAGTTCACCCTGATTTTAACAGGATCTACAGCATCTCCAAAGCCTACCCTGTGACCAGGTGATGTCACTGATCCCCAGCAACACAACACAAAACTAAGCAAAACCTTCAGATAGATTGTGCAGTTCACCTGGACTTCTTCCATGAGCAAATATTTTGGGATGTTTGCTTTGGCTCAAAACCAGCCATGAAAAAATTGACCAAATTCACTGTTGGTATTAAATAAGTGTGATTCCCTTGGAAAGGCTCTAACACATCATTTTTCCCCAAGTATTTAGGTACTGTCCCATATTAGTAAATACTTCTTTACAGAGAGCTCTGTGAATTACAGACATCAACCTTTTGGGTCAAAAACATTATCTTTTACAAACATATGAATTCTTGGGGAAAAAATAAATTTGCTTATTTATTTATAAGCAAATAAATATATATAAATAATAAATATAAATATATATGAATATACATTTAAGCAAACGAGAGAATTTAAATATATAAAAACCATGAACACTTGACAGTTAAACCTGAGAAATTCAGAAAAAGGAAAAAACAATGGACAAAAATAGTACAACTCCTACAAAACAAAATGTTGATCTCCATTCATGCTTACTTTTGTGTCACATCAGATATCACAATCCCAGAAATATGAGTTCAGGTTCCAGGTTAATGCAGCTCTTTGTCTTTGGACTAACCAGGTCCACATGAATAGCATGGATGTTGTTTCAGATCACAGAAGGAATTGAATAAACTGGACACTGAGCACAATCGACTTGCAACAAGGCCACAGCTTAAAAAAAGGTCATATTGCCTTAAAATGCAGACTATGCTGTGTTTTATAGGATCAGTCACAGTTACTACCTTTAAAAACTGTCCCAGTTCCATCTCTGATCAGTAAATTTATAAATCTGGCAGATTTCACAGTCTTGGCTATGAGCTACATGTGAGAAAACCCCAAGTTCTGGCCAGGTTTGTGTCTGGGACCAAGGGGATTTGTTCTCCTGCCAAAAGCCATTTGCTCACACTCACTCAAGTAAACACAACTGGCCTCAACACTCAGGAAAAACCAGATTTAGAAGTTGTTTGTCTGGAGGAATAATCCCAACCAGCTCTTGGAGAGCAATCAATCCCCCAGGGCTGTCCCCTCCTGCTCCATGGACACCCTCAGTCCCTGGGTGAGCCTGGACTGCACAAGGTACTCTGAGTGTTGTGGTTGAGTCTCTAAGCTGGGACTTGCTGAGGGGTCATTATCATGCTTAAAATTTAAACCCCACCCTGGTTCCACACTCACTGCCTCATAAACACCAGCTCTTCTTATTAATAAACCCTCTCTAAGCCAGGGAAAAACAGACATTATTCCAGAACAAGCAGCCTGATTGATTTTATATGGACTTCTGACAGATAGCAACGTTTTCTAAGCCATTTGTTTATTTTCCCTTATTTTCTCAAAGAAAAACACAGTCCATGAAAAGGCAGAGATGGAGTCCTGGCCTCAGTTTGATCCAGATAATCCAGAAGACAAACAGGGAGACTTTTTAGCACATTCCAGCACCTGAAGGGGCTCTGACAGAGCTGGAGAGGGACTTTAGACAAGGTTCTGGAGTGATGGGACAAGGGAATGGCTTCCACTGCAAGAAGGCAAGGTTAAATGGGATACTGGAGAGGAATTCCTCCCTGGGAGTGTGGGCAGGCCCTGGCACAGGGTGCCCAGAGCAGCTGGGGCTGTCCCTGGATGTGTCCAAGGTCAGGTTGGACAGGGCTTGGAGCACCCTGGGACAGTGGAAGGTGTTCCTGCACTGGCAGGGTTGGAATGAGTTTGGCTTTAAGGTCCCTTCTAACCCAAACCATTCTAAAATTTCATTAAACTAATTTTGTCGGGTTTTATTAGTGCTTCCATTGGCACTGCTCACGTGCTCCTTTAACTTTCAGTTCATATCAATAGAAAATAAATTTCAGCAGCAAAACTTCAGGACCAAAAATCTGAGACCAAATTTTATGTTCACCTTGTTTGCTTGGCTGCAAAGGGTTTGTCATCCTTCATGTTCCTTGAAGTTCAAGGAACCCTTTCCAATGAATTATGAGGATCCTCCTCACCCATCCATGTTGGGATGAGCCTTCTCTCCCACCAGTTGCTATTCCCAATCCCAGTCCCTAATGAAAAGGAGGTGCAGCAGCACTCTGCTCTGCATTTTATTTCCAACATTTAGAACTTCACAGGAGCCAAACCCAATCTGACACCCTCGCTGCAGCAAGAGAGAGGATAAAGACCAGGAAAACCTGTAATATTTCCACTGCCAGATTTATGGAAAGAAAATAGTATGTGACCTTTATGATTCTGTCATTATGAGCCACTTTTCAGAACAGCTTCAAGAGAATATCTGAATAGT
Source organism: Certhia americana (assembly GCA_018697195.1). Lineage (NCBI taxonomy): Eukaryota > Metazoa > Chordata > Aves > Passeriformes > Certhiidae > Certhia > Certhia americana. Next base: position 3,807,597 of record CM031862.1, read on the forward strand.
CCTTTGCTTTTCCACCTGAAAATGAAACACATCCAAATTTCTAGCAGCAATCCTCAAAGTAGACAAGTAAAGTAAATTCAGTTTTTCCAGAGGCCTTTGAGCAGGACCTAAGCACAATGCCTTCAGCTAAATGAGCCCCCCAAGTAAAATGAACACCCCCAGTACCAACGAATCACAGCACCAGATTTGCCACTTGGCATTCAGATTTTAGATGTGAGGTTTTAGCTGAATCCTTATTAAGCAGAGGTTTTTCCCAATTAAAAGCAACCTTGAAATAACCAGGTAAAAATTGTTGTACACCGGAAAGGAAAAAAAAAAGACTGAAGGAAAGGTGAAACATGTTTTTGGTGTCAATATTAGAATCAGCTGTTATTTGAAGGTACAGGAAAGCACTTTGGGAAAGGTAAGCTGAAATGGCCATGGATGAGTTCCCAATGGTAAGAAAGGTGGTGGTTTTTCTGTGATTCAGTAAATTTTCCTGCAACTCTTCCATGCAAACCCAGGGGAGGGTCACTTGCTCCACCTGCCAATATTATGATTTGTACCTGAAGCTAGCATCAAAGGGAAATACTCTAACACTGCCTGATCCTCTACAGGCCTTGAGATTGGGCATGGCAGTTAAATCCTGCTCTCTGCCAACAGCTTGTGGACGAGCTGAGCATGTACTGGGAGCAATATGTGATCCTGGTTACAGCACATCGTTCAAAAAAGTCTTACAACGGCCAGACTCTGCACTTTCACAACTGCAAGCAAACTGCATGTTCCTAAAATCCCATTCCTCATAAATAGTTCCCAAACAACACCAAAAATATTCTCAATCAGTATAACAGGAAGACATGGAAGGAAGGTGCTAAACAAGGCTGGGAGCAGGGGCAGGACGAACCCTGCAAGGAACAGGCAATATTTTTCTATCCTTCTCTTACCCATGCAGATACAAACCACCCTGCTGCTGAATTCCTTCTTGTTTTCACAGCTCCAAGGCTGATAGGTATGAAAATATACTGCTGATAGAGTTCATGGTGAGGGTCATTTCCAGGCTGAATGCAATCCAAGCTCATACATATTGCTGCTGACTGTAATATCCCATGAATATGTCTGTCAGGTACAAAGGCATGGGGGCAGATCAGATGCACTACTGCAGCTAAAAATATGTCACCAACACCTCTCCAGTGAGATAGAACGGAACGGAACGGAACGGAACGGAACAGAACAGAACAGAACAGAACAGAACAGAACAGAACAGAATAGAATAGAATAGAATAGAATAGAATAGAATAGAATAGAATAGAATAGAATAGAATAGAATAGAATAGAATAGAATAGAATAGAATAGAATAGAATAGAATAGATACACTTGTTTTCATTAGTATATACACTTATGGAAGAGACCAATCCATGAGAAACAGCTGCAGTGAAAAGTTCAAAAAGTATTCTTAATGGAAATTGATGTTTCTAAATTAGTTTTAGCTGAGCCAGCTACAGACCTGTAGCATTTCTTTGGTTTGGGGCTTTCAGAGATCCCCTCAGGCAAATATTGGCCTTGTCTGTGTTCCCAAGCAAATGTGAACATCTGGGTGACGCCCAGTTTGTCTTCCTCCTTTCTTCCTCCTCCTCTATGGAACTGTCAAAATTCTGTGCAGATGCTGACGGATTGACTAATGGGAAAATGAACAGAGGTATCCAGGTAAGCATTTAAACCACACACTGAACTTCAACCACGTGCTTAAAACCTTCCAGGCTTTACAGAAATCAAAGGAGAGGAGACAGGTCATCCTGTTTATTTCAATCACCCATAGGAAAGTTAAACCTCTTAACTCAGAGTTAAAACCAACAGAGTTTCCCTGCTCCAGGACAGGATCTCAGATGTCCCATGGACACCTGCAAGTCTCAGGCAGAACATCTTGTCCTGGTAGCCTTGGTCTGGCTTTGCAGATACATTCCCAGTCCATCAGGCTGCACAAAGAACTGGGGAATCAGAGCTCCAGGTCATTTTCCTGTCCTGAGACCCAATGAAAATCCTCCAGAGCTGTGTGAGCAGCTGTGAAAGACAGACAATACTCCAGCATCCCTGCTTCTCCCATGCCTTTCTATCCATTTCGGTTCCTTTCCTCTTTTCCTGAAATACACGAGCAGGGGGCTTCCAGACCAGTGGAATATTGTGTTTTCCAGCACCAATACCTGGGAATATTTTCTGTAAAAGCCCTGCAGCTGCTAGGTACCAGCCACAATTGCTGAACACACCATGCACACCCTGGCTGATTAACTCCCTGTTACAGAGCAGGGCAGGGAAGCTGGATGTGTGAGGGTTCACAGATGGATATTTTTGTTATTTTAATTTGCTCGGTGACAGTTTTCTGAGACCATACACCAGCAAATGTCTCTTTCTGCAATAGTTGGAAGAGTCAAAAGTGAAAACCTTTTCAATTTTTACAACCTTGCCTCTGTGGCAGGCTAAGTCATTTCTGAGACTTCCTGAGCAATTTGTCTGGGATCAGGCTATTTCCCCAAGCATCCAGAAAAATCAACATTGTTTTTGTGTTGTTGTTCAGCAGGTTCATAAACAACACGTAAGAAAAGCCACCTGAAAAACAAGTACATTGTTAATGCCAAGCAAAGAAGCTGCAAAAAAGATAACACAAAGAGGAATACAGTGAAAAGAAAAGTGCAATTCTCCTGGAGACAGTTATTCTCTCATCTTTACATTTGTGCCTGTCTTCAAAGCTCCAGTACTTCCTTTTTCATTTCACAACAGCAACATCGTATTTGTGTTTCTTTTTACTCACTGGCCAATATATTAAAACAGGTCTATATATTACAACTTGTCCATAAGCATCAATGTGGTTGTCAAGAAGAAAGAAAATAACTTGGGCAAATACAGAAGTGAGATTACACCACTACTGATAATTTCAGTTTTATTTTGATAATCACTTAAATAATAAGGGTCTTTATAAAACTTTAGCTTTGGAACAAGTCTTTAAACTTTAATTTCCCATTAAAATGATGAGTCTGAAGTGGTCACTTGAGTAAAACTTAGTTTGGGCCAATACCTGAGGTGTCACCAGCCACATGGAACAGTTTGTCCCTCCCTGAGACCACATCTCAGTTTTGTATCATTGGTTTTACAACTTCCAGGCAAACAAATGCTGTCTTAAAGCAAAAAGGAAGCAGAGAAGCTCTGAATGGTTTGGGTTGGAAGGGACCATAAAAACCACCCAGTGCCACCCCTGCCATGGGCAGGGGCACCTTCCACTGTCCCAGGCTGCTCCAAATCCCAATATCCAGCCTGGTCTTGGGCACTGCCAGGGATCCAGGGGCAGCCACAGCTGCTCTGGGCACCCTGTGCAAGGGTCTGCCTACCCTCACAGGGAGGAATTCCTTCCCAACATCCCATCCAAACCTTCCATAACATTTTGCATCATGCAAAGCCTCCCGTGCCTTTACCAGCAAACCCTTTCCTCAGTTTCACTCAGAAAGAACTTTCAAAACAAACTTAACTTTTCTAAACAAAAATAATTTCATCATTTTGTGTGGCATTAACACCCTGCTATTTCTATATGTTATCTATATTTTTCTTGTTGACATTCAACCAATTCAGAGCTAAAAATCCATCCTGCACTTTTTCAGGGGTCGTAAATCATAAAAAGGTTATATTTTATGAAAGCTGAAGCTGAGAAGTAAACAGCATATTTGTATCAAAAGAGTTTCATCTATTAAGCAGCAATGACAGGGCCCTCTGGGCCAAAATCTAGTTTTCTTACTTAAAAAGCTTAGTTCCTTTGTAGACTCCTGCAGGGACCTATAACAGTTGGAATTGGGTTTTTTATGCCTTTGAGGCCTCCAAATGAATGTTACAGTTTTCCATTATTTTCTTTCTTCTTTTGAGAGAACGAGGCTACCTGCTTATTGCCTAAAACCTACACCCTGCAATTGTTCTGTTGGAAAATCTGTCTTCCAGCCTCTCGCATGCTCAGGCATTCTTAGTGCTGCCTTTCCATTTCACCCAGTGCAGGGTAAAACACACGAGCAAAGAAACGCAGCCTGCAATAGCGGTTCAAAATTTCATCCTTAAGTTTTCGCATTTGCAAGATTCCCAAAATTACCTTTGAAGAGCAGAAACCTGCGAAGTGTTCATTTCATACCCTTCAAATATGTATGTTTTTGTTGAGATACTCAAGTGCCAGTGGTTGAAGAGGAAAAAACACGAGTGCCTGGGAGCTGGAAATTCAGGTGGGGTTATTTTCTTTCCTTCTCTGTTACCTTCTCTGGGTCTTTAACTCAGGGACAGATGCTCGGGTGTTTCTCTCCAGCCTGTGAGTTAATCACCTCAGCACCTTGGAGAGTCTCAGGTTTGTATCTCTAAAACACTTCCCCATCCCACCTGGAGCTGTGGGGACAGACACATCAGCTCAGTGTGGTGCCATCAGTGCTGGGAGTCACCAAAACACCACCGGGAATTGCCGGCGGATTGCTCAGAGTGGAAAGCATGAAACACACTCAAACCAAATCACTCTCTGCAGGATCAGGACCCAAAAACATTAACTTCAGCCATTCCCACCTGGTAAACAGCCCCAGTTCTCACTGGGGCAGGTTCAGGCACAGCCCAGTCAGGGCTGAGTTTGGCTCAGCACCCACCACCACCCTCAGACTGAAATTCCCCGGAGCACTTCATGCCTTTCCACACATGTGAAATGAAGACATCAGCCTGCATCTTCCTTCTTATTAAAATGTTGCTATTAGTCCACCTCCAGCTATTAGAAGATGATAGACCTGACCCTTTTTGAATGGTGTAATTTCCAGCCGTGAATATCTATATATTCCCCTCTGATTACATCACAAGCATGAGCTCAGAGTCAGCAAATTCACCACCTCTAAACCAGTAGAATAATCACTAACAATTAACGAAATGATATATCCAAGTCACAGTAATCTTTTTAGCCACTTTGAACATATATTTGTTCTTTTGATGTCCTGTGTGAATAGGAGTGCTTTATCTGACTGATGATGGGCTAAACAATGGTTCAGAGTTGTAATATGGAACTCAATTTGCTGTAACTATCATCTGAAAGGCCTGGACAATTTATTGAACACTGCAGATGAAAGAAAGAGGGGAAAAAATTTAAAAACTGACCACTTCTAAAATGAAGAAAATAGAGCAGTAAAGGGTATTGTAATATACTTTAATCTTCCTTAATGTAGAAAGATATGAAATGCCATTAAAGCCTCCTTTGAAATTGATGTGTCCGCATAGCTTGAGCACCAAAATCTAGTTAATGAATCTATTGTTAAAGCAAATAAACAGGAAAGCAGCAGAGAAGGAGTGATCTATGCTTTATATGACTAATTCAGAAGATGAAAGCAGAGAAAAATTAAAGTTAAATTCATATAAATATTACAGCCAAGGAGAACAGTTGCAGGTGTTAAAAAAAAAAAAAAAAAAAAGGAGAGAGGGAGAGACAGGAAAGGTAAAGCATGAATTTTCATTCAATTTGCAAATCACAACCAGGAGGCACTTTTTTCACTAAGAGCAAAGTCAGACAAGATGAAAGCTTTTGAAGGGGCACAATAATTAACATTTTAAAAGGTTTTAGCAATAAAATAATGATTCCACAATAACAGCAATTTAATCATTTTATTTGAGAAATTAAGTTGATTGCTAGTGTTCATTTGTAAGAAGTGGCATTTACTGCATTTGCAAGAAGTTATCAAATCATGCTTCCATTTTAAATAGTTGGGGGGTTTTAATACGTGTTCAACGTTCAGACAGAGAAGTCACCATGGTTTGTCCATCTAAATGCTCATGCCTGATGCTGCATTTTTTAATGCATGTTTGAAATATGAATAAATACTGCTGATGAACATCAGGCCAGAGCAAGGATGGTGTGAGGAGGAGCTGAGACCCTCTTGATACAAGCAAGGTTTCCACCAAAGCAATGATTCCATCCAGGATCCATAGGAACATCTGGAGATCCTCACAAGGGGCTGGCTAAACTCACAGAGTGACACACCAGTAGCTGGCAGGGTGTCACTGAGGGTGCCCTTGGAAGGATGGAGGTGAGGGAGAAGATGTTTCTGGAAATTTGGACTGGCCCAGCTGAGCTCAGGACTACCACAGCATCCCAAGAGAGATGAGATGGAGCCCCAGTGATGCCTTGAGTTTTAGCTGGTATGCTTTTTAGACTCTGGGCTGTTTTGGTGAGTAGTTTTAGGTTTCATATTCAGTGCTGCTAAGCTCTCTTCACAGAGTAGGGAGATAAAACAATTCCTTCTCTAGTTTGACACCTTTCAGGCCCAAGAATGGAAACAACACTGAAGTGAGAAGGAAAACCAAGGAGGATGGAGCTTCATAACCTGAAGCTATAATTGGACAATTAACTCCAATATGCTCATGGACCAGAACTTACAAGAGTGTGAGACCTCTTGATCACTTGTCCATTTTGTGACCATTTTGGGTTCACCTTGGGTGTGGTCCAGCTGGGCTCTTGTGCTGCCCAGGTGTGCCCAGTGAGGCTTTTAAATAAACCTCTGCTTTATCCTTTTGCTGTGTCTACTCTCTGTTCCAGGTCAGCCATCATAAGGCATCACCAGCTTGTCCTTCTGCTGGACCAGGATGGGAAGGAAAAGCATGGCTTTGCTGGTGCACAGGTAAAAAGCAGCTGGGCTTGGCTGAGAGAAGCCTGGGGAACACCTGGCTTTGCTTTGGATCCTGAATGGCAAAATATGTGGTTTCCATGAGGAGCATCTCAAGGGTGATGCTCAGGGAAGGAGCAAGGCCCAGCCCTGTTGAGGTCAGTGGAAAGATCTGCATCAGTTCCCACGGGTGCAAGCACATACTAATTCCATGGTAAAAAATAAAATTATACATATTTCACATGTATATGTAAACACACAAAAATCTTCCAGGCAGCAAACACCAAGTATGACAGATGGAGCAGCCCCACTTCAGCTCAGGGCCATGAGAGAACCACAGGGTCCTAACTCCACACATCTTTTGCAATAATTAAATCATGGCATAAAGTGAGCAAATCGTATATCATCTCAACCAGACCATCCATATAATTGTCAAAATCTAATTTAAATGACAGATCCACTGCAGCATACGTTTTGTGTACGTCTAATGAATTTGTATTTCCAGCCCATATATTTTAACTTTCTGATTGCATTAGTTCTTTGGTTGAGTGTCCACACACCAAATAAACATCTCTGAGATAATGATAATGCACCACTCTGTTTTCTCTATCTGCCCAGACCCGAAAGCAAGGCAAGATGAGGCTCTTGTAGCTGACAGTGTCATGTGCTCTTTTTCTCCTCCAGTCCCCAAAATGTGCATTGTTCAAAATTGGCCTATTTCAATTTTCCTTTTAAAACTATAAGCTTTAGCTCTCCGAGGTGGGAGTTGTGTAGGAAGAAGCTGCCAGGTAACAGATGTATCTGTTAAAGTTGCTGCTTGAGTGTGGACAGTAATAGGATTTCCAGAAATGAACTGCTATTTTGTGAGGCACTAACACAGAAATGTACAGTGGGAAATGAGAGCTTGAACTTTGCTTCTCCTGGAGAATTGAACCATCTGTTTCAAAGAAAGAAGAAAAAAAGGAAAGATTTGAAAACAACCCATTTTCCATTGCTTACCCTTTAATTTATATTTAATAAGAACAATTTTTTGCTTTGTTTTGGCATGTAAAAGGCCAAAATTTTATAGGATGAATTTGACCTGAATGCATCTCTATATCTATGTCTTCATCTGTATCCTGTGTCCCTCTTTCTGCCTCTCTTGAGAGCTCAGGATAATGTGGTGATGTTGTATGAACAATATTTCCCTTGATAAGGTTACACTAAGGACACTCTGTTCCTATCAGGCCACTGTGCAATAGCTTTATAGTTTTTAAGATGCCCAAAAAGATTTGTGCCATCTCCCATCTGAAAATAAAATTTTTAAAAATAAAAAATAAAAAATAAATAAAATAAAATCCTTGTGTGTTCAAGGAAACAGCTTGATGAAGGCTAAAGGTTATGTCCAATGAGTGCCTAGAAAGGTTTTCCAGACGGTCAACAGAGCTGATGGTGCAGCAGAGCTCCTGACCTTAGCCAGGCCACCCAGACCTTTGGTGGCCCCTCACCTCACCCTTAAACACACAGGATTAAATGAAAAGATTTTTCTGCCCAGAGAGGGTTCATTTCTTCTCTGACTGACTTTTCAAGTCTGTCATGGGTTCTGTGTTCTGAAAAGCTTTTAGTCTGGGAAATTGATGATTATGAGATCTTCTTTCTCTCTGTATTTTAAAAAATTGGAGGGGGCTGGTTGTGTCATTCAAAATGTAAGCGCATTAAAAAAATCACAAATACATCGCAATGTGGCACTGCAAGAAGCATTAGTGGTAAAACCAGACAAAACTATTTACAGTAAGATCACATTTTTTTTTTAAATTTACAGTCAGATCATACGTGATTTCACTACATAGTCCATGGGTTTTTTTCCATGAAACATTGGTTCATTTGCTGCCCTATGGTGTTGCTTTGGACATCAGGCACCCCCACGCTCCCCACTAAGCTCTACCCAGCACCTGCAGCTGTGGGTTAAAACTGGGGAGCTTTAACCCAACTTCCAAAGCCACATCCCAGTAAACAGCTTATTAAATCCCAGGAACAATTCCCAGCAGCATCAGCCAGTGCTGGGACTGGATCCCTCATTTCTTTCTTTTTCTTTTCCTTGCAAAGTCCTGCCACTTTGATAAGTGACATTTCCTATGGCAGCCTTCCCATTACACATTTAGCACCTATTCCCTGCCTGGCAGTTTGCAGCCCAGCACTTGCTTAATTTTTTTCCTGTTAGCCTTGTAATTCTCCTCTTCACCCCAACCCTGTTGCAAAATTCAATTAAGGCTGGTTAAAAACTGCCAGTGCAAGTGAGCAGCACCTGGCACGAGGGCAGGCTGCAACATCTGCTGGAACAAGCAGCAGAGCTAAAGGGCTGTTCAAAGATTTCAATTTATTTCTTGGGTTTAGGTGCATGGACTTGTTTTTTGCAACTATCTTGACCTCTTTATAATTTTACCATATCTGGGAAAGACAGACAGACGCCCCTCAGGCCGTATCACCAACTGTTTACTACTCCTCCCCCCCCAAAAAAAATATATATAAAATTATATAATATATATATGTAAAGATAGATAGATAGATAGATAGATAGATAGATAGATAGATAGATATAATACATAAATATATATATTTGAGAGAAGTAAATATGTAAAAAATATAAATTCCCTGAAATATATGTATATTATTATATTTAATATATAATATTCATTATTATATATAATATATTATATGTTTGTTATGTGTAATACATATTATTATATATTATATATTTTTATTATTATTATGTATATATGTCAAATTTAAATTCCCCATCTTGCTATGCCTTGCTATGCATTCTGAATTGAATCACTGCTCTCAACAGTGATAACCCCACTGGGGCTCAGAGGTGGGATGCTCAAGACCTGGCAAAACTCTTCAAGGAGAAGGATGTGGGAGCATTCCTGGAGCAGGGAAGTTAGATCACTTTTGGCTTTCAGAAGCACTATCTGTTAAATGAAACTGCAAGATGGTGAATAAAGTGCAGACTGAAACAAAGCCTCAGTGATCTTTGGCAGATTACTTTGGGAAAAGTATGGCCCATTTCAGAAAAATCAAAGCAAAGAAAAACATTGACTACAATTCAGAGACCTAATGTATTATTATGGCTTTTTATGGATTTTATATATAATTTCCTGTAAAGTTAAGAGGTTGAAGTGATCTCTTACATTCAGCTGCATTATCAGCATAACACCAAACAATTTTCTACATCTTATTATGTTCACAGTTGACATACTATTAGAGAAATGTGCAGCTGTCTTACTCTGCTATTCATTTCCTCATTACTATTTTATAAATATATGATTAACAGTTATTGCAGCTGCCTAATTCACATTTATTGCAAATGCAACCCCACAAATGAATGTTCAAAGCAAAGAGATGTGGTTTTAGACTAATTTAAATTTTACAGTTCCATTTACCCTGCTTTTTAATTTACTGTATAATGACCCTATTAGAATAAAACACATCTGGAAGTTCTTTGGGGAACATTTAATTTTCTGTGGCTTCAGTACTAACAGAACTTCTACCATAAAGGCCACAGATGCTTTGAAGACTGTACAAATTTTCACATTTCATGCCAAGATGCTGGTTAATTGTACAGATGAGACAACTACAGCAAGGCAAAAGATAAAGTTCTCTCTACCTTGAAAGCAAATGAAAGAACCTCATCCTTAGAAAACTTTTTTTTGGTAATAACCATTTTTCACCCTCATCTCTAGAATAGGGGAAATTTGAGATGGAATAAAATGGACCCAAAATGTTCAGACCAAACCCAAACAGCATTTTTCAAAGTCCTGGGACTTCTGCTTAGTCTTAACACCCTTGTAAATGGAGGGAAATTGGTCTCTCCCATGCCTTTTCCAGCTTCATTGACAGCTCCTAAGCTTCTCATCACCACTATTAAGTGAAATAGTAAATCAATGAGACCAGAGAAGGCTTTGGAGGTCAGTGGGCAATTCCATAAACATCCCATATTTACAGGTTGTGGCAAGGATACAGATGCTGCGAGTCCCAGCCTGCCATATTAGCAGAATCATCCTGAGAATTTGAAATTGATTTGAATATTAAATACAGATCACTGCAGCAGAGCTCTTTTACAAGAAAGGATGTGAATCCATTCTCATTGATTAGTTAATTTATGTTCTACAACTAATCGAAACACAAATCTCATTAGCCACAGGTCAGTAGACTTGGGGAGGGGGAGAGGGGAAAATCATTTGGATAGCCCAGTTAGCTGTAAAGATATAATTATAAGCCAAACTGTTTTAAAGGCAGTGCCTTGATCAGCGTGTGCTGTCAGCGAGGCTTTGTGTGACTTCTCCTCAGCACTGCGGGTCTAAAATCTGTTTTTAAGGAAGATGGTTGCAGGCACTGAGCTCTCACAGGGAGCAGCAGCCTCAGCTCAGGCAAAACAAGCAAAGAGCAGAATGCTTCCCAGCCTAGGCACTGCTTTAGGAACCGTGAGCAGCATTAATTAATTAATTAATCGTGACCTCCTTCTGTGCTGAAACAGCTCAAACACGCTCGGTGGCCTCAGCCCCTTTCCCTGAGTGTGCTCCAGCCACCCTCCCAGACAACACCAGATGTCAGCAATGCTGAAATGTTGCCAAATCAGAGGTGCCTTGTCTAATTTCTCAGGAATATTCTGCAATTTTCTACACCCACGAGCAACAGCATCCACCTGATATGTTTTCAGATAAATAGCAGGTAGGATTTCCAGCTCAGAGGTGTGGAAATATGGAAACACAGGTGGTAGAAACACTTTCTAGAACACTGTTTGATAAATTAGAATTTGACAGCTATACCCTGATACAAAATATTTGCTAATTAAATGAAAATTTTTCATGTGTTATGTAGGTTTCGTCCATTTAGACTCGGAGTAATGGGAGTCATTTCATTAAAAGCTCATATGTTGTACTACAATTTTACCCTGAAGTCTTTAAGCAACAAAGTTTCAGAATCAAATTATTGTTCCAGGCAGATCTTTCTGTATTTCCGTAGTCCCTTACATTCTGTAATTGCTTTATACTCCATTAAATGCATGAAATAATATTCTGTAGTTAGTAATAATAAAAACAATAATAAGGAACCCTCTGGAGCTGCAGAGATCTGTATACACACAAAATCAGGAGAGACAAGGCACCAAAAGGTGGCTCATTTCTGCAGCTGAGCAAGCATGGGCATATCCAGGTAAGATGCCCAGGGCATGGAACTTTTCAGCTCCCAGTCTCAGCTCAGCACAAGAGTCCTCCTCCTGGCAGAGGCTTGAGAAGGAGGCAGGAGGCCAGAGCAGCATTGATAGAACAGGGAGTTGTGTTTGTTCTCTCCAGCAATGCACTCAGAGCAAGCTGGTGATGCTCTCCAGGACACACCTCGCCCTCTGCAACAGCTCCTCCACCTCTACAGGGCTTGAAGGAGCAGTGCCAGGGTTCTCCTTGGCAGGAGGAGACTCCCAGTCCTTAACCAAGAGGAATAATGTGGAGGTTTTCCAGTTGAAGGGAAAGGAACACCTCTGCAGCCAGGTGAGAAACATAGACAGACCTAAACAAACTCCCTTGTTTTGGATCAGCATTGGGTGAACTGTTGGTTTTGGGCTTCCATGTGTTATTTAACTCCGTGTTGTTTAGTTTTATTTTAGAGAGAATCTCTGTCACAGGGACCAAAGCATCTTGTTTGCATCACTCTTGTTCCTTCTGGTTGTTTCCCTGAGAAACATGGGAAATGTTGATCCAGGAACTTCAGATTTCTCCACTGAGCACCAAGCTGTGATTGCTCCTCAAAGCAGGAACAGAGATTTATTGGAGGTCAGGCTGATCTGAAATCTCTCTACTTTAGCATCAGTCAGAGCTAGAGAGAGAAAACTCAGAGGTTCTTGTATTTTATCCCAGACAAATTCAGTGACTCATTGGGTAACCTTTGGGAAGTCACTTGACCTCTTCAGCATCCATTAACTCACAGGAAAACTCAGTAACTGGCAGGACCTTGCTGAAAAGCAGACACTTAAAACTGGATTTTCCTGGGTAAATAAATGAGAAAAACAACCAACAAAGAAAGGCACTGTTCAAAACTCATCCCGTGACCCCATTATTCATGGATCATTAGTGTAATAGGCCACATGGGATCCATAAAAGGCATTATTGCTTTTTATGTCATTGCGTATTTAGAGAGTGATAATCCATATATTATTGAAACAATATAGACTCTAACAACTCCTTCCAACCTATTTTAAGAGATCTCAAGATTTCACAAACAATAACCAATGAACATTACATATATATCTATATATATCTATATATATCCATTTCTGACTTATGCAGTAGCAACAACTACAGTGCATTTGCAAAGAAAACTCCTTTTAATCTCTGGACTGAAAGCATCTAGTTCACATTATGGTAAGTAGTTGGCAAATGATCATTTTATTAAGTTAAAGGCACTCATTAGTGCTGCTTTGAAAAGGCTATGAACCCTGCCCCTCCCTGCAGAGATGTATTAATGTGTGAGATGGCTGAAAATACTGATAATCAAATGAAGTGCAAACAAAAAAGCTGCATCTAACGGCACATACACAGCGTTTTTCCTTTAGGTTCAAACACCATTATTCTCCATTCTGCAGCTCTCTTTTTTTCCTTTTCTGCCACAGACAGGTACTTTACTCCACGTCTCTCTCTGAAAAAAGGCATTGGAAGCTACTATCTTGAAATTAGTTCTAATAATAGTTACAAAGGAACAAAACCAAAACCCATTTGAAACAGAAATGTGTTTGTACAGTAGAAGGTGCTGCCACTGTCTTGTATCTTAACATTATCTTATTTTTTTGTTTGTTTTGTTTTCTACATTCCACATCCTCAAAGTATTTCTGTAGGAATAGGGTCCACAAATACCAGTAAGAGTCTGCACCCAGAATATCAAGCACTACCCTAAAAAGAAACAGAGAGATACAAAATCTCTCCACCCAACACAGTGATGGGAAGGGACCCACAGATCTCATTCAAGGTGACAAGGGACATCTATGCCTGGCTGGTGGCCCTGTTTGCCACAGTCACCACCCTGAAGATCAGAAGGTGTCCTGCTCGTGGGAGTGATCTTGAATGGGTTCCAGCCCACGTAATTCTGCTGGCAAAAACCTGCTCCTCAAAGAGCTCCAACTCACAGTGACCAACAGCAGGTGAGCAATTGAGCACCTGAAGAACTCAGCCTGGAGGACAGTTCAGCCTCCAGATACAGCAGCCTGAGGGATGATCACAATTTCTTCCACCAGAGATGTGCAGGGAGTCCCTAAATGTCGCACTACGACACGAAATAAACACACACACTCTCTACGACTCTCTTCACAAAGAAAGGAGGAAAAGAAGAAGTTTATTGTATAACTTTGATATATATACTTTTCTAAGGTGACCAGGGATTGGAGGGTGAAGTTGCCACCTCTCCATCCACACTGGTCAAACCAAGAGCCCATCAATTCTCGCTTCCTCTAGAAAGGAATGCAAAACAATTATTGTTTACATGAAAGTGCTGAGAACTCCACTACAAAAATGCAAAACATCAGAAGGCTAAGAAAATCTTTCAAAGACCAGGGCGACACCTTAATGGGACAGTTGTCCTCATTTGAGGCTGTCACATGTTGTTGGAGTAATACAAAACTGCTTTGTCAGGGGCTGGGACCAAGCTCTTGATCCTAATCTCTGAAAGTACATGGTAAATGTGGCACAGAACACAGCAGTGCAACCTAGGAGAATAGTGAAGGCCACAAAATTAGACAGATATTTGGGGAAATTCCATCTCCTGTGGGTTTTAATCCATAGGCAGCACCTCTGCTTGCAGCTGTGACTGGGACCTGTCTCACCTTGCAGCCATTCTCAGAAATGCCCTGCAGGAGCAATAGGCTCCTTTATCTTCCCCAACTTCCAGGAAGTCAGGCCTCAAATTTCCAAGGAAATAAGATCTTGTGAACCTCTCTTTGGTACTCTGAGATTAGGCTGCTATTACTGGGAAAGGAGCAAAACTATTCATATAAAAATACCCTAATCGTCCTACTTATTAAACAGTCTCACTCTGACAAACTTTTTAAAAAAACCCCGTAATATTTTCTCAAAGCACCAATTCAAGTGTTACAGGCCTTTTCTGCCTTTTTTTTCCCCATCACAGCTGATTGCTCACATCACTGAGTGTGAACACAAGCTTTCTTCTTTTGTAACTGGCCATCTCCTTCCTTTTCTTGTCTGATTGTCTCTCAGATGCCAGAAACAAGGATAGGTGGTATTGCAATTGCTTCCATGGGAATGGTGGCCACAAATAAATAAATAAAGCTGTACCTCCAGCATGACAGTCAAAAATCCAAAGCCACAACTTTCTCTAGTGGGGATGGCAAACTGCAGCTTGCAAGGAAAGAAGCTGGATTCATGATTTTTATTCAGTTTTCTACTTCACATTGCAAAATGCTTGGCTCACAATCCCTCTTTTTATTTCTGAAAAATAAATTTTAAAAAAAACCAAAAAAACCCACAACAAAACACCTCAGCAGAAATCAAGAAATTGAAAGGTTTATGGTGTTCTTCAGATGCCTTGGGGTGCCCTTTACCATGGCTGCAGTGCAGACACCTTTGACAAGATGTAATGAGTTGCTAACGAGATTGACGGACATCATGAAGGATCCTGAGACTACCTGATGAAATCAAAAATGCATTCTTCACTTTTATTTTAAACTCTTAATCACTCTCTCAGCTAGTGATTCAGCTTTTTTTCTGATACCAAGTCTCCCACGTGCCATTTGTTGAAGGAAAACCTCAATCATTACATAAACTAAATATCATGTGATCATATTGAGGGGTTTTTTATTTGTCTCCTGAGCTGTAGCCAGTCCTGTTATAATGTGCTTTTAAGGAGGATGGAAGAACATGTAGAAGCCCTCAAGTCTGCTTATACATAGGTCTGATCCTGGACTGGCATTAATTAGGAGAGTTTAAGATTAATTTGCACAACCATGTGGAGTAATGCCACGTGATTAGATGATGGTTTTGTTCTATCATTGCCTCTTCTTGAATAACTCTACTCTGAACAAAAACCTAGTTTTTCATCTCCAGACTGCAAATTAGCAATTTTCACAGGCAATGTCAGGGTCTAAGTCTGTGAAGTTGCAGTGATACGTGTTGGCTAACAATGTAACCCTTTACATTTTGACTAAAAAAATACAGATTTATGTCAAGCAGCAACATATCCTCCACAGATTATTTCTCCTAATTTGGTCTCTAATAGCCAGAAAGCTGTCTGAGCTTTTCTGAAGGCAGAAGTAGCTGAACGAATATTACAGACACTGTGTCTGGTTTATTGGGAGAATTTACTCACAGCTGCACCACATTGAGACATCAGCTCAGATATGCAGGTGGGCAGGTTAAATGTTAATTTCCTTTCCACTGTACCATTTTCTAACCTCTGTCCATGAATCAAAGTGAGTAAAAGGTTCCTCACTTAGAGACATAAAACAAATTGAACAAATTATGTTACTTAACTGAGGAAGGACCAGTAAGTTCATTGATTTTTTCTGTTTGGCTTCAGATGTCCCTTTTTAATTAGTTTGAATTTTCAAACACAATTTTTAATTTTAGAGTGTTATGTCTCAGATATTCCAGCCAGGCATTTCAAAGTAGCACAGCTCCACAAGTGTACATGTGTCTTAAAGAGAAAAATCCTGGCTTTGGCTGCAGCTGTTTGATTTCATTAAATCCAGCAGCCCCTCCATCCCCTCTTCCACAAGTGTAGGAAATCAGGAGCAGCTCCACTAAAGCCAGGTTTAGCACTGGGAGGAACACAAAACAATGTGGTTATCAGGATATGAAAAGCAGCCATTAAGTTCCCAGCTCTTTTAGATGGATCATGAATCTCAGTCAGCACCAGCAACAAGTCTCTTAAGCTGACAATCTGCTATTTAAAGAGTACAAGAAGAGAGGGAATTTAAGCTTGAGCCAAGCTGAGGTACATTTCTCTTTCTGTGGCAGCACTGACTGCATGAAAAGGAAATGTTTAATACTAATGGGGACTTTTAAATTTTTTACTTAGAGGGTATTTTTGTAAGTATCTAAAAATTGTCTGAGTTTATTCCTGCTTTGAGGGAGCAAATTTTCCATGGCAGTCTCCTAGCAACTGTGCAGAGATGAGACACAAATGCAGTCTTTAGGGAGACAAACACACTTGTGATTGCTGACTGCTGGAACTGTTATCCTGGAGAGTTATTCCTCTTGTCAGTAGAGCATTAATAAGATATCTGTGTCACAGGAAATATGCTTTCTCTTGTGGGGCTGGTGAGTCCAGCTCCGTTCTACCCATTAGTTCTTTTTCTGGAAAAATGTCCTTCTCCTGGATCACTCATTCTCTTCCTGTGCTCAGCTGCTTTCCCAACAGCTCACCCTGCTGCACATTCCCACCACGTGGGTGATTTGATCTGGATGTATCCCTCACTAACTTCCACTTCAAGGTGTCCGGTCCTCCTTGGGCAGTGGAGACTGAGTTCAGAGATCTTAATGAACTTCCTGCTGCAAATTAGGGCATCTTCAGAGAGAAGAATATTCACAGTCATGGTGTTTACACACCTGGATTTTCCCTGGTGCACATAAGCACAAGTACGTGCATCAAAATATTTATTCCATCATTTTGAAGCAATAATTTTATACCTACTTATGGCACCTTTGTCCCACACAATGACACATCAGTGTGAAGGAGCGATATCCTCAGAACCTCCAAGAAAACATCCCCTTGCCAGGGCTCCTGTGAATGATGAGGGAAAGAGCAGCTGTTTGATGCTAACTGGGCGGAAAATGGGAGACAAAAATAGCTTTTGAAATAGTTGTCTCAGGAGTAAAGGCTATAACACAGGAGTAGCAGGTCTCCATCCAAAGCAGAAATGTCTGTCCCTTCCCAGCTTCTCTCCCTGAGCTGAATGTTGATACACACAGAGCTGATTTTGGTTTGCACTGAAAGCCCTAATAGCAAACACTCTTGGGTTTCATCCCCATTCACCTGCATAATTAACTGTGATACAGCTCAAGATTTACATGGATATTTATATTTAGCCACTAGAAGAATAATGTAGAACTTCCTTTCTCCCTTGAATATTTTACTCCCTTTTCTTGAAAAAAAGATAGAGTGAAAACATTGAGGACATTGATTTTTCCTTCTAAAATTAAGAAGAAATTTGAAAAAGGAAAGTTAGAAAGAAACATTCACCTATTTTCACACAAAAAATGTTTCACTTAAATATCAAAATATCACAATAGGGTTGGGTTTTTTTTTCTTTTTCTTCTATAAATAAAATTACTTCTGAGATATTTCTTGATGACATTCTGCACTACTGGAGCAAGATTATTTTATAGCTAAGGAAGAGTCACAATTTCCTTTCAAAAAAGTCTGGAAGAGAAACAGGGCAACAGAGCAGTCAAACCTATTTGGGGTTACACAGCTGCTCTCCTGTGTCCTCAGTCCTGCCCAGGAGCCAGGGGAGAGGGGACATCACAAATGGTGGTGGCCAAGGCCCCACCACTCTTGATTTTCAAGCGTGTGCTGAAGTCTGGGGAGGAGTAAAAATATATTGTTCCAGTATCCGTGCATTGTACCTTTCCTCTGCTTCTGGTGTTAAATTTTAACCTAAGGCCAAAATGTAGGTTATGGCATAATTTATTAAAAAATCAATACCATATTCCCCAGTAATGGCACAAACACTCCAGCTTATAATAGCTTTACTGTAGTAGGGGATTTTTTTATCATTACTTTCCAATATGATAACGCTTGTTCTAAGGTCAACAGACATCACATGATCAGGGGGATATTTTTACAGGAGTGCAGCAGGAGCAGCCTTAAGCTGATGCACGTGTGGAGCTGACCTCACTGCAGGGCGGGATGGGGCACACACAAAAGATGTTGTCACTGGAAAATTTCTGCAGATCCTTGTTTTCTGTCCTCATAGCCATCATAACCTGTGGTTCCTGGATGATTTTCTGATGGCTGATCCCCGTTTTCTGACCTTACAGCCATCATAACATGCAGTTCCTGCAGGGTTTTCTGAAGATTTGCTGCCAAACACCTCCTCCCAGCATTAGACCCCGGTCCTTTTCTATGCCCAAGCATCCCCTGCTCCCCGCCCAGCACACACAAAGTCCTGCCTCCCCAGAACGCAGCCCATAAAGGGTTTATTTGAAAATTAATTCCTTTCTCTCCTGGCTCTCTCATTAGTTGCTAGGTTATCTAACCTATATGATGTAAAACCCCAAACGGCTGCAAAGGCACTTTGTGTCTGCAGTTGGAGCGATGAAGAATGGCCTCAATGAGATTATGCTAACTTTATATAACTTATTAAAATGAATATCAAACTTTGTTTTGCCTCATTCAATTTTTGATGTTAATTAAGTAAGCACAAGCATAAGAAAGGAAATTGGATTTGCTACTTAAGGAACTTCCAATAAAGCCATGGATGTTAGTGAAATGAGTTTCTAATAAACATTAATAAGTGTCTCTATTACAAGCAGTGCTTGTCTTTTAAGAACATTGGATTTTTCTCACAGGATATGGACAGCAATAAAATACATTTGCAAATATGAAGATATATTACAGGCACATTTTTCACCGCAAGCCTCAGTTCCCAGCTTTCTGAGTTTGTGACCTTGGGAACAATCATGGGCCAAGAAATTCAAAAAAACATTTTAAAATTCATACAAATGTAATTTAGGAGCAGCTCTGGCTAGATGGGAACTTTAGACAAGATTTTTACAGTGAATAATGCTTTTCTTTGTCCATTTCAGACAAATTTAATGCTGCTACTACATTTGACATCAATCACCCAGTCATGAGCAGCCACATCCTTGCTCAGGCTAATGACAGGAGAGGAAGGTGCAGAGCCAGGACAGTGCAGCTGTGCACATGGAGACTCAGGGACAGCCAGAGCTTCTATTTCACCTCTTCTGCTGCAGCCAGAACAAAGCTATCAGAGCCAAGCACAAGGGGAGGCATCTCTCTCTTAGTTATGCTCATTCCTCGCCCCTAAAATTAGGTGGGGTTTGAGAAATCCCTATCTGGGCAAAAGACAATTTCCAACTCACAAAATAATGTCTGGAGCAGGTTTTGTTTGCCTGCTGCCCTTGCATTTCGCAGCTGAAATGGGTGACATGTGCACAAGGAGAAGAATTGTGGAGCAAGATGGTGACATTTTCACATCATCTTTTGAGCACAGAATGCCACCTTTGAAATGCAGAGGCACCGTGGGGTGCTGAGGGGGCCACACATGGTGGTTAAAGTCATAAATCAGCAAAGACACACAGGAGTACAGGAGCAGGGCTGGTTAAAAAGAAATAAATGAGATCTTTTTCACCTAAACAGAAAAATAACTTGCCTTCTCCACAGTGGGTCTGGCAGAAAGACCAAACTCTCCTAAACCCCAGAGATTTCAATGTTTACATGGGATGAGGAGCTGCCTTTCCATGAGCTCCCATGATACGAGCAGGGAGAAACAGCTTTTCTGCACAACCACTGTGTGGGACAGCTAACAGGTAATGATCCACAATTCATTGCTGCCCACAGAACAAACCTCACAGGTTATTTCCTCCCTCGCTGCTCAAACCTGCTCAGAGGCTTCTGGCAGAGCTGCATCAATTTGCTGGATTACATCTGGCTTTATAGGTGACTCTGCCCAGCTAAAGTTTAAAATGACAGCGCTGGAGGGATGACTGATAAAATTCAGTGATCCTCTCCAGCAGAACTTCCAGCAAAGCAAAAATTCTGGGCTCCAATTACCAGCCAAACAAATACACCACGGTTTTCATTATCCAACATATTACATCAGCAGAGGTACTCCTGGCACAGACTGGCCTCAAACTCACCAACTTCAACCACATGAATTTGTTTGCCCATAATTCATATGATGCATCTCAGCCCATTCAAAGTAATCACTGCATCCCCTCCTGGTAATGAAAAGTGATTAATTTTCAATTAGGGTAAGTATCCAATTTTTCACAGTGCAGCACTGGTCTAAGTCACCCTATCTCTAACATTCTAATTACAGACATTAAAAGTTCCTTATAATTATTGCAGAAAGATCAGTAAAATTAAAAATATGGGTTACTTGCTGCTATTATTACATTTGCTCTAATGCAGCCAAGGCTTAAATTTCTGCCTGAGCTGCCAGCCATTTCATCAGTCTCTTTTTGTGACTTGTTTAGACCAACTGGTTTTATTTCACAGTCTCAGTAACTGTTCCAACAGGTCTGTTAGCAGGTTGGCACTCTACATTTTGTAAAGCTCTAATTAAGCGAAACAAGCTAAAAATCACTAATATGTGCCTTTAGCAAAGTAGCACTGTAATTATCTCATTTAACAGATAACTACTTGTATTTCATTTTTCAAAGCACAAAGAGAAAACTAGCTCTAAATGTCACTTTTCAGGCTCATTAAACTCACTAGAGAATTATCAAATTAGAGATTTCTACTACAAATATTATAATAAACTCTGTGAGCTCATAAAAGCAGCACAAGGATTTGGGGAAGGGACATTAGGAAATATTCTGCTTTGCAGAATAAATGCTGGTTGCATATTTACAAACAACTTTTATTAAAACATTAAGCAAATTTAGGTCCTCCCTGAAAGAATCCAAAGTATCAAATTGTGCATTGCACATACTATATAATATAACCTACAGAATTTTACACTCAAGTGCCAAATTTCTTTTTTCTCTCTCAACATGATCATCTTTTTTTCCTTACATTTCCTTTCCTAAGTTACTCTTTGGAACTGTATGGGAACTGGGCAATAAAAGAAAGTTAAGCAGATGTCAGCACACAGCTCCAAGGTAAGATTTATTTGTCTGTGTGTCTGATGAAAGCACTAACACAGATCCAATCACCTCACATAACCACTGCAAGCTCAATCCGAGGCATTTACATCACAGCCCAAGGCCTGGACTGCAAAGTTTCCATGCAATAACCAAGTCATAACCCATAACTTGTTCACTTGCACTAACAGTGTAATATTCCTGGATTTCAGTAGTGTTTCCATAAAGCAGGCTGTACCCATATCTGCATTTATTTCCGTGTCACTGTAGATGCATCTGTCCTTGCTGATGGCAAAACTAATGCCCACACACAATGTTTATGGAAAGCCTGGGAGATATTTCCACACCAAGGCAGCCAAAAAAACCTGGAAACAGCAAAGAGAACCTGGTAGGAACTGCTGTACATGATGTGGGCTAAAACCCCAGGGGTCAGGAGCAGAGGGTGCAGGCCACCCATCCTACACTTAGGACACAAATCATCCTGCTATTGGGTGAGGACCCCTGGTATGAACAGGCAGAAAAAACAATTCACTGTGATTTTCCATCCTCCTTGTCCCACCCAGGAGCTTGTGCAAGCCACCAGGGCCAGCAGAATCCGCTCCAGCCTGGCCAGGCAGAGGCAGAGAGGCTCCACCAGGGATGCATTTGGCTGGCTGTGACTGATGTCCTGGGATATTCCTGGGAGTGCAGCTCCAGCCCTGGGAGGGAGCACACAGAAATGGGGCTGCATCCCAGGGCATTGGTATTCTGCTGGGCTCCTCACTGTACATTATAATATGGCTTAGGAGCCTCCTGTAAAGAAAGTTGGAGCAATAAAGCCCGACTGATTGATTGATGCATCACCACTTTTAGGGTCCGTTGCACAAACTATTTGGATAGTGGAAGCCCATAAAGTATAATGTCTGTGCTAAAAGTGACACAATGAAGGAGATGATGCACCTGCTTCAATTTCAGCTTGGAGTCATTATTTAGAGCTGGGGGTCTAGGAGTTGCAAAATACTGCCTTTCTAGTTCCCTACTGGTTTGCCACAAGATAAATGTCTAAAACTAAGGACCCCAGGCACACAATAATAAAAACCTTTTTAGAGTCTAGACCCTTCCACTAGTTAAAGGAAACCTATTCCCATTTTTCTGTTAGGAAAAAAAATGGGATGCAGTTTCCCAGTGGCAGAGATCAAATTTTTTATTTATATTAAAAATGCAGGATTTGGGGTGGAAAAACAACCCAAACATACAACCTTGCATGGACAAGACCAGCGGGTTGAGGGGCAGATCTGATCTCAGCTCCTCAGTTCTGATCCTAGCACATTACAAAAAGGAGCAAAACTGGAATCTCTCTCCATGGTTAGACACAAACCACCCTGGTAAATTAGCTGGTGGTGTAATTTCCATCTGGGAAACACGATGAAGAATAAGAAGACATTCTGAAAACTGAAACTAATTAGAGCAGAGTGTTAGTACAGAATTACTGGCCAAATACAGGTTGCCTTTCCCTTTGGTAAATTCTGGCAAACGTAAAAGATCTGAGACACACAAAATTCAACCCTCTCCAAAATCAGTTCAAGACTGAGCCCCTCAGCTCTGCCCCTGCTTACACTGTGGGTTTTACAGGCCTCAGATGCCTTAGGGTTAGAGGATTAATTGCATTAGAGGAATGCACATTCCTCTCTAAACTCAAGCCTATTGATAAGTTTTTAAGGACAAAGCCTGCAAAGCCAATTTTCCATTCCCACCTATATTCAGAGCAGTTGAGGCCATTCAGATTAGATAGTACCAGAAAGCTTTTTCCCCCCTCAAACAGATGCTCAGCTCTTTCAGAGGTTTTGCAGCTATTTCAGTCAGAATGAATGATCCATGCAGGAACACAAACCCTCACTGACAAAACTCCCTGAGAAACTGTGGAAAAATGTAATTTGTGAAATTCACTTGTGAAATTCTCTCTGGAAAATGGAGACATGGACCTCTTGGAGCAAGTCCAGAGGTGACCACAGAGACGTTCATGGGGCTGGATCATCTCTGCTATAAAGACAGCCTGGGAGAGCTGGGGATGTTCAGCCTTGAGGAGGTGCCAGGGAGAGCTCAGAGCCCCTTCCAGTACCTAAAGGGGCTCCAGGAGAGCTGGAGAGGGACTGGGGACAAGGGATGGGGGGACAGGACACAGGGAATGGCTTCCACTGCCAGAGGGCAGGGATGGATGGGATATTGGGAAAAAAAAATTCCCTGTGAGGGTGGTGGGGCACATCAAAGCCTTGATGTGAATGCAAAGAATGGGAAAGTTGGTACAACACCCAAGAACGTGAGTTTTATGGGTCCAACTAATGCTGCACTGGACTTCAGAGGTGATTGAAGCTGGAGATGAACCAGGAACACACCTGGAGGAACAACAGGGTCAGCCCCAGGCTCTTGCCTTTCACATGAACCATTACTGGGGGCAAGCGGGAAGGTGGGAAGAGCAGTGAGACAGAAGAGGATTGAGATCAGACTTTGTTCACAGATCACAAACAAATTTACCTTGAAATGATCCTTTCATTAAATCTGTGTTGTCATTTCTAGCAGACAGGATGAATCCATGGAAATTGTATGTAAAGTGCTTTGCATTTATAGGGAAGAGGCTTGGCTATCAAATGACCAAAAAGAAGAAAGGTTAAAGAGTGTGACTTATTGAACAGTGACCTTCAACTGTTCTTGTAGGAGATACATTTTCCCTTAAAGGACAGAACTAACCTTTGAACCTTCAGATTTACCTTTTGCCTTCTGTCTGCTCCTGACAAAGCTGCAGAAGAACAGTCCTGGACAGATCAGGTTTGCTCCACCCTTCTGATCAGCTTGGGATCCATCTGGCCCTTCTCTGCCCTTTGCACCTCGATTCCATTTGCTCCACAGGGCCAACTTCCCAAGGTCAGAAATAGGCTCTGTTTTTTCAGACTCCTCACACTCATCAACCCAGGTTACTTTGGATCCCCACCAAACAGGAGCCAGTTGATCTACCCCAACTCACCACCACAAGATCTCCTATCTGTGTTTATACTGTCTGCAGGGTTGCCCTACAAAGCAATGACAAATATTTTTCCAGATCAATGCCTCCTGCTTGGAAAATAAATGTCCTGGATTAGCCTTGGACATTTGGTAGCTCCATTATCCTGCAGCAATATTCTTGTCTGTTGACATTATCTCTTCATTTTTATCTGTTGCAGACTAAACCAGCATTGATCAGAAGGAAAACTCTGTACAAGAATTTCCAGCCTGGTGTCATCAGAGCTGTTACTAAACACTTCACCTTCAAAGAATTTCCCTTCTACTTTTATTCCATCAAGAATGCCACCTTTTCCAAAAGAGGCTGTAACACACTGCTGCAAACTTCATCCACCAAAAGGCTGTATCCATAAGTTTTCCTTTCTCTCTACACATTCCAGAATTTTCTCTGCATTTGCCACAGCTTGTTGGTCTTCTGTTGGGAGAAAAAATAAATACAATGTTATTTATTCAAAAATACCGAATGCAATTCCTAGCTCTAGTAATCCTCTCATGATTTTCCTGATTCATACCAACCCTGACCTTCAATCTCCTTCATATTTTAAGCTTGCATCTTCCATGGAATGATCCTTTTTTTTATTTTTATTTTTATTGTGGGCAAGTGTCCATTAAGGACTATTTGCCTGATCTTATATAAGTGAACTCATTAAGATGGGAACCTCCATCAGGATGGGGACCTTCAAAACAAACTCAGCCAAAGCACCAGTTTGCTGTTTCCTGGCTCCCTTCTTGAAAGAGCAGTACCAAAAAGAAAAAAAAAAAAAAATAAAATTAAAAAATAAGCCATACCTCACAAGAACAGCATCAAGCAGAACCCATCCTTAAGATGCTGTAAAAAATTTGCCACGAGTCTCAGAATCACAAAGGTCAGGATCTCTTAGCTAAGTATCATCGCCCATAGGTATGGAAAAATGTCCCACTGTTTTAAGAGTGCTACAATGCCTTCTCACAATGGAGCAGATAAAAAAGAGCACTGCAGCCTTAACTTTATATTTCTGGCTTTTGTTGGCTGAAGCTAGATCCTTGGTGTTATTTTAATGCAGCAGCAAAGAGCTGCATTTAATACATGATAGGCTCAAGATGCCTCTTTTTTTTAGCCGCTTTTTTTATATGAGTGCTGAATATCCAGCGTGTAATTGAAAAAGGAAAAGGAGCTGCTTGTTTGCTGCCTGATCCAGGAATGATTAAAGGTAGAAGTTTTTCAGGCATTACTGACAGAAAGGGTATAGTTAAAGCTGCTTTAAAAAAAGAGAGCCTTCATAAAGAGCCACTACTCAAACCGCTATTAAAAGCAGGGAGTGAAATGCAGCTTCTTCACCAATTACTGAGAGGAGTGTACACCTTAAAGCACTCTGAATTGTGTCCTCCCGGGCTGGCAGCTCCCCAGCCCAGCAGCCTGGGCCAGGCTCTGTGTGTGTGGGGCTCTCCAAGCAGTGCCAGCCCATTCAGGGTTACATTAGTGCTGCAGGGGGGGGCAGTGGGGGGACACAGAGCTGCACCAACTTCACTCCTCGCCCCTTGTTTGCGACCCATTTACAGCTGAACGCCTCTGTGCAGAGACAGCCCTGAATGACTCTCTCCACCTCTTCACCAAGCCACTTGTTTTTGTCATTTCTTTCTTTTTTTTTTTTCTTTTTTTTTTTTTTTTCCTTTAAAAATCCGGAGGAAATAATTGATAAACCCAACGCCATCCACCTTGAAGGCAAATGCATATATCCACCTGGTTAAAATTCCTTCTCTTTCTATTTTCCATCTCCCTATATCCATTTTGCTCGGCACTGTTTAAACAATACTTCATCAAATGCAGCCCGAAGCAAATAAAAAGCACAGTAGAGTAAATAAAAAGTTAAAAAAAAAAAAATCACAGGCTGGAGGGTAAGTACTTTTATTCCTGTACTTTCATTGCTTGGGGGAATTATTATTCCATTGCTGGTTTCAGGAGGCGGGGGGGAGTGGGGGGGGTGAAAGGACAGACATGTTATTCGTGAAATGGATTGCTCCTCTCACTGCTTTTCACTCCTCTGGGTTCTCAAAAGTCCAATGATTGCAACAAAGTGTGGCCATCTATTCCGTCTTATTGACAAAGGTCCTTAATTACTGCTGCACCAGTAATACCTGCTATTAAATTCTGCTAAACAGAGGCTGCAAATTAGCCGTGGATCCCGGTAACCTTTTGTGTGTAATTACAGGCAGTGGGATTGACGCTGAGGCTACAGCGCTGACCCGAGTCACAGCAATGGGAAACCTTTGTTTATCACCTGTGGTGGGGGCCAAAATGTGAAATTAAAAGCTCTCCATCAGTGGAAGGCCTTCGGAAGCCCAGGAAAGCAACAGGAAGGCAAAAAGCAAACTGCTCTGTATTTATAACCGACTTCTTCAATTGCTGTTTAAACTCACGGCTCATTAACCTGGGGGGCTGCTCCAGCACGCCAGCCATGCAAAGTTTAAAATGGCAAAAGTTTAGGTTGTCTTTTTGAGGTGTTCTGTATTTCATCAGGGCCTTTAACCTGCATTTAAGAGCCCGTTTGCTGCACTTGCTAACTCTAAACTGGTTGCAACGTTGCGAAACCAAACCAAATAATGCACAAAATGTTTTGCATTTCTTTGGCAAGGAGGCAGGTGGGTGGGAAGTCCTGGTCAGCCTCCAAAGGGTTTCAGTGTGAGCTCATCCTGGGGGCACTGGAACCATCACCAGTCATGGACCCATCCTGCTCAGTTCTGCAGGTCCTGGTCCCATCCTGGGTGGGACAGGCATCTCTCGTGGTGCCCTGGTGCCTGGGAGCACCCACTGCACGTGTAGATGCAACCTTAGTGCTAGTAGAGCAAGAAAGCACCACCAGAAATGCAGTGCTGTAATTCTTTGAGTTATATTGTCCTTTCACAGGGTTTTGGTTTTATAAAGCAAGCTCTTTGGAAAGCTGACATGGGCAATTATCTCCCACAGTTTCCTGCCTCCCACTTTTCTCTCTCCTCATCCCCAGCCTTAACACCTGACGGTTGGGCTTGTTCTACTGCTCAACAACCTTTTCAGTTAAAAAAAAAAAAATCATAACATCCAATCCAGTCCTGATTCCCTGACACACCATAAAGCTAGAACATCCTGTCCATCAAAGATGAAATCAGGCTCTCACCTGGCTGCCAGGCCCTGACCCTCGAGCCAGGGCCCAGGAGAAAAGAAAATCTGAACTTCCATGAGTGGATATCAGATGGGCGTCCTTGAGATGATGCCAAGCAGAAATTGCAAAGAGCAGGATTCTACTTCAGCATAGTCATTCCACATAATTTTTTAGACAAGCAACTAATGAATTCTGACTTGATAAAAAATTAATTTATGAAGTAAACTCAAGGACTCTGATGCAAACCCTGAAATCCTCACCCCAGCATCACTTTTACTTCTCCCAACAGCTAGGAGCTCCTGCTTATAGCTCCCCATTAATTCAGATCTCTGGCCTGGGTCCTGTGGCTGCTGTTCACATCTTTCCTGTCTCTCTAACACCACATAATCAAACACAGTGCTCTAAAGTTCTTTAATGCTTTATATGGGCTCATTTCTGCAAGTTACTGAACAATCAGGGTGGAGTGCACAGCACTTTGCAGTTCTGAGGCAAAGATGAGGTTCCCTAAGGAATAAATTTGATTCTGTCCAGAGGTCTAGAAGGAGAGTCATTGCACCCCTGAAGTCCCAACTTAGCAGTATTTTGGAGGCATTAGTGATATTAAGGGCAGGCATTTCTCAGTTTTGAAGGATGAAGTGGCAGAGCATTACAGCACCTTGTTATAGACAGAGATACAACTCCCAGCCCTGCTCAGATGGCAGCCAAGGCCAAATGACCCCTCTGAAAGCAGAAACCTGATCCTACACACCTGAGCAGTCATCCTGGCCTCGCCCTACCTTTCTGTGCTTTACCAACACAGCCAAAATGTGCAGGGGCACACCCAGGCTTCAGCTGCAAGCTATAAAATTTGTCCCTCGCAGAAAAGAAGAGAGGAAAAAATAACCCAGGTCATGGTGAAGCCAAGCAAAAAAAATGTGGCCCTCGATCCAAATTTCAAGATGGGCTGGGAACATTAGACATATTCACCACTGTGGTGGAATCTTGCCTCCATGTACAGAAATGTACATTTTTTACAGCATGGAGACCCTTCTGTTGCCATCTTTTAAAAGATTTTTATATTTTCTAAAATTCCAAAGCATTGCTGACAGTTAAAGCTGTTTGTGTCATAATCGCTTGAAATCCTAAAGTCTGAGCTCCTGGAGCCTTTATGAGAGGCTGTACTGACCTCTTCCTATATTGTTCAGGAAATAAACTCTCTCCTGGATTCAGAAAAGAGCTTGAAAATTAGATCTGGAGGCTTTAAACCCAAAAGACAAATAAAAAGAAATCATAGCTCATTAGTTTGTAGAGTAAAAAGGGTTTTTTTCCATAGATTCATTTTTGGTGAGCACTTAATATTTTATAGTATGTGTGCTTAGCTATATCAGAAATCATGTTATAGAAATGTACTTATTACATTTTTGCACAGTTTCATGTGTTAACGATATTGCAGAACCTGAGAATTATTACTGGAGAATGTTTTTTCAATTAACAATGTTAAGCATTACTAAGTGATGTTATAAATCATCTGTTTTAATTCTCCCTAAAACATTCACTTGGCATTAGATTCTACTTCTGGAGAAACTCTCCATGACCTTATCCTAAGTCACTAAATAAATAATGCAAACACCAAAGAAAGTGCCAGAAACTGAGAGAAGGGACCTTCTTTTTATGACTTGTGAATATTTGTATTCTTAACAAATTTTTAAGAAGCAAATTGCATATTAGAATACGTGCTATAAAATAAATTTATTCCCTCTTCCTTTCTGACCAGTTCTTGAGAAAATTCTCAAAAGAAGCCCAAATAACATTTTACCTGAAAGTTTCTTTAGAGAGAGAAAGAAGTTTACTGGGGTAATTTGCACTTCATTGACTTTTGGGTTTAAAAATTAAGCATCTGCCTTAACCTTTCTAGATTTTCATCACAAGATGCCTCCAGACAGCAGGAGCTCTCATCCTGACCCATGTGCTGCCCCCCAAAGCTTCTTCTCTCCACTCCAAGTGCTCGGACAGTCCAGGTGCAGGGTTAGAGAAAACATTTAACTTTTGAACAATTTGCAATAACCTCAGTGAATCACAACTTATTATAGGTTCAGACTAGACAGCATTTTTTAGAAAGTTGCCTTAAGCCTTTCCCTTCTCAATGGAACTTTTTTACCCTTTCATTTGTAGGGGTTCATTTGAGACACTGCAACATCTTCTGGAACCTAAAGGGTTCAGAACCTCCAGGAGAGCTGGAGAGGGACTTTTTGCAAGAACATGAAGTGGTAGGAGAAGAGGGAATGGCTTTAAGCAGAAAGTGGGCAGATTTAGATGGGATTTTGAGAAGAAATTCCACCCTGTGAGGGTGGGCAGGCCCTGGCACAGGGTGCCCAGAGCAGCTGGGGCTGCCCCTGGATCCCTGGAATTGCCCAAGGCCAGGTTGGACATTGGGGCTGGAGTGACCTGGGACAGTGGAAGGTGTCCGCATGGCAGGGGTGGGATGGGATGGGCTTTAAGGTCCCTTCCAGCCCAAACCATTCCATGATTTCAGGATTTAGGGCCGTGATTGAAGCTGATGAAGCTCAGTTGGGAGATGCCCCTCCGGTCCCTTTATCAGCTGATGATTTGAACACCCACCACCACCTTTCCCAGGTCTCACCTCTAAGCAGAGCCTGCATGAGCATCCATGATTTTATTAAGGCAAGTTTTAACAGCACAAACTATTGCCTGATGTTCAAGGGCCACCCAGCAGCCACAGAGCAGCCTCAGCAGCTATTGCTCCACAGAGACCTTGCTACAGCTCCAGCCCAAGACACCTTAACGACCTTGTGAAGGCACATTCAGCTGTCCTTATCACCATCAGCTTTCCTTTACTCTGTGCAAGGATCAGAATTTCACCCTTTGTCAGTGGGCTTTATATTAGCATTTGCCAGCTGCCCTTTAAAATGTTAAAACACAATCATGAGCTTCCAGAGCTGGATGAAGGTTGAGTTTGTTTCCTTCTCACTTAAAACGCCTTGAGGTCCCAGAAGACACTGTAAATATATGTGATACTTCACAGCTCAGATGGCCAGCACAAACCTTTCTAAAATGCTTGCCTATCAAAATCATATTTGGAATTGTGCTTTGTAAGTATGTGCAAAATTTACATTACAAAAGATGCAGTATGACATCGAAAAAGAGTTACTACAACTGTTCTCAACCACTGTAATGTGGAAAAAGGGCCTCCAAGGATTATTTTTATCGCCCTTAGGACTCCTGTTTTGAAGTGCCTCAGCATGACAGCAGAAAACCTGCAATTAAATATTGAAATCACCATAGCAGTATTTTTTAAGGGAAAAAGAACTTCAAGAGACCTCTTTAGAAACTGAATGCTTCCTTGTCACATTACACATGCTAGCGAAATAATTTTAAAATAAAAAGGTAATCTAAATTTTATATTGCCCTGGATGTAATAAGCTCCTGGTGAGCAGAGTAATATCGCAGTAAAATATGAAAGTGCAATGTGCTTTTTGATTACATCAGGGCTTTCTATTTACCACTTTAATCCTTAGAATTCAGCTGTTCCCTGTTCAGTCCTTTTACATCATCCTTAGCCAATCTGTCAAACATTTCAGACAGCCAAACCAATTTTCAGATTGTTCAGGACTTTGCCACAAGCACCGTGTGCTGTTAATAAGATTTTCATTTGGAGTGATGCCATGTCGTCCATGTTTCCTATTGTATATAAATACTGAGATTTAATGGCTCCAGGTTTTGTTTAATGTTAACATCAACAATAAAAAAAGGGAGGTTCTCAAACGCCAGGCCCCATAGTGAAATGCACTAGTGACAGCTATTTGCAAGGTTAATGTTGTGGAAAACAACATCCATCTTTGAAACAGTTTCATTAGCCCCATACAGCTGACCTCTCCACATAATGTTGTCAAATGTGACGTGCATCAGATTATTGGGAATATGGAGATCAATAAATATGCAACACCAGCGCTCAGAACGCTCCTGGCATCATAGCCCTACAAACGCCATCCAACATCCCAAAGAGAAGCTGTCATCTGTCAAATCTACAGGCAAATAGACAGGCTTAAGGGGAAAGCCATCAGTGAGGGTAAAATACATAAGCAAAGATGAATGTGGGAGTGCAAAGTCAGGGCTCTGATACATTATGGCTCCAAAGGAAAAACTCCAGATAAACACTTTAGAGCAAGGCTCACCTTATTTGTTGTGCTAAATGGAAACCCTTCTACGGGGCACCCTCCTCATCTCATGCACCCACTGCTTCCCTCAGTGTTGCTCTTGTCATAAAATCACAGAATTTAGAATCCTTAAGGTTGGAAAAGCCCCCCAAGGTCACTGAGTCCAACCATTGCCCAGCACAGTCCAGGCCAGAGCTGCCCCACATCCCCCAGCACCACATCCACTGGGCTTTTAATCCCTGCAGGGATGGGGACTCCACCACTGCCCTGGGCAGCCTGTTCTAATGTTTGGCCATCTTTCCCATGAAGAAATTTTTCCTAAATCTCATCTAAACCACCTCTGGCTAATCTTGAAACCATTTCTTCTCCTCCTGTCCCTGTTCCCTGGGAGCACAGCCTGACCCCCCCTGTCTGTCCTGTCCCCTCCTGGCAGGGAGTTGTGCAGAGCCACAAGAGCCCCCCTGAGCCTCCTTTGCTCCAGGCTGAGCCCCTTCCCAGCTCCCTCAGCCCCTCCTGGGGCTCCAGACCCTTCCCCACCTTCTTGCCTTGTCCCCACAGTGTTCCCTCTCAGGATCACCCCACTCTGTGGGACACATCCCAGTGTCCTGCCAGCCCCAGATCCAGGAGCTCACCAGGAACTGTGGTCCCCAGCCCTGGCACACTCCAGATCTGCAAACAAAGCCTGAGAATGGGCTCCCAAGGATAGGAAAGGTATGTTTGGATGTAATAGCTCCCACAGAAATCATCATGTTGTGATAATATAAAACTAATTAATGAAAAAATTATTATTTCTTTTTAATTTTTGAAATTAATTCTATTGACATCAAGTTCCTTCTGGTCTTAAACCAAGGTACAACTCAGCAGCAGAGAAATCAATGTATATCATATCATCAGCACACTTTGTCTTCAGGTCCAAAAATCTGAAGATACGGAGCAGTGGCAGAATTTAAGAGAGGGTTTAGGAGCTGATTTCAAAAGAGAGGAAGAACAGGCAGCATCACTGAGCTCACAGTAATTTCAACCCAAAAAATGAAGGTGCAAAGATCCATCCTACCTGAACTTTTACAGTAAACATTTAAGGACTAAAAATGCCTGATTGGCTTTTTTTTCATTTTTTTTTTTCTGTATGGCATGGTTCTCATTACCCTGTTCTAGATAATTGGGTAGAAATGCTCAGCTCCCTGCTTTGGTGGGGCTGCCACAGTGATGAAATCCTGCAATTAATCAGTGGTTGAAATCACTCTCTGAGTGGGAGCTGAAAACTCCCCCAAACCTGAGAACAGCACACCTGTAAACAGCACCTTCTACCAAGGTGCATATATGTATATTAAAGAGTTACAACGAGGACATGCTGTCCAATTAAGGAGCCAACAGATTGGGGGATTTTTTTTTCCTTATGTGGTTTTAAAAACACTGCTCCTGTTGTGGAAAAGAAGGAGAACAAACAGAAAGCAGAAAGGTATTTTTGAAGTATACAGTTATAAGGTGCTTGGCTGATAATTTGCAACCTTGGTACACAACATACCTTTTAGCAAGGCTATTTATTTCTCGGGGAGAATGCTACAGTACTTACGATAAAGGCCTCTGTTGGACCTCTTCATCAATAGCAAACCTTTAAGCACAG
The DNA here is from genome assembly GCA_018697195.1 of Certhia americana. Lineage (NCBI taxonomy): Eukaryota > Metazoa > Chordata > Aves > Passeriformes > Certhiidae > Certhia > Certhia americana. Next base: position 3,840,961 of record CM031862.1, read on the forward strand.
CACATTTCATAAATAGGAGTTCCACTAACACAGACTTCAAAAGGATAGAACCTGATAATTCAAAAATAGAGCTATATTAAGTGTTCCAACAGTCCATCCATAAAAGCAGCCTCCAAACGCCTCCTCTGTGCAGCATGACAGTCTATTAGAATAATGGCAGGGGAAAGCATAATTACAAGTAATCATTGGTTGGAAAGGAGCTAGTTGTTTTTGTAGAGTAAAATGCCTGACTGAACCCAGCAGAAAATGCAGTGCTGGTTCTAGCACTGAGGGCAGGCAGCCGCAGAAAATAATCAGAGCACAAATCTTGAGTGATCAGGGTTTATTTTTTTAAACCCCCACGGATCGCTTAATATTTTCCTGGTGAATTGCACTTAATTTGCTGCCACAGTTGAAGTCCAGTTACAATATTATTGCAGCTGGTTGGGCAACGACACCCCTCCAGCTGGAAGATCAGCTGGGATTTGGAGGGTCCATGACTTAATGACTTTCTTCTCTTCAATGTGAAGGTTTCCCTTCTTATGGCAGGGAGGTTGGACCAGATGACCTACAGAGGTCCCTTCCATCCCAAACCAGTCTGTGGTTCTATGGTTTTAAGACAGAACATCTCCGCTAGCCATGGTTTCTGACCCATTCCAAACCCACCCTGCAGACTATAAAGGTGGTTCAGTTATTTTTGGGAGGAAGGGCTCACAGTTCTTCCCCTTTTCCTCATTAGTGTAGAACTTGGGCCTTTGCCTCCAAGAGCCCAGAGGTAAAAGCAAAATGTGTTTGCAGGTAGCTGAGCCCCAGAAACCCCACCTCTGACTGTTCCTTCTCTCTTCTGTTTTCTGAATGCTCTGCCTTCACTCCCACCTCCTTTGTACTGCCCAGCCTCAGCCGTGCACCAGGCAGGTAATAGAGTGGCAGATTTGATGTTGACTTCAGGAGAAAGTAGCACTGTGGGGTTTAATCCCATAAATCTGTCTCTGGGATTATTTATGGCCATCCTTGCTAGAGTTGCACATCTCAATGTCCTCTATATACCCCCTCAGACCTGCTCTAGGAGAGCACAGCCCAGAGTGTGAGCCCAAGGAACTGAAAAATTCACCTGGCATTGCATTCCTCAGCTTCCTCGCCATTTTGAGTCCCAGCAGTTTCCCTCATCACAAACGAGGCCAGGAATACACTTGGAGTAATTAAGCAATTATAATTACACCACCAAGTGCCAATCACTTCATTCATTCTGCCATTCCATGAGAAGGATGAGCAACTCTTCTGTATCCAGCATGCAGAAAGCACCTTTGTAGACTGGCCTGTACCTCCTTGCTGGTGTGATAATGCTTTTAGGATAAAAACACCTCTTTGTGAGGACAGCCCCATTAGAAATGATCTGCTTAGTCACAGGCAGTGCCTGCTGAAAAGTTTCAATGTTCATTACATTAGCTAGTCTTAAAAATGGAATGCAAACCAATTTTAATCAATATGGAGTAATAAATAAATATTAAGGAACTATAGCACTAATGTACAGGTAGCCTAATTAAAGGAACAGCATTTGCTGCACTCACATACCTTAATTTTCCCTACAAAATCCTTATTGAACCACTACTTTTTTAAAAAAATTGCATTTGCAATTAGAAACACTGAAGTTACATTATCGATTTTCTGCTAAAAACCTTTTTAGTAAACAAGCACAAACTACATTCATTAAATGTAAGTGCTTGGAGCTATGGTGTGAAATTCAATTCAGCCATTATCATGAATTACACTGATTATTGCTGTAATTATTTTCTCTTGGATACAACTGCATTTCTGTTCCTTGCTAGTTGTGTTGGACATATAACCATGTTCATTTTATAGCTAATAATACTCAACTGTAGTTTCAGCAATTACTATCACTTATACAAATCATTAAGTTAAGCTATGGGTAGCTAGCAAAATTTAAAAAAAAGAAAGATAGGTAAAACATCCTTTTATTTTTTTACCTCTAAAATAACTAATGGCATTAGCAACAGAGGAAAATTACCAATGTTAAATGATTTATATTAGAAAAAGTGATCACCCGTGATACTTTCACTGGTATTTCGGTCACAGTGAACTCATAACTCTTCATTCAAAACCCAGGTAAACTATCCTTTTACCACACAGACCAGTAATAGAATAATCCCTCTTTAAAAGTTTATCTCTTCAGGGAACAAATTTCTTTTGAGGGCCACGTACACACTGACACATCCTAGCCAAAATTAAATATCTTAATAATTAGGTCCATTAAAACTATTAATTTCAGACATTAATTCAAGCAAGGCAACAAAAAATTGTCATGCAGTTTGAGGTCCTTTCCCAAACCCAGTTCTGCAATCAAGAGATTGTGTTGCCCAGCAAGGGCTGTTGCACTTTCCAGCCCATCTAAATTTACCCATTTTCAGCTTAAACCCATTCCCCCTTGTCCTGTCATTCCAGGCACTTCTCCACATCCCTTTTCAGCTCTTTTGGAACTGGGAGGGGCTCTGAGGTCTCCCTGGAGCCTCCCTTTCTCCCAGGTTGTCTTCACAGGAGACACAAGGAGAAGTTTTGACCCAGAGATACTTTTAGCAAAGGAGGCGTTTGTGCAACATGTTGGCCATATCAACATTCAGAATATTTTATTTAATGTCCCTTCCAACCCAAGTCATTCTATGATTCTGTGATGTTTCTCTGAACATCAAATATATGCAGGTCTGTGTACACAGAGTATCGAAAAGAAAATGTTTGCTACATTTCGAAAAAGGCAAAAAAACTTTAAAAATAATGCAAGCAAATTTTCTGAAGAAGTAAAAATACCACCTGCTCTCCCAAATCTAAGAAAGCAATGGGAAACCTAGAACAAAATTCAATGGAAAATTTTAAAAGCACTGCGTTCTTACTCTCTGTCCCACTTTATCGTGCGCTAAACCAGAAAGCACTGAATAAATAGCAAGAAAATCCTACCTGAATTGCAAGCATTAAGCACACAAAAAGACAATGAGTACTCCCAGATATCTTCTTCATATAGGAACCCCTCCTCTGGCCACTTTGAAACCCTGTAACTCAACCTTCAAAGCAGGGCAGATGTGTTGTAGAAGTTCTGCTCAGCTAACCGTGAATACTAATTGCAGGGAGAATGATCTGCGCGGGGCCTCAGGGCATGAGCTCAACCAAGGGCACAAAAGTTTCTTCGTGCTCCTGCAAACAATGGAGCAGGGTGATGCTCTGAGTGTCAGACAGCCTCCCTGAAACGGGATACCCCCCTGGCCTCAGCAAAAGTCTGGAAGAGAAAATGGAATCTTATCAAAGCAGTCTTGGAAAAGAAAAGATGAGTGAAGAGGAATTTCGTGTGTGTGTACTTCGTGCAGCTCTGCATTCCCATGCTGCAGGCAGCACTTCCAGTCTGACTGCACAAACACAGCCAGCCCCAGCCCAGCCAAGCATCCTGCTTCCCTTGCTGATGTGAGGGATGAACCACTCCAGCCATTCCTCTTAGTTCAGCAGGAGCCCAGCAGTCCCTCTGTCCCATCTCGCTGATTCCCCCATGGTTGGGAAGGTCAAATCCCCACCACAGGGGTCAGAGCTTTGGCAACATCAGCAGAGCCCAAACCTCTAAATGTTCCTGAGGGAATCTGAGTCACAGGTCAGGGCTTTACTGCCAACAAACCATGACTGAAGTACCATCACCAGGCAAAAATACCCACCCCTGCCATGTTCCATCACCCCACAGTGGGCTGTGTCCATGTTCCCAATGCACTCTGCATTCCACGAGTGTCAGAGTCCAGGACATTCCTCTGAATGCCCTGGATGAAAAAGAATGATAGTTAATTGGTCACACGGTGAAAAGTAGAAGTTTGGGGGTTTTAGAATGGGGGTTCAGGGAGTAATATGGAGGAATCTGGGTGTGTCCTGTCCTTGTTCTTCTTGCCCTCCATCTCCTGCTGTGATGGTGGCACTTTCTGGTTGGTTTAGAGACAGACTGTCCAACATAGGTGATAGGGATTGGAAAATTATTGTAAATACTGTACACATGGTTTTTAGTATAAAAGTAAACACCACCCTGAGGGTGGGGGATTGTGCCTTGGACTGACCTGCTGAGAGAATCTCTGCGAGTCAGGGAAAGAATGGAATAGAGAAGGAAAAATAAACATCCTTGGAAAACAGAAGACATGACTCTCGACTTTTTCTTCGATCACGGGGCTGGGAGAAAAGGACTTTTTTAAATCTCGGGAATCATCAAAACCATCAAAAAACCTGAGACATGGGAACTGAGGACTGGAATACTCAGACCTAGCAAGCTGGATTTCAGGAAGACAGCATTCATCTCTCCTTCTTCCAAATGACTGGATATGTTCAGTTCTGCCTTGAGACAAGGAAGGAGCTCAATGACCTGTTTGCTAGAGGTTCATTAATTTGGCAGTGCTGGGTGGAAGAGGATTTGAAAAGGCCTGATGTTCAAGGAGAGGGAGATGCTACTGCTCTTTTCTAGGTTCTTCTCCCAAGTCCAGTGTTCAAAACTGCAGGATCCAAAATCCCATTTGGAGCACCTGAAAGACAATTTTCCAATGACCATCACAATAACCCTACTGATAGCAACTCTGTTGTGCCTGCCAGCCACCACTACCAGGAAAAAAAGGAAGTTTCTGTTTCTGGATCAGGGGATGAGTAAAGAGAAGCAAAAACGATCAAAGGAGCTGTGCCTGAAAATCCAGGCTGTAACTTTTCAAAAGAGCACAAGTATTCTCTAGACCCTGTTTCCTAACACAGATTGGGATGGGATTCCTTTTGCCCAGGCTAAACTCTGAAAGCAAGAACAACCCAACACTGAATGTTTTTGGAAAGCAGTTGTATTTTTTCTTTCCATCTGGGATGTGTGCAATGGGACTCAGGAGAAGCCAAAGTCAAACTTCCAGGCACTGAATAGGAAGTGCAGCAAACAGACTCATAAACAAAATATCCTGCTTGCCTAAAACAATCCTTAAAACGGGGTTTGGTGTCTTTTCTTGCAAATCTGTGCCTTGGGCAGAGAAACAGAGAGAAGCTAGGGAGGAGAATCTGTGTCCCAATTCAATCAAATCATGGAAGTTGGATTTTTTGGAGTTTTTGGGGGTTTTGTTTGTTTGTTTGTTTGTTTGTTTTTTGTGTAGGCCGCCCAGTGATGATGTAGGCAGATTAAAGGACCAAGTCTGGCTGAAATAGTTTGGTTTGGACTTTTAGTTTGAGATAAGTGGCAAAGAAGCAGCATCACAATGGTGCTGCCCACCTTCAAAAGAACAGAAAACCTAATTTAGAGAGAGAAATGTCCTGGGATGAGTTGATTCCCCTGACAAAACCTCCAGCTGCCCGTGGAAATGATATGCATGAAGGTTAGCAAGATAATACTGTTAACTTAACCTGCTCGAGCACATCTTCACAGAACTTTGCTTTTTAATTGTTATTAAGAAAAACTGCAGCTCAGGTTTTCCCTCCTTCCTTGCAGTATTTGGATCTGTACAATTGAGGTACTTAAAATAGCATTTATATGACTGCTAGCAATGGTTGATCAGTTAGTGTGACATGGTACAGATAAAAGTTCCAATTAAGCCTTAACTGTTTACTTAATAGAAAGACCTGTTAGGAACAAGAGGGATTGCCTGTTAGCAGAAGAACAGAACTTCTTCACACGGCAGATTATCAGTATTCTTTAGATTCACACATAAACAAGGCTGAAATGCAATTACATTTTCCACAAGGACCCAAATGCTTTTAACCTTTTCAAGGTAAAAAGAGTAAAAAAAAAAAAAAAAAAAAAAAAAAAAAAGTTGAAGCTGTTGTTTAAGAGGTCCAAGCAACTTTTTTTTTTTTTTTAAGTTTTTGTTTCATTTTAATAATGGTTTAGTCTGTTTCACAGCCTGTGGCCTCTTCAAACCTGTTACTTTTAAAGATATAGCAGATGCTTCCTAAATGGAAAGGAAATTGTAATGATGCAAATCCCTATTCACATGATTTTCCAAATAGGTTTGAGCACTACAGGCTGTATAGGGCAGGTGGGGTAGTGTTACTGACAACCAGAAAAGGTAAACTTGAATACAAATAGACAAATCAAGCACATGTGTTCGTTTGGAAGTTTGTAGCCAGCTCCTCAATCTCCATCTGAGAAAATAAGCTATTATCAGCCCTGAGTGGCCTTCTCAGCATCAGAAAGCTCGAAATTAACTTAATTGCTGAACTGCACCTAAAATCAGCTGCTTTAAACATTACAATTTGCCTTTTAGTCTCATCAAAATTCCAAATATGTTAAAATTCTAATTTGCAAGCGTGCTAAATTAACACTTTGAAACCACAATATTTAACCTGTTGGCTAATCTGATGTCAAGTGAAAACATGTCAAACAATATGGAAATCATATACTGTACAAAAAGCCACAGCAATTCACCTAAAAATCTTTAGCTTGGAGGTGCCACGAGGAATTCTCAAGTTTGGTTTCATTATAAGCCTTATTGTGTCTTTTCTCATGCTAGTAAATAATACAGATTTAATAATACAGAATATAATCCGGATAAAGAGAAGGTGTTTTTGTTTGGGACTTTGTTAATGTTTTCTTTGCAAATCCTTGCCATTTCACACCAGCAAAGAGATTTACACCTGAAAGGAAATCGGCTCCATTTGGTAACCTACCAAAAATATCTGGGACAGATAATTTGTAGGATTGATCAATAAACTGCTTAAAAAACCCACTTCTCCTCCAGCTTCTACCCTCCCAAGTGTACTCTGACTTCATGACAGCAGGTAAGGCTTCTTTTTGGGGAAGAAACACACAGAAATGGCAAAGGACAACAGAGTTGGGAAGGGTCTGGAGCCCCAGGAGGGGCTGAGGGAGCTGGAAAGGGGCTCAGCCTGGAGCAAAGGAGGCTCAGGGGGGCTCTTGTGGCTCTGCACAACTCCCTGCCAGGAGAGGACAGGACAGACAGGGGGGGTCAGGCTGTGCTTCCAGGGAACAGGGACAGGAGGAGAGGGAACAGCCTCAGGCTGGGCCAGGGGAGGCTCAGAGTGGAGATTGGGAACAATTTCCTCATGTAAAGTTTTGGCACAGATGCCCAGGGCAGTGGTGGAGTCACCAGCCTTGGAAGAGTAGAATAAATATGTGGATGTGTCCCTTGGGGACATGGGGCTGTGGTGGCCTTGGCAGTGCTGGGTGGATGGTTGGACTCGATGGTCTCAGAGGTCCTTACAACTTAAACAGCTCTGTAATTCTTCCCAACATACCCTCTGTAGCTGTCCAGCAGTGATAAACAATCAGTGTAAGGCCTTCTCACATTCCAAAAGGAATTACAAAAAATCACAAAAGTTTCCTTTACAGAGCCTGCTGTTTCTATGTGACATTTCGAGCTTGAAAGAAGCAAGGCAGAAACTCAGCATATGGGTTTTGACCAACTCGTCTCCAAACCACTGAGAGGTTGCTCTAAGAGGCTGTGGGAGGTGAGGAGCAAAATATTGTCATGGCTTAGAAAGTAATTTGCACTGATGAAGTTCAGAGAAATCTCATAGAACTCTACTAAGGAGACAAATTGACTCCACGACAGCAGTGACAGCCAATATTGATGAATGCAAGGCATGGGAAGAACAAAGCCTACAATTCCAACAGGAAATCGGTCTCTGGGGGAAATATTTTTGTTTATTTCAAATTTTAATCAGTTCTCATCAAGCATCCTTAAACGGTAAGTCTAGTATACACAGAATTTAGCCATTTAGAAGGAAATTAATAAAGTTTCCAGTTCCATAGCTTTTATTGAACTTGCATGAGCAGGAGAAATTAAAAGAAAGTATCTATACTGCTATAGCCTCTTTGGCTTGTTTGGGCACCTGCTTTTTCTGCAGGTTTTGGACTGTTCCTTATTTCATTATGGCATTTGAACAGTGACAAGATAAATTGCTTTTAGAGTAAAACACAACAGAGGACCTCTGGTTCTAAGTACTTCTAATTAGTTCCTAATGTAATGGTCCCATCCATGAATAGATCCTTGCTTAGACTGGAAACCTCTCCAAAAGTTTGCAACAGGAAGGGAGATGCAAATCCTGGAGCCCTCTGGACTGAGATGATTCATGAGCAGCAGGGCTGGAGAGGCAGCAGCCCTCACCCCCCTAGGAGGGGATGCAAAGGGAGAAAATACCCCCATCAGGAAAGGTGACACCCCACTAATGGTTACAAATGTGTTTTCAAGGAGAAAGAGAGGGGAAAGGGCGTTAGAAATCTCCTGTTCTGCTGTGTGGGAGAGCTTTTGTTTTTTAAAGCAGCTTTTTCTAAAATCACCTCTAAAACCAGCCCCCCTGTTCAAGACTGCATTCAGAAATGCTGGCTAAAATTGCAGACCTCATTTCTTACGCCAAAACCAACAGCAGCCAAATAAAACACAACAAGGATTAAATCAATTTAACACCTTCTAGGCTTTCCACCAAGCTTTCCTAGAAAAAAGTGTGGTTTTGTTTTCTTGACTTTCCTCAGTCTTTTTTAAAATTTCACCATGTCTTCTTTGCCTGTGAACGCCAGGTGTTGGGACCATTGCTGGGCAGGCATGAGACAGCAACACAAAAACAGGGGCTGGATCTTCAGGGAGAGCAAAATCATATCTGCAATGGTGAAAAGACCTGTGCATGCTGCCTTTCCTCTTACAAACCACTCAGTTTTATTTTTTTTAATATATATGCTGTTTATCTGCATATTTAATAGCATGCAAATGATATATTAATTTGCTGTTGAAGAAACAATTTCCAGTCTTTCATTAGTTTGCTTCTTTACTGATAACACCCATGGTTTATATAAATACAAGAATAAATACTAGGTCAGGCTAGCTCCCAACATAGAAATTATGAAATATTCTTTCCCCAGGTATTTATATTTTCCCTGTAGAGTTAGCTGGGAGGATTTCACCTGCTGGTTTGTGACTTCCTGAGACGTCAAGAAACAAAGAAGCAAGACTTGAGCAGGAATGCAGAGTGCATTGTACTGGAGTCCATGAAGATGGGACAATTACAGAAGCTCAGGATCTGAAGTAGGACCCAGCAGCTTTAATTGCTGACTGAGCCTGCTCTATCCATGAGGAATTGCTCCATCCTGAAGACTCAGCTCATCTCTGTCCTCATCCATGTCCTAACACAGAGGCACACAAGGGGATGTGACTTGGATCCATGGAGCTCTTGAGTTGGGAGCATTAGTTGGTGATACACCCAATAACCCACACACTGGGGTAGAAGACAAGGTTTTCCTCCTTTCTTCCTAAGGATCAAACCTCCTCCCCCAAGGCAGAAGTCTCTGCTTGACCAGGAATGCTCTGTGCAATCCCAGGGGGTGCATCCACAAGGAGATGTAAAGTGACATCCACCTTGATTTAATGCTGCCCGGGAGCCATCGGGATCCTGAGCAGCACTTGGCCACAATCCAAAGGTGATGATTGTGCATTGCAACCCTCAGAAAGATGTCCCAAGAACACAGCTCCCTCCTGCCCACCAGTAAGTAAAATATATCCCAGAGGGTTCTTTTTTTACACAGGAATCAGGTTCTCCAAATCCATCTGCTGCTTGCAGCACATCTCATTTCCCAGCCTCTTCCCCTTCCACCATGCTTGCTGTGTCTGTTCAGCCCTGGCAGCTGCATCTCAGCCAAAAATCAAACCTTCTTCTGCAAAGCTGGGCTTCATACATGAGAAGAAAACTAAAAAAATACCAGAGACAAGAGACAACCAAGCTTTTTGTTCCTGCCTTAAGTGAACACAACAAATCACATGCAAGCCCAGCCAGCCACATTTCCCTGTGCATCTTTCCACAAACAATATTTGGATCAAACTAATTTATATACATATTATTACTTTCATTCTTTCAAGTTCCTAGTCTGGATTTCGGAAAAAAAATATGGGGGGAGAGGGGATTTCCTGATATTTTCAACCATCAGGAACTGGCCATGGCACAGAACAACTGGACTCTGAATTCCTAAAGCTGTAAATGTATCTCATAATTGAGTAAGTGTAGGAGAAGGGAGGCACGGGGTTGTGTGCATCTGTGTGCACTCTTGACTCAGTTTTAAACTGCTGGAGGAAATCTTCAGAATGGGCAACAGCCACAAGGCAATCAGACAGACTGTCTGCAGCACAACGATTTAATTTGGTCCTGTTGCCCCTTCTGAAAAATGATGTCGACAGAAGATAAGGAGACAGAGAGTTTCAGATTGTTCTATCAGGACCAGTTGCTGGCTAGGAAGTGTATTTGAGGCAATTCAAGATTGCTCTGGTTTTTTTTCCCAGGGTGACTGCCCACCAGGAGCTGTTTGGAGCTGGAGAAAAGGCTCAGATGGTTCACAGAGCAGGGAGAGGTGCTGTGGGTTTGCTCATACCCTGTACAACAGCCCCTCCTGTGCATATTTCCCTTCCCTTGTTTTGCCATTCCTTCTGCTTGCTGCTGAAGCTCTTTCTTCCTGAGAGTCTGTTTATTAATTGAAAATAACAAGAGCTTCTTCATTTTTATTTTCCAAGGCAGGCAATTAAAATAATCTCAGAAAATTGTTTCCCTATTCACTTAGGCTATACAGTATTGCAAGGCCAAACCTTGTCATTTGCTAATGAGCTGAGATGGATTTAGTAGGGGAGGACCAAGAGATTGGCATGGCTCTGGCTCATTCTCTTCAACCCCACACAGGCATGTGCTCTCCATAGGGAATGCCATCAGCCAGGGACAGGGACACCTCAGTAGGGACCACAAGGGTGTTAAGAGGTGTTAAGAACACCTCTCTCACTGCTAAATACAATCACTCTTTTCCAATGCATAACTTATGGTGGCCGTATTATTGTTTTGTTGTTATTTAATACATTTAATTTAATATTGTTTCTACATTCATGAATGTTCATGATAAAGAAACAGACCTGAGATAATCAGTGTGTAATTCTGTATATACTGGCATATCACTGTAAAAAATGATGGCACTTGGAAGTGCCTGAGCCTGGCACTTAATAAAGGGGTGATCCTTGGATATTTTGTTGTTGTGAATGGCAAACTTAAGGAATGAGTTCTGAGAACCAGAGTTTTCACAGATGTCGTGGTTTGAATGACAGGTGTCTGCTCAGGAAGGCAGGACCCTCCCCTGGAATGGAGAATTTAAACCCCCTCCCTCCAAATTATTATAATTTTGAAATTAAGGGGCTCTCAGGTGAAGATATGGGAATAGGAATAACAGTTCTTTATTAGGGGAACTAAAATAAACAATAAAACCAGAACACATGCAGTGTTACAAAGGAGAAAAAGAAACAAACAAACAAACCAAACCCACTGACAGAGTCAGGATCCCTGACTGTCAGGGACTGTCCCTGAGTGTCAGGGGTTGGTGGCAGTGTCATTCCATGGTGGCTGCAGTCCCAGTGGCAGATGTGGCTCTATTGGAGTGATGCTCCTGGAGGAAAGTGGAGTTTTTCACTGAAGGTCCAGTGGTGAGAGATGGGCCTGGTGTTCCTCTGGGAATCCAGTGGAAAGGCTGCTTGGTATTCCAATCCCAGATTTTTATCCAGGTAGGAATACTTGGCTCCTCCCCCTGGCTGGAGCATTTCCCACTGGGATGATGGAATTCTCTCAGTGACACTCACTGGCCCATCAGCAGATCTCTCCCTGGAGGGAGGCTGGGTTGTGGAAGGGATCAGAAAACTGCCCCAGCAGGTTTATTGAGAGTTGGCCATGGACAGACAATTACCCCACATCCCCACACCCCAGTTTCATCAGATGGTGATAAAATACAGAGTTTTGGTTACATTTTGTACTTCAACACATGACAACAGAACAAAAGGAATTGTGGCTCTGCACACAGGTTTGCTTTTGAGCATTGTTCATGGCAATGGTTGGCTGAGAATACCTTGTCAGTGCATCAACACCAAGACAGAGAACAGCTCTTCAAGGAAGACTCATCTGAGACATTCCCACACCCCCCCCCCCCCGATTTAGGGCAGCCCTGTGTCCATCTCCCTGCCCAAAGCTGCTTCAGAGCCATTGAACCCACCCACAGAGCAGCCTGTAGAAGTGACATCAGCCCTTGGTCACCACTCCTCACTCTTGGATTTAGGGCAGTGAGCACAATGCTCTCTTCACCTCCTCATCCCTGAAGTCCTTGAGCAGTTCCCTCCCCTGCCAAAAGGCAGAGTGCTGAAGGTTGTCTTATGACTGAGCAGAGAGCAATGCCAGAATGAGGGAAGTGCAAAGATGGCTCTCACAGACCCATGGACAAGAAAATGATTAGATCACCAAGTCTGCCTTTCTTCAGAAGGCAACGAGGAATTTTGTACGGCAAAACTCTTCCTTGAGCCCAGTAATTTGTGTTTGACCAAGACTTGCAGCAGGAAACTGGAGCCAGATCCCACCCAGGTTTGAAGATGGCAAGAAGACGTGGATGATCTGAGACTCTTAGTGCTTCAAACTGTACACCTCTGAAGAGCTGGCACTGACCAAGCACAGTTTCAAACAGCCTGTGCTACACAGGACACCCTAATTGACAAGAGAACCTCATTCTGCACCTTCCTCTGCAAATAACACTATTTTCTCTGCAAATAACACTAGTACATTCCATGGCAAAGGCTCCCAAAAACCAGTGCAAAACCAGTGCTCCAGCCATGACCATGGGACAGCCCAGGGTCTGATCCTGCAGCTCACAAGGTCAATGGGCTCTTATGCCATTGAATTCAATCTGGACAGAAATGACATTAAGATTTTTCCAGTTCAGATGTCAGCTATTAATTTGGATGATGGTTATTTGATTCTATGGAAAGTCAGTGGAATCAAGTTAAAAAGACAGAGATATATTCATATATCCTTAAACTGGGAGACACCACAACTCACTGATAACCTAAATTAGATTGAGCTCGTGCTATCTCTAATTAGGATCTTTCACTATGAACAAGGAAAGAGGCCAAAGTGGATTAGCAAAGGAAACAGTACATGCATCAGCTCAAAACAACAACCAGAAATGTTGACTTCCATCTCAGGATGTCACGCATGAAAACAAAATGTTTCAAAAAGTATTTCTCTAAGAAAAAGCTGAAACTGTACAGAATTAGAGAGCCTCACTAGAAACGTTGGTGACATTTATTAACTAATTAGCTAAATGACCTTTGCATCATTTTTATACACAGTTTTCTTTCATAAATATTTCATGAATTACATGTAATTATTAGTAACATCAACTTTAGTGAATTAATTACTGCCAATTCCTATTAATAAAATGCATCTCGTAATAAATAATGTTAGTTTATTACGGAGTATTGGTCTCGGAGGTATTCACATCTGTCAGTTGCCTTCTACTTCAGGCTAAAAGAAAGGTAATCAAATAACTGTAATTATTGTACTAAATATATCACCGTTTGTTTAAAATGTCAATGAGAATGGATAAAGGCATTTGTAACAATCTGAACTATGTGCAGTGGTGTAAGTGCATGTGACAGAGCCACATTACCAGCAGGACAGGGGTCCACAACCGAGGCTGACAGACAGAAATGTCAACAAATGGTTACTTCTCTGATTTACTCACAGGGGGTTTGCCTGCAGGCCATTGGCTTAGAGATACTAATAAAGTCACAGGGAATTTAATTTGATGGCTCCTCATTAGCCCCTGTGAAAGGAGTGCTGGATTTAGGCCAGTCCTGGCAGACAGGTCTCCATGCACTGACCGACACTGCCCTGACTGGCAGCATCACAGGCTGTGGGACACGTCCTGCAGCAGAGCAAAATCCATCAGCTCCACCTCCCTCCTCCTCACAGACAGCCCAGCCCAGGCTGAAAGGATCACCTGGAGCAGGGCTGAGCTGCCCCTCGCTCTCCTGAGGCATGGACCCTTCTCCTGAGAGATGGACTCTTCTCCTGGGGGATGGACCCTTCTCCTGGGGCATAGACCCTTCTCTTGGGGGATGGACCCTTCTCCTTGGGCATGGACCCTTCTCCTGGGGGTTGGAGCCTTCTCCTGGGGGATGCAGCCTTCTGCTGGAGGATGGACCCTTCTCCTGAGATATGGATCCTTCTCCTGGAGGATGGACACTTCTCCTGAGAGATGGACCCTTCTCCTGGGGCATGGACACTTCTCCTGGGATATGGACCCTTCTCCTGAAAGATGGACCCTTCTCCTGGGGGATAGACCCTTCTCCTTGGGCATGGACACTTCTCCTGGGGAGAGGACCCTTCTCCAAGCAGCTGTTCCCCATCTCACATCTGGCAGGCACAAAGAGCAGCCATCCTAGTCTGCTCAGCTCCACCCTGAGCCACACAGGGAGTTTGAGCCTCTTTGTCACCATTTCTACTCAAGAACAGGGAATAATTCTCCGGCACCATCTGTCCAAAACTGCCTGATGTACATATCTGAGTGCCTGTAAATAAGCAAGACCAGTTCAACATGGTGACACCTGCCAATCTTTAAGCCCTGAAACAAACCCCAAACTGCCATGGTTTTGCAGTGTTTTATACTGAAGCTGCACAGCATGGCATTATCTCATCATGGTATAAAATCTACAATCTGAGCAACTGGAATAGGCTGGGTTTCCTATTCTCCACTCCCTCCCACACACTTTTACTTTTTTTCCTTCATCAGATAAATTCCTAGAGCCAAATAATAGGAAGACTAAGAGATGAAAATAGAAAATCCAAACACTGTGGAAGAATACTGTTTGAAAACTAGCAAATCAGGTGCTGATAAGCCCAGACTCCTGGATCAGCCTAACCTACCTTTACTCCTCTCCAGCTCACCAGGTGCATCTCAGGGCACAATAATACAAGCCTAATAATTTTTTCTTATTCAAATATGGAACTGAACCAGTTGTGGAGCTGATTGTTATCTCCTACATCACACCTGATACCTCAGAACAGCCCTACATCCCAACAGCTGTGGCAGCATCTTAGAAAGAAGCTGGAATTCCTTTGCCGGAGTTCAGGGCTGAATGTGGGTCAGCACAGCTGAGCCAGGCACTCTCTCCACTAGAAGCATTTTGTTGTTCTTGTTTTAAGAGAAAATTGCATATATTAGGCAGGCTTTGAAGTTCCTACCAGACTGAGGCAGCTGCAAGACATGAGCAGAACATTATTGTTGATTTTAGAGATGAGGGACGTGTCGACCTGCTCAGGGCTATCCAGGGGCTTTGGCTTTCAGAAACTCAGAGAAACTTAATGAGGGAGGGTTTCTGTAGCTTTCTTGATAATAGGACCAGAGATCTCAACCAACTTCCCACTTCTGTTGTTGCAAAAGCTTTTAGTTTTAATGTCCTGCCTCTCTCTAATATTGAGGAGAAGATTTTGCCCTAAGCTGCCACCCTTAAATCAGCAGGTTCCCTCCTTAGCAGTATTTGACAAACTTCAAGTTGCAACAGGGTGGAGGTAACCAGCCCTGGCCAGAGAGTTTTAAATCATGTAACATGAAGGCACCAAACCTGGTCCTTTTAGCTGCCAACATCACCAGGGCATTATCTTAATGCTCAAATTTCATTCACGCCCTGTTCTTTGATGTAGTCTTCCTCCACGCTGAGTTGCAGACAGGAAAATGAGATTTTTACCATTGCATGGTAAGGAATTTTTTTCAGGAGCTCCTTTAATTTCCTCGCACATTGTAGGGTAGTACACTGCAAAATTGAGAGGCATATTTCTGAAAGTATGAAGGAAAGAACTAGGAAGAAAATGGGGAAAATCTAGCTTAACAACTCTTTCAATTTTGAAAATTGCAATTTGACAGCAATCCTGTGGGCTGGGAAATAAACGTTCGTGCCTTTGCCTCTATAGTCATTTGATTGATGTCAAATTGCTTAAGATGAAATAAAGAGTGAGATGCAGTCATATTTTTCCAGCTTCTTTCTATAGAATTGGGGTCACAGTATTTGGGATCAAAAAGTTATTTATGACATTTATTTTCTACCGCTGATTGCACTTTAGCCTCTCAAAATTTTGGTTTTATCATGAAGATGCCTTTATATTTAGAACTTTGCAGCACTGTGGTTCCTTAGACAGGAAAAGTGCATTGCTGATAAAAGAGCCCACTAGTTTCAAGACTTAATCCTTTGATCCCTACTGATTCAGATGTTGACCCTACCAAACCCTTATATTAACATATTTTAAAGCGTGTAAATAGCATGATCAACTTCAAAGGGTTTAAATGCAATATAGCCACACAGGAATATACATCTTCACATTAATAAAGCTTCTTCCACGGCCTTCTTTTCCAAATGTGCCATTGCCAAGGTGAGCAGGGTACATTTTCCCAGCTGGCTGCAAAAATGTCTCTTCCAAAGAGAGGAAAAGAAGTCACACAAGGCTTTGAAAACAAACATCACCTTCCTTCCTCCCATTCCCTCTTGGACAACCAGGCTTGCCCCCCTACCACTGGAGTTTGATTTTAGTTTCTTTCCTCCTGCAAGGTGAGGGCACAGAACAGATGTGTCTTGAGCAAACAGCTGTTATTTAACAATACTTCAAACACTGGAAATGGGGAGCCTGGTGCCTTCCTCATTTAAACCAAAAACCTGGCTTTGAGAGAGCTGAAGGTAGGGGAAATCAATCTGTCCCTGAATTTCCTGTAAGAATTTGACATTTAAATGGCTTTAAAAATGGCAATTCAGCTCCCAGTGCAGAGATCACCCTTTACAGTTTGACTCCCAGATGGTATTCCATTCATAACTTTTACAGTATTTTAAAATTTAAAACAAACAAAACAAAATAATAATCTAAAAAAAGTAAAAAGAAAAGCAGACAAGAATCACCTCATCAAAATAACAGGAAGGAAATGACACCGACAAAATTTAGGAAATCAACAATAATTAAAATCACTGTTTATTTCATGTTTATTGGAGTTAAATGCTGCATTATTGTTGTTAACTTTATGTATCCTGCAGCTTTTCATTCATTCCAATGTCCCTAAATGTTGTACTGTGTAAGAAATCTATGAACATTCATCCAGAACTGAAAACATAAAGTCCCCCAGCATAAAAAATAATTTTAATTAGTCACCCAGGAAGGGGGGAAGTGTTAGTAAAACTTTATAAAGATAATTACCAGATAGAAAAAGCATCTAACAAGACCATTCTGTACTGGATATTATCCAGGCAAAAAAATTAAACCTATGTTGCTGCTTCAATACCATCTAATACTAGGAATTGGCAGAAAAACATCTATTCTATGAATAATAGCTCAACAGTCCCAAAGGACATCAATACATGAATAAGGAAAAAAAAAAAAAAACTCAAGCCTTTCCAAAATGGTGCTAATGCTCCACTGAAACTTAATTTTATAATTTACTGGCAGTCAAGACGGCAGGAAATAAAATAATTTGCTATATATTCTGCACAACAAACCCCCTGCTTTTCCTGGGAAGGGTAATTATCCCTAAAAAAAAAAAAAAAAAAAGAAAAAAAAAAAGAAAAAAGAAAAAATACGACATCTCATATTAAGCTAAAGTCTCATCAAGAAGAGAAAGAGTGCCTCATTACATGTAATTACCAGGGAATTAGAAACATCATTTAACTAAATGAGCGAATAATGCTCAGGATATTGAAGAAACTTGCCTGCACTTCTGCAGAGCACTCTAAGTCCCATTACAAAAATTGCACCTCTTTAATGGAATAATTTTAGGCCTTGTCTGCCTTGCTTTAAAAATAAAGAGCCTCAGAGAGGCAGAAAGAGGCTGAAACTACCATAAACAACTGTTGAAAAGAGCTGCAGAGTAGGAGTAGTCTCTACTGGATACCATGATTTAAAATGACTCATAATCTAACATAATCATGAAAATTAAACCTAAGGACTTGGGTGGGAGGATGGGAGAGAGGGAGGGAAACTAATTACCCTTTTTAATTGTACTTACTCTAGACTACAATGTATTTATAATTATACATTATAGATAACGGGTGAAAGATTTTAGGTTAAAGGTAAATCTTACAGAGAGGGATGAAAGGCTGCTGCATTAGAAGCTAAAAAAAAAAAATAAATAACCGTACCTGCTGGTAGATGCTTGCTGTCCTGCAATGCAATTTTTTTCTAATAGTAAAGAGTTACTGGGGGAATTAATAACGGCCATGATCATTGCATGCAAATGATATAAACCACAGCCTCTGGCTTAGGAGTTTAAAACCTTTAAAAAATATTTCTCTGTCTGTAAAGGTGATTCTGATGCTGTAGTTACAAATAAAATCTGGAAAACCTTATTTACCACCATTTTGATGCAGAGGTTGATGCTGTGCCAGGAGAAACAAGGTTTTCCTCACTGAGTTTAGCCAGAGGAATTGTCTCTCAGCCTTACAGCAAAGCACTAAATTGAAATTAAATTCAACTCCCTTGAGTTGAAAAGGTTTTGGTCAGGGTTGGAATCCTGGTCCTACACCTCTCCATGAGGAACTAAAACTCGGAAGTGATGCTACAACAAAGTCCCACCAAAATGTCTTCAAGTTGATGCACAGGAAAAGCGTCAGTTCTTTTTTTTTGGTGTTCTTTATAATGAAACATCCTTGGAGAAATGAAAAACGCAGAGAAGTAAAACAAGAAACAAGGGGATACATATAATACATCATCTGAAACATGTGTGCTTCCTCTATTAACATTTCCATCCTTCATTTCCTTCTCTCCACACAAACAAAATCCCTCACTATAGAGATTCTAGGCAAACAAGGGGATTTTTTCTTTACAGCAACCAGTTCCACAGCAGAACAAGCTGTTAGCAAAACAAATACTGAAATAACAGGAAGAAAAGGGCACTAGAGCCCCAAAGTGTTGAATCTGGACATCTCCACTGGGTAAAGCAGGATCGCAGGAAATTGATGATTTTTGCTGCTTTTGAGATCATAAACATTTCAGACTGTTCACACAGGCTCGGTTTGCAGTCAGAACTGAAAAAACCTGCTTATTTGCAGGGTTTTTGTTTTAGCTTGGGATTTTGATGGTGATTTAGAAGACAGTCCAGAAAATGGCTTGTAAAAAGGTGATGGTTCCATTCAACCTCTCAATGTGTCTCTGCCACTGAGAAGTTATACTTGAATCATTTCTGATTGTAGGAGAAGATGAAAAGTTAAATATTTAAACACAGATTACCAGTGAGGTGGGGAGGGAGAGTAAACAGGATAATGTGGAAACCAGTGAGATTTCCAGAATGTGGGAAAAAAAAAAAAAGACAACCCCTCACAAGAGGAGAGAAGGAATTGGTTAATCAGCAACACTAAGGTCATTTAATGCTGAAATAAATGGCACCACATTCCTTTGGGGTAATGCAGCTTGTAGGAAAGTCTTGATTGTGGAAAAGGAACCAGCATCCCTGCAAACTGCAGCAGGGAAGCCTGGCACTGCCAAAGGCTCCATGAGTTCTGCTAATGCTGATGGAAAATCCAGGGGTTTATCCCATCCTTGGACTCTCCAAACAACGGCCCCAAGAGGTTTAATCCTGCACAAGGCTGGGGAGGATATTGTGTATCACGGATACTTCAGCCAAAGGATTGTTCTGCCCAAGTAATTGAAGGAGGGGACTGGAGGGTCTTTAACCTTAATTGACTTTTTTATTCCAGTTCCCTACGGAAATGAGGTTGGTGCAATGAAATTGGCTGTGTCTGTCTGCCTGTCCCCTGCTCCTCTCATCCCCCTAATAACTTGGGAAAGGAGAGACCAATTACAAGGGAGCTTGACAGAGGAAGGAGGACTCAAAGCTATCAAATTCCTGCATCCCTCATGAAAGCAGGCAGCCAAGCAGAGGAGACAGCCTTTAATAACGTGCCCAGGAAATCTACCTGGGAAAAGTTATTGTGGTTTAAGTCAAAACTTGATTTCTCGAGAAAGAGCAACCAAAAGACTCAACTATGTAGAAAATTCTGCAACTCATTGAATTAGTTGTTCCCTGTGTAGATAAATTCAGTTTTTCATGGATAATCTCAAGACCAAGACAAAAAAGACAACACAAGTGGAGATCAGGAAAGAAATATGACTTTATTTGCATTTTCTTCCATACTGATTTTGACCACCATCAAAAAAAAAAAAGAAAATTGTTCCAAATATGTCCATCCCCACCCTATCCTTACAAATCTCCCCTCTAACCCCATCACCCCATTATCTGCCTAATTAAATTTTGGGCGTATCAAATTGTTAGGCCCATCTTTCGGGAGGCTGCACGCTTTAATCACAATTACATGCTGCATATTTCATGATATATATCTTTTGCGTATAATTAGGAATAAAAAATGTAATCCCAAAAAGATGGTTAATAATTTAAATCCCGAGGATTTGATTAAAACCATCTGAGCATTGCAGATGACAAGGAAAGAACAGTGACTCCATTATAAGCAAGGGAAAAAATCAAGGATTTAAGCACCTTTTTTTTTTTTTTTTTTCCCCACACCAAGGCCTATAATCCCGCAAACAAATAAAGGAACAGAGAAATATGTCAGCCCTGATATATGCCTGCACTTCAGTCTGTGCTAATGGGCTGAGGGTTCTGCATATAAGATGGTTTACCTACAAATATTTCTTTAAATGCTTTTTTCCAAAATTTCATTAGCAGAAATGAATATTCCCTGATGGAAAGAGGGCATTTATCTTCCAGAGCCCCTGTGTTTGCAGGCCACTACACAAAGCCTTCACACAAAAAAATCAAACCATCTCAACGCTAGAAATGTAGGTGGAAGAGAAACAGCCAAGATCATGTTCTCAAAACAGTTTGCAAATTCAGGATATTTATGAGTTTTATTACAGTCTCTGCCACCAGTTTAAGTGATGCAGAGGAGAGTAGGGATTATCACAAGCCAGTGAAGCTTTAGAAACAGGGATTTTATATATATATTAAAGGAAACTGGGACTGGGAATAGGGAGGCCATTCCCACCTACATTTGCTCCCAGGGAAAACACACCTGCAGCTTCTGCACAGCCTTGCAGCAGGCTCTGAGCATCCTGCAACCCCCAGACGTGCACATGCAGCACTGCAGCTCCCCAGAACACAAAATGTCTCTGTGGGGTAAGAAAACTGATTCATTAACAGGAGGCATCAGGAACCAGGGGTATGCAACATGATAAATAACATTTATATATACATAAATTAATTTTTTTATTGATGTCTCCACTCTCTTGACAGCTGCACAGGCTACAGCTGTGCCAATTTTTTTCTAGCTTTACAAAACAAGCTACAAATTCTCTGCTTAGTGATTCTTGATAGTCTTTGATTTGCAGAGCTTGAAATATAAAATTTTCTGCCTAGACAATACTATATAGAAACACAATGGTACATTTAATTATTTTTAAAAGTACAACATCTAATAATGCTTGCACTTTCTACTTTTGTCCTGCAATATCCCTCCCTCACTAAAGCAAAGGCAACCTTGGCATTTTACTGGAATCTTTCTTGCCATGTAGCACTACTAAATATCAACACACCAGTGTACACTGGATCATTGTATGAGAAGAAATTGCATTTTAAAAGCTAGACTTAAATCTTTTTTAACAGTTTGGTCTGGTTACCTTTACACAGAAGCTCTGGCTGTTCGATTGACCAAAAAATTACATCACAGGACTAAAAAAGATTAAGTGAAATAACTCCCTACAGTAAGTCTGCAGCAGAGGCAAAAAATTAAACCAATTACATTCAGTAGGAATCAAGACATCTGTTCAAGTCCTGCCTTTGCTCTGTGACAAGGAAACTCAGTTCCTTTTTCTGTGCCTTTGTTGACATCTGTGGAATATTTCTTCTCTCTCCACCTTTGTCCGTCTTATCTTTGTATGGAACAAATTCTGCAGCCAGAATCCCCTCTGACAATGCCCCCGTGCCGAGCTGAGAATGAGGCAATCGGTGCCTTTGCTGCATTGCTGTGGCTGCAGAGCAAAGGTGGCTCACAGCAAACACAAGCAGGGAAAAGCAACCCTTGCTTAGTTTAATTATCAGGAAATCTTGGGTCTAAAGTGAATAAATTATTGCTTTGTTTCTAGTTGAGGCTACCTTGCTGTGTTTCTCCCAAAAGAGAATACAGTTTGCAGGGTTTCTGCAAGTGGGGAATAGATTAAAACATACAACTCAGCTGCTCTGCTGAGCTGTGCAGTGCTGCTGGTGGTGAAGCTGGGTGCAAACTTAAAGTTATGGTAAGGCTGATGCAAACAAAGTATTTATATAGCAAATAAAAGTCAGATACTCTTGGTTAACCTTCATTCAGAAATCAACCCTAACTCAGAATTAACCCAAGCTGAGAAATGCCTACAAAATGAATGCATACATTGATTTTAAGAAGTATAATCAGAGAATCACAGAATGCTTTTGTTGGGAGGGACATTAAAGGTCAGCCAGTGCCACCCCCTGCCATGGGCAGGGACACCTTCCATTATCCAGGTTGCTCCAAGCCCTGTCCAACCTGGCCTTGGACATTTCCAGGGATCCAGGAAATGGATCCAGGCAGACATAGCTTCTCTGAGCTCCCTATGTCAGGGCCTGCCCACCCTTACAGAGAAGAATTCCTTCCCAATATCCCATCTATCCCCATCCTCTGCCTGTTTAAAGTCATTCCCCTTGTTTTTCCCCCCATGTCCTCGTCCAAAGTTCCTCTCCATCCTTCCTGTCAGCCCCCTTCAGGTACTGGAAGGTGCCATAAGAGCTACAGAGCTTTTTCCCAGGTACTGCCCCCTGGCTCTGGGAGATCAGATCCCACTGCCAGGGGAAGCTGAGGAGCAGAACACCCACAGAGACCAACAGTACTGCCTTATCTACCCTGCCCAAAGATGGAAAGATGGAATCAGTCAAAAACTCCACCATCCCTGGCAGCCACTGGTTCAACCTGTGCTTGAGAAATTCCACAGATGGAGACACTGCAGCTTCCCCAGGCCATTTATTCCTGGACTTAACCATCCTTTCACTTGAAAAGTTTTCCCTAATGTCTACACTAATCTCTGCTGCAATTTAAGCTCATTATGCCTGGTCCCAGTGGACATGGAGAACAGTTTATTCCCTTCCACTTTGCAGGTAATCACGGGAGACTCTGAAGACCTATTACCTCCCCCATGTTGCTATCACATGTTTTAGGATTTGTGCTTTTCATGCCATAGGAAAATGTCTGATAGTGAAAAACTGCACATACAGCCTTCAGAAAAGAGGTATTTCACAGAGAGAGCCTTTAGCACATCAGTTATAAGAATATCTGGACAAGACCTGGCTTTGACTCTACATTTCTTAATTCTACGTGTCAAAAAGCATTTGAAACAAAGAATCTTGACACTTTTCAGAGCAAATGTCACACTGCTGGAGGAGCAGAAGTTGCATCAGTTGCATATTGGCTAAAAAATGACTGCCTTTGTGGTTGTGATTATACTGAACAACATGAGAGCAGCTAATGGCGTAATCACCAGAGCAGATGTCTACTGGTCCAAAGAAATGGGTTCTGCTCCACACCACTGATACCAATCCCTCTGAGGGGTGGGTCACTCAGGCCAAATTAGCAGAACTCAGTAGTAGAAACACCCAGCTTTTGGGCACCCATCGTAACAGATGCACCAGTGGAATTACTGCTGAACTTAGGGACTGACTCCAACTACAGAAAAGCTGTCATTTTCGAGGCAGTGAAAACCACTGGGCACGTGCAAATGCATGAGGCAATTAAGATGGAGCTGGCAATACCTACAAAGCTTTGTAAAGTCATCCTCAACAGCATCACTTCAGTCTTTGCTGGGAGCTCAGAGCTCAGCTTTGACTGGTTTTGCTTGGGAAATCACCCAGCTAAAGACATTTTTTTAATATTCATTATAATTGCAGCAGCACCAGCACTAAACATCCCACCTGAGATGCAGCAGAGCTCCAGACCTGCAGGTAGTAAGCACACACTGATTATCCTGAAGGACTGGCCAACAGAAAGAAGTACTTACCAGCTTGCTTTTGTGACATTCAGGGCACAGATGCCACTTGGCTTCTAATACCACAGTGATATGAGGCTCTTGTGAGAGACAACCCTGGATATTCACTGCTGCCAGCAGTCAGTGGTGATTGATGACTCTATTACAGTGATGGCTGTGGCTCCATGTTTTCTCCACGGCCCTCAACACCAGCCAAAAAGCAGTGACTTAAGGAGCTTTTTTAGCTCTCAATCCCTCTATCAAGAGTCAGTACATCCTTTGTTCAGCTGCTTGTTAACAGAAGTCAGAAAAGGCTTGTTTCATGATTCCTCCAGCTTATGAACCTCTGCCTTGACCTGCATTTCTAGGAGAGTGCTAATAAAAGGGAGATTAATCTTGTAAAAGAAGTATCTGTATTTCAACTGCACATTGTGATATTTCTACCCAACACGAGGACAAAGCTGTAGCCCTGGCCAACCAACAGTCATTCTCCCCACTGGTTGTCTCACTATTTTTTTTCTTTCAAGCATTTACATACAACACCAACTCACCACAAGGAACCCTCCTCTGGGTTTTAAGCCAAGAGAGAACCAGCAAGTCAAATCCATTCCCTCATACATACACTGGGCTTACTTTATCCACCAGAACACACACATCTCAGCACATTAACAGCTTTTTCCCCCAGTACTTACCACTGAAAAGTTGCACAGGTGGCATCATTTCCAAATTATGTTATGGTTTCCTTTGTCAACCAGAGTATTTGGAATTCCCCTAATTCTGTTTGTTTTGCCCTATGTTCTCTAGCTCTTATTTCACTCTGTTCCCCACAGCTCTATACCTGTAACTCCCCACTCTATTCTCTCTCCATTTCACACATTCCTGTCTCCACATCATCATTAAACCACCTTTTCCTTAGTTCCAGCCTAATTCTGCCTTCACACTTTTTTTTTTTTTTTAATTTGGACAAATCCTCACTTCTTTTTTCCACGAGCTTATTACTGCTTTGCCAGTCACTCTGACAGAAACCCTTAGCTCCCATGAGGTCCAGCTGGCCCTCCTTAGCAAAGCTAAAATTCTAAAAATAGTAAAACACGTGAACACTAAGGAGTTATGACTTCCTAAGCTGACATCAAAAATTCAACCTCTGTCCAACATCAGCCACATAACCCTTATTGCAAAAAAGCCAATTAGAACTGCAAGGAGCAGGGGTGGTGCACAACTACCAGAACAGAGGCTGGATGACACTGTGGTGAGGACATTATTCATATTCAATTCAGGAAGAGCTTCATTTTTACCAAACCTAGCAAAACCAGTTTCTCTTATCAAAGAATCCACATCTAGCTCATGACAAACTACAAAATATTCCATATACAACTCATTTACCATGTCTACCTGCTAACAGCTCAAGTCTGTCAGAATTCTGCACACATAAAGCTGTTTCCTCTCCATCACCACCTTCTCTGCAATGATCTGGTACCATTCCTGTTGTCAGCAAGTTTGTTTTCCTACAGGTAATGAAGTGCTCCCACTGGCTACACAGGCACTGATAGAAGAGAAGAAACTGGAAGCAAAGAATGAATCCAATCTCCAATCCAAAATACCCACACCTCAATCACCTTCCTCAAGCCTCAGCTTTTCTGTCCCTCCTTACTATTCACTGGAAAAATAAATATTTAAGTAGTAACACCTGATACAAGCTACCAGGAGAACAGTCTGAGACTGCTCTGCAAACAGAGTTGAGTGACTTATACTCAACAGAAAATATTTCTTTTTATTTCCCAGTTCATCTCATTGAAAAAAAGATTCAAGATTCAGAAATTTTTCCATCAGAAAGATCTAGAACTGAAGGACTCCTGCAGTTTAAGGGTTTAGTCTCAACATTTGTTTCACAATCAGTAAAGGCTGCTACACAAAGTATTTGTTTTCGAAAAATCTATAGATATTTATTGAACAAATAAGAAAGCAGTGGAAGTTTTCATAATCAGATACTACAAAATGTCTACATTTTTAAAAGGTTATCTACAGGACTGAACTCATTCAGCTCCAGACAGCAGATAAAGAAAATAGTTTCACTAACATTATAAGCAGGCAAGGAATGACAGATTTAGACAAACTACAATAAACAAACAAACATTTTTAATTAAAAACAGGAGTACAAAGATTGTTCTTCTCATTTCACTTGTTTTAGTGGTAAAAGCCTTGTTAGGAGCAGGTGAAGATCTCTTGTAGAGAAGGAGTAGCACGAGTATTCTAAGTAGACCTGCAATAAATAAACTCTATTTTAGGAAGAACATTTAGAGCAATCATAAGCAGGTAAAACATTCAACATCCTAGGAGAGCAGAAAGCCAGCTTTCACTTGTACCAAGATACAGAATGCAAGAGTTTAATGAGGAAAAAATGATCTTTATATAATATGGCACCATCTTGATGCACGAAGAATGCATTGTGCAGAAGCACTGTGCCTCAAATTAACATGCAAAAGGATCACTAAACTGCCATTAGTCTCCTGTCCTAAGTAACTTATTTTTAGAATAAACCAGAGATGACTCACACGACTGAACCACTAAAATATACCCATCATTCTTAGTGCCCTAAGGTTGGCACAAGCAACTTGTAAATGTCAGAAAAGCATATAAACCTCGTTAATGTTTTCAGAAATTCATTTAAAGATAGAAACAGGTCCAAAAAGATGCCTGTCTAAATGCATTGCAATTACGTTACAATTATTTTCCAAATACACAGATATGCTCTGTCTTTTCTCAGCTCATTACTGACTCAAACAATTTGCCCTTCTGGGATCAATTGTTTGCTAATAAATAATTGTTTACAGTCACAAAATGATATTAAGGAGTATTCTTATTAGTTTTCCTTCTACAGCCTAATAAGATTCCAAACTAGCTGATTCCCAAGAGTCTAACCTTAACCTTGCTGTGTTTAACAGCCCAGGAAATGATGAACCATCTGTTTCAGAAAATAATGGAGGGCCAAGAGGAAATATTGTTTAATTGTAGATTAACCTCCTTGTACAGCAGAATGAAGCATCTACAGAATTAGCAACTCTAACTAGCAATGAAAAAAGAAAAAAAAACAAACCTGAAAACAGTTCTTGCTAATAGAAAACCAACAGCAGCAAATATTCTTTTATGAACTTTGAAAAACACAACAACTCATAAATGTATGTAACAAGTACAACCTGATTTCTTTTTTTTTTTTTTAATTAATTATCATATTTGGATTTTTTCACTTGAGGAACTCTCAGAAATAAATACTAAAATGGTTTTATTTTTCTAGGGGTATCAAAATTACTTTAAAACTAGTATCTTCAAGTGAGAGATGTCAAGTAATACAATAATAAATATCTCATCTTCATAGGTATAAAACAGCTGCTCCAAATCAACAGACCAGTCACTTAAAGGAGTGGAGGGAAAGGTCTTGAGGTTTTAAACTCAAGAAATTTGATCATTTATGTATCTGTTTCCACAGCCACTTTTAATAATGGAGACAACCTGATAAGGTGTAAGACAGATTGAGTACTAGAACAGAAAAAACCTAGCAGTGATAAAGCACAGGAATTTGAAAATAAAGCCAACTGCTCCTGTGCCTCCATCATTAAGGGCAGCACAATTCTGCACTGGGATGGCAATTTTTCTATGTAACACTCGTGCCAAAGCGAGCTGAACAGGAATTTTCACCTTCATCAATCAGTTTGCCTTGTTTTGACAGCAACAACGACAGGAAAGTGTGTTATCAAAGGGCTGCAGCAAACTCCAACACCCAGGAACTGAGAGTGCTTTTCCTTGATTTTACACAACCTTCCCAGAACAGAATCTAAATTCACTGCTCACTCTGACAGCTGGGTGCATACTCAGTGTGACAGACTGGATATTTAAAACTTGGAATGAACGCAAACACGGTAACATTTACTCCAATAAATTATTCTTGAATTCTTCACTCAATTCCTGAAGCAATGAGCTTGCAATAACTCTACAGCTTCATATAATAGCACCTATTGAAAGAGGGTAAGAGTTTGACATTTTTCTCCCACTAAACAACCAGGCACAATTTTATCCATCAGCCGTCTATCAACCTACGGATATTGAAAGCTTGGGCGCAGGAGATAACATCAAACCCAGCCCTACTGTCAAGCTGCACTATCTCCTGCCATCAATAATGCTATTCATGAATTTAGGAAAATTAATAAATCTTGGGGTGGAGGCTCAGAGAGCCTCAAGTGCAGGTGAGGCAGACACTCACTTGGGCTTTGTTTCTGCATCTGTCACTTGGCGGATGTAGATGCCATCCTCGGGGTGCTCGATGTCGTCCATTTCGTACATGTAGGAGGAGGCGATGGCCAGGGTGGTGCCGTCGTTGCTGAAGGCCAGGGAGGCAATGCTGGTGGGATATCGGTGGAATTGGCACAGCCTCTTCTTGTTAAAGGGATCCCAGATATTCACAAAGCCATCGGAGCCGCCTGGAAGTCAGGGTTTCAAAAAAAAACCCTCGTTTGTAAGTTATAATTGAGGAAAAAAAAAATCAAAGCGAAGAGATGCAGCACAGGAAAAAAAAAGAAAACTACTCGTAATGACTTTGTCAGGAAAAACACAGGGTTGATTCATTCAGTAAAGAGCACAATGAGCATTTCCCAAACTCCCTGTTAAAGCAGTTAACTGGAGAAAGAACTGCAATACAATTTTATCTCATAGCCCTCTAAATTCAAAGTGGTAAGGCAGAAAAAAAAACTTTCTAGGAGAGATTCACGTGGCATCGTAGTTTTAAGCTGACAGTGACACAAGCTTGTCTTTGGGGGGAAAAAATATTAAGAGTTAAGAACTCTCCTGACATCAAGTAATTTTAAAACCCTGCTTGTGGCATGAATACAATTTAAATGCTTAAAAAGTCAGGGCATATGAAGTAAAGGCTGTTTACATCAAACCTAAAGGAACTGATGGAAGTGTTGCAAAGAATTGAGTATTTACCTGTAGCAAACGTGTTGTGGACATTATGGAAAGAAATGGCATTAACTGGGTAAATCTGCTCAATGTTATTCTCCTTCAAACGGTGACATTTGAATGCGTATTTCTTCTTCTGGATTTCTGGGCTTGGATCCAAATATTCCACGGCTACACGACCTTCAATAGAACTTAAAACATAACCCTAACAAGAAAAAACAAAAACAAAAAAATTGGAGCTTCATGTTTTAGAAGTTTACAACTGGAGAAAAGACTGCAATACAATTTTATTTCATAGCCCTCTAAATTCTAAGAAAGTGTTAAGGCAGAAAAAAAAGCTTTCTAAGAGAGATTCTCATGGCATCATAGTTTTAAGCTGACAATGAGACTTGTAATGACTTCTGCAGGTCCAAATACAAGCTTGTCTTTGGGGAAAAAAAAAAAAAAAAAAAAAGAGAGAAGAACCCCTTGCATTCACTTACCTACCCCACAAGGCCTAAACAGCTGAAATATGAGAGATACTCACAGGACTATTTAGTTTCAGAATTACATTACACTGAAATTAGTTCAGAGCTTTACACTAACAACTAAACACTCAAGCTGAAATAGTATTTTCAGTGAAACTTGATTACAAGTTGTGTTCACTTATCCAGTTAATTACAGTCCTGACTTGGAGCAACCCGAGATGCTTTTATTATCACTTTTGAGTTAAGTCCATAATAGATCTTTTCAGAAATAGGATTGCAATGATATCTAGCTATAACAAGGCTCTTTAAAATCCATCATACAATACAATCTGGAAGATCAGCTTGTTTTACTATAACTAGAACTGAAAATGGACAAAGCATTCATGCCAGTTCAAGAACAAGTAACTAGGTCTTGCAATTCCTGTACTATCACTCTGTACAGGGGAAAGTTCCCTTACAAATTAGTTTGGCAGAGAAAGCCAATCTTCTTGCTTTCCTTGAAAAAGAAATACCACAGACACACCACGTTAACTTGCACAGAACAGCTGTAGGAGCACCTGAATTGCACAATTCCCCTGGATAATGGATCCAGGGTTCTGCAGAGCGTGCCACAGACTCGGAGAGGAAAAAAAAAAGAAAAATATATGAACGACATTCATGCAGTTTTAATCCTGCCCCTGTTCACAGACTGTTCAAGAACCCTGGGTTATAATGCATAACATCAATTCTGGCTTCCTCTCTTTTCCTGCAACTGAGGAGGGGAAGGATGTTTTTTGTGATTCATTAAGTAGGTTATTTCTTAAAAAAGGAGACAAACCTTGAGGAACAAAACAACAACATAATATGGTGCTAAGTCAGTGGCAAACACTGCTAAGCTGCACTAAAAAGAATTAATGTACCACAGGAAACCTCCTCCCTCCCAAAGTTTGATTACAAAACATCCCCCCATTGAAAAATAAACTTGAGAATAACCCCTCATTTTCCTGAAGAATCTCCAGAAGAAATGTGATTGCTGTCATTGCTCCCATACCTGCTTGTTGGGGAAGGCTCTGATGCAGCGGGTCTGGTACTTCAGGCTCGATTCCCTGCGCTGCTGAACGTATCCCATGTTCCTCAAATCCCACACCAGCACCCTCCGACCTGCTGTGCCCACAATCAGTCTGTCCCCAGACACAGACAGGGTGTAGACCTTCCAAAAAAAAAAAAAAAAAATTGTTTACAATATTTAACACTGATATCAGCCTGAAAAACTCCCTGCTCTTTGTACAGAGCGAGCTGTCAGCAATGAGCACTAACACAACTGGTGACATCTCCCATGGAATGCACAGCAAGAGAATTCCCTTCAGCTTTAATTTAGAACCCAAATTTGGGATAAGCAGCAAGAATGTGCAGCTGGTTAGTGAGAACACCCTGATGTAGCATTCAAAAGCTCAAGTACTGTTCCAAACATTAAATTTACCAAAATTAATGGCAAAAGAAAAACCCATACAAAGGAACAGGAAGGGAAGTGATGGATATTGGAATTAATCTCGGCTTAAATTTTTTTTTTTTGCATTCTCACTGTTAGTTCATGATTCTGCTGTCTAGCCCTAAAAAACCACATCACACATTTTCTTCTCTGCTCCACCTGGTAACCAAGTATTTTTCTTTATAAACTGAATATTTTGAGTTGAGCTTCATGTTAATAAAACAAAATAAATTGCCAAGAGATCATTACAAAAAAAACACATTACTTTGTATACTTTAATAAAACTAAGTGAATTTGAAGAAAGCAATATGCTTGACATATTTAAAAAAAAAAAAAAAGATAATGGCTTGGAATTTTAACTCTACCCCAAAACTTGGCTCAGTGGGAAATTCTGGCTCATCAAATTTCACATGAAAAAATTTAGTGTATGAACTGCTGTTTCCAACTGTTGCTTGGGATGCAGTTCATCTGGTAATATGTTTAAAAATTAAAAAAAAAAAAAAAAAAACCAAACAAGAAAAAGGCAAAAGGTTTAGAAAAAAACCAAAACCCTGTGCTATGGAATGAATTCCAAGTTGTTGATACACAAGCAGATGGAATCCAGCTATGTAGAGTTGCCACTGAGCTGCTAACAAGAGCAAACAATGAGAATGAGCTTTTCCCTGTGATTAAATGCAGCCAAACACACAGGAAAGAGATCTTGGGTATTCCTCAGATCAGGAATTACAAGTGTAAGAGATCTGGTATCCTGCCAGAGGGCATCAGTTTACTTTTGGCACGTGCTTGGACAATTTTTTCCTTTGCTTTCACTTTCTGGTTCTCTGATGAAGCCCAACAAAGCTGATTGGTTCTGGCAAGACTGCGCTGAAACCTCAGACACAACAACTTTGCATTTGCTACAAATATGTTTTCAAAAATTGTTAATTTCTAATTAAAAGTTAAGCAGACAGGCGTGTCTGTACACATCTAGATAAAAAAAGCTCCCTTTAACCAATCCTTATCCACCCAGCATGCTTTCTTCTCTAAAATGTGATTAATGAACTCTTAAGACTGAGCTTTTATGATGGTAGAAATCTTAAATATTCACTCAGGAGCTGCCCAAAATTTCTGATCCAAATTATTCCTAAAAAGGGTAAGAAAACTTTGAGCCGATAGTAGTTACACATTTTAACAAGACAAGCTTTCTGTTATTGATGTAAAAATTGGTCCAGAAATATTCATAAACACTATATGAAATGTGTTTGTGTACATACAGGGGAAAAAAAAAAGGCATAAAGAACATTAAATATCTTAAATCTTCTTCACAAACTGATGTCACACCTGTACAGTGAGTGTTCTTTCTGCACCACACAGCTATCAATCAAATGAAACCGTTGTCATGCAGTGGAGTAGGTGTACACATTCATCAAAGGCAGCATTAAAAAAAAATGACATAATGAACCTTGCTGAACCAATAAGCAGCTTGATTCACTGTGGCTGTCCATTATATGATATTCTGTCAGCAATTTATCACAGTTCTTTACATGCTACATACATCTATAAATCAAAACTAGAAATAATGCAATTACTTGATTCTGCACAAAGGTCTCGCCAGAAGTAGATGCAGCTCTGCTGGAACAAAAGTCAGAGCTATTTAGGGGCAAAGGGAAAGTAACGATGGCTCATAATTAGGACTTGACAATAGGATGTCACAGTGCTAAATGAAATTTTTAAAAGGTACGGGCAAAAAAAAAAAAAATATCCATATGTAAAATTATCCAGCAAGCCAGCCTGCGTTTAGGGAGTGTCTAAAAAAAAGCAGGAATTCCTGTAAATCCTTTCAATGACACTGCTGTTAACACATCATATGGCCAGTAGAAAAAGCTGAAGACATCATCCCATTTTATCTTCTTTCTCTGAGTCTCCCATTAGCACAGAGGAATTCAGCTTTAGGAGAATATCCAAATTTACTAGGCATTAATACAAAACAGGTAAATCACAATACAAGCAATTATGTGCAATTTTTTGAACGTAAGTAAAAAAACAAAATACTATTTCAGGCAACATAAATGGCCCCCTTATAGAGATTTTTTTCTGTGCAAATTCCAAAACAATCAGACCTTAGGACTGCCATGATCTGATATATCTAAAATCTTAGCATTTAAGGAAATCAACTGTGCATATTACAATTAAGCCAAGATGCTTTGTTTTCTTTCAAATTTATTTTAAATTTTAAAAATGTGGTCCAGCACAAGCCCCAAGAATTAAGGAACGTTGAGGAAAGCTCAAAGCCCTCACCAAAAATGGCAATGCAGTCTGAATATCAATCCTTTAAAATGCTGCACTTTCACCCAGTTTAAAAAATATTAAATGTAATTTCACAAATTCAGCTCATAGCTTCAGCAGTTCAGCCCAAAGCAGTGTCCTGTGTGATGCTGCAGCCTCCAGGATGCATTATTTACCACCTGCAACACAGCACATACCTTTTCAGGCTGGGAGAAGGTTCCTGCATTACAGGGAGTTCTGGGATCCCAGAGTTTGACTGTTTGATCCCAGCTGCCAGTTACCATGACATTCACTTCTGGGCAATACTCCACACACCTGATAGGAGCATCGTGGGCACCAACAAGGTTTTCTGTAAGAAAACACAACAGACTGCAACTTTACTGGCCCTACAAACCACAAATGTGTGAAATAAAGAATAAAAAAAAAGAACACAACTGCAGCACAAGCATTTTCTGACATTCTGAAGGTGCATTTCTATGCCAGAAGTCCCTGTAAGAATAGTTGAGCCTTCAGGAGCATAACTTTTGCAAAGATCAGGATTGTTACATTTAAACTTATGTCTCTTGAGCTTAGGATTTAAGGATTTTAGGCAGTCACTGAGAGATCTTTACAGGTATAAAGCATCACCTGGTGTCACACTACTACAGAAAGCAACTTCAGCTTGTGTATATCAATAATATGACAAGAGAAAGCAATCAGTATTACATCTTAATAAAAATATTAAAACACTTGTAGGAAGCCAGTTAAAGGCAGAATTATTTGAGCTTTTTGGTACCATTACTGCACACACTCATTTGTCAAGCCCTGGCTATTGGCTGGTGACTGGCTGAAATTTGCTTTTCTCTTTAACACCTAAAAACACACACAAAAAAAAAAAAGAGACAAGCCAGTTCCATATTTTGCACCAACGAGGCACTGGAACTTTCCCTTTCAAGCAATATTCTCTTAGAAAAAAACTGCAGTACAAGGCCATGCTTGACCAAAGTTTTATACATCCTCTGCCATGAAAGAACATTCTAAATACATCCAAACCACAAACCTCTGAAAAACAACATGCTCACTTTTAGTTCAGCTTGGTTACTTCCCCCTAACTGAGCCACTGTAGCACATGGCAGAGCAGGATTATCATCAGAAAACCATCAAGGCACCCTGCAAGCAGCTCCCAAACTTTCTGGCAATATCAAATTCTTCCAGGATTTTAGGTGGTCCTTATTAGGGTCATTGGTTATTCTGCCAGATACTTAAATATGCCCCATCTAAAGAATCTGAAGAATATTCTGTGCATGTAAGTACATAAATCTGAAGCTCAGGCCAGTTGCTGACAGCATTTAGAATTCAGCTCACCTTGGTCTGTGTTTAAGTCGTGCATTTTCAGTTGCTGATCCAGCCCTCCACTCCAGGCATGGGTAGGATCCTATAAAACATAAAATTTACCTTATTAAGTTTCCATGGCTGCTCTGCATTCAGCATCCCAAACTCATAAAAAATTACTTGCTTTCAAGAGTTTTATAAAGATAGGAATCAAGACACAAATGTTAAGGTCTGACCCAGATTTAAACAGACAGAAGTTTTACAAAATGTTTAAGTGCTTTGAGTGCTATGGATTTCTTCAGTTTAAAAGTAAAATTAAAATAAATTTTAAACAGGCAGATAGATGCTACACCAAATAATTTCCATTTCTTCATATTGTAAATGACTGACAACTTAAGCCTCATCTAGGTGCAGTGCAATCCTAAAACTGATTTAGAAGGGAGATACCACTCGAGAACCTGAGTGCTGATCCACAGTACAGCATCAGCCACGTGACAAAACATTCAGTGAAAAAAAAGCACAGGGAGGCCCCCTCTTTAATTTCAGGGACTGACAATTTCTCATCCTTTGGGCACTCTACAGCTGTAAAATAATAATTAAAAAACCCCTCCCACACTTACATAAAAAGCACAGTCCAGGACAGCTCCTGAATGCTGATATTTGAGTCTCATGGTGTTGGCAGGAACATCATAGAGCCGAACAGTTGTGTCCCAGGATGAAACGAGCAGAAACTGAGATGTGTTTGGACTAAACTTCACCGATGAAATCCCATCATCTGGAGTTTGGTTGAGTTTGAACTCGTTTGATCCTGTCATCTGCAGACAATAAGGCACAGATGCAATTTTAATGACTACAAGGACACGAGGCCTAGCAAGACTGAGCCCTCTGAAGGCAGCTCAAAGCAGACCTGAAAACTTCACTGGCCTTTACACTGAACAGGTTCAGAACACCCAAATTTCTCACAAACTCTAAAATTCATGTCAATCCCTGTCCAAAACCCTCAATAAATGCCTTTCTCTACAGAGAGTTTTTACATACCAAATGCAACATGAATAAACAGCACAAAAAATATTATGATGATTGTGATAACCTATAAGCTCAGATATTGTTACTTACAATTATTTCCCTCCCTTTGCTGAGAGTGTGGCTGTGTTTTTTTAAGTAAATATTAAGTTATTGTGAACATCAAGAAGTTACTTTTAAAAACACATATTAGCAGAAAGGAATTGAATTTGAGAACTCTAAAAAGTGGTGATTTGCTCCTGGATTGGTATGACTGTCACATTCTTCCAAGAATTGCAACTGGATCATTTTTTATATGGTTTTGGGCACTGTGTAACTTTCAGACCTTTAGGCTTCCAGAAGTGCTGTGTAACATGTGCAACAAAAATCTTTAAGGCTGTTTTTGCCCCTCCCTTGGAATCCAAAGGGCAGGTAAAGAAAGGAAAGTTATGTTTTGTGAAGGGCTGAAACGTGCAGTGACCATGGAACTGGGATGTGACCAGGAAAAAATATCAACAATTCAACCAAAGAGCAAGGACTCCAAAGGCAAATGCAGCACTCCCATTCCAGGACCAGTTTGTTGAAAAATTCCAAGGACAGCAAAAGCTATGAACTGCAAACTTCAGCTGGAAAACAGCACAGACCTTACAAACACTCTAAAAGAAGAAACTGCTGGTTACACATCCACCAGCAAAACAACCAGGGCCTCTTCTCAAAGCTTTGACAGCACTAAAAGGGGCAGAGCAGTGAATCAGCTCAGATTTTCTGTAACACCATTACAGAACTTGTATGTAAAACTGCAAAGGTACGGTTCCACCTCTGAGAATAAACCAGGAGCAGGTGAACCAAGGGCAAGGTGCAAATTTAGGGCACAGTGCCTCCAGTTCAGTGCTTGTCAGCAACTAAACAGTCAGCAAGGGGTGTAGCACAGTGAGAACACACATTCCCCCTACACTGCACAGAGATTTCCTGAGTGGGAGCTTTGCTCTCTAAGACATCCTTCAAAAAACACCAAAAAACCACCCAATGTGTCAACAAAAAGTCCAATTTCTGCCACTTAAGCATGAAGTGATGGGGAAAAAAACCTTGTAATAACAGAGAAGTTTCTTTCTGATGCTTCAGCCCTGCTTTGGGAACAACTGGGAAAAGAAAGGCTCGAGGTTTTGCCACACATCTTTCCATGGGAAAGCTACTTGGAATTCAGCAGCACCTGCTGAGGGTGTTTCAGATGCAGGTGCAGAGACATAAAATCTAAAGGAATTTAGAACAACTGGAAAAATTAAATTGTCCAAACAAAACGTGAGGTTTGAGGTACAAGTTGTTGTATCACTTGAGGCCTGGTACAAATTATTAACCAGCCCAAAAGCAACTCCAGGAGGCAAAGCCACTGACACAAGAAACCTGGAAGGATGTCCTAAAGATATTTTGAATTCAGAACAATGTTCATAATAGCAGAATTTAAGTATATCCTGCCTCTTACACATGGTTTTAAAAAAAAAAAAAAAATTAGACCCAGAGCTCCACATTTTCACAAAAAGCAGCTGCTCCACATCCAGGATTGCCAAACCACAGTGCTGTGCCCACCTCAAACAACAAAGTCTTGGTAAAAAAAAAAAAAAAAAAAAAAATAATAATTTTTAGTGAACAAACAAGAAATCTGTGTGTTTATAGCTCCGCTGAGAGCCCCGGGACTCCCGCCTGACCTTTTATTCAGAAAACATGAAACTCAAAAGTACCGTTTTCATGCTGACCGAGCTGCTCCCGCCGCTCCACGGGCCGCCGAGGAAAAGAGTTGGGAGTTACGGGAGCGCCGAGGCCTCGGTGCCTGTGAAGAGCGCCGGGATGAGGAAAACGCTGCGGGAAGGGAAGAGAGTGAGTGAAGGGCCCGGGAAACGGGGAGGGAGGGCACTGCACCGAGCACGGCCAGGATGGGAGGGACCGGCCGTGCCCAGGATCCCGATCCCGGTCCCAATCCCAAATCCCGGTCCCAATCCCAAATC
>CM031862.1:3878217-3883217 GCA_018697195.1 Certhia americana
AATCCCGGTCCCGGTCCCGGCCTCACCTCAGCCTCCGCCAGGGCCCCCCCGCGCGCGCGCGCACTGCCGCCCTCCGACCGCGATTGGCCGCTTCGAACGCGCGTGACGCTGCGTCCCCGACGTGCGCCGCCAGCCCGCCGCCGCGGGGCGTGCCGGGAGTTGTAGTTCTCCGCTGCCGGGGTGTGTGTGTGGGGGGGGGTCCGTCCCTTGTGCCCGGCCCATCCCGGCTGATAACGGAGGGACCCGGGACAGGCCCCCTCCGGGTTGGTACCGCGGAGGAAAAGAGGCTTTTAGCAGCGCTAACGGATAAAACCCGAAATACGAGTTATTACCCCTAAAAACACGGAGTCCGAAAGGCGGAGCGGGGCTGTGTTCCCCACCCCGGCTGCCGCTACCCCGGGGAAGGGGTTTGGGGCTCACACACCGGCTGTGGAGAGCGGGGAGAGCGTTCTCCTTCCCCGCACTGAAAAGCGCCTCGTTTATCCTTTCGGATATTTTATTGCTCTGTTTTTTCGGAGATTTGTTTTTCGCTGTCGTTGCTGCCGCTGTTCCACCCCCGGCTGTCGGTCCGGGCCGTGCCTCGCAGCCGGTGGCCGCGGTTTAATCGCCACTCGCCGCGGGATTCTCTGGGTTTGAGTGACCGATCGAGGCCGTGTCCCGTGGGGAGCCGTCGAGGATGCCCCGGGGCGCGGAGAAACGGGGACCAGTCCCCGGTAGCACCGAGCCCATCACCGCGGCTTCCACCAAAACACTCCGAAAAACAGGAAAAAAAGTCCCCGTTTACGAAACTTTTCGTGAAATCCCCTTCATCTCCCAACCGAGAGAAGGGCAGCGAGCCCCCGCCGGCCGGGGCGGACGGTCAGGCCCGGCTGGGATTCCCTGCAGGCAACGAGATAAGGAGCAAAAAATCCGGAAAAAAATAAACCCTCGGCGTTACAAATTGTTTTGGCTCTGCCGTGCATCGATCCCGGGCCCTTCCCGGCCCGGTGCCGGGGTCCCCCTCGGGGACACGCGACCGAGGTGGCAAATTTACAAACGAGGCTTAAAACGCTTTAATTTTTTTTTTTTTCTTTCTTACTTTCTTTAAAAATATTTACAGATCTGAAATAACGCTTTGTGGGGTATTTTTAATTTTTTTTTTTTTTCCTTTTCAAGCGACAGGATAGCGGGAGGGGAGAGCGGGGTGCCCCCGGCGCCCCGGGCTCTCCGTTTGCCCGTCCCTCCCATCAGTTTCGGTGCTGTGTCCCCTCCATGGGACCCCGCACGGAGCCCCGGAGAGGGTCCCGACGGTGCGGGGGGCTCGGGGCTCAGTAGTCGATCTTGTTGTAGAGGTTGTAGAGCGGTAAGGCCGAGAGGTTGCTGCCGGGGTAATAGAGAGGGGCGGGGAAGGCGATGGAGCGGGGCACCGGCACTCGGAGGAGGGAATTGTCTCTGAACACCAGCGGCATCCCCACCAGAGTCTGCGCCGAGGCGTGGGCCATGTTGGCCGCCTCCAGCTCGGCCGAGAGCTGCCGTTTCCACTTGTTCCTGCGGTTCTGGAACCAGGTCTTCACCTGGGTCTCGGTGAGCTGCAGGCTGGAGGCCAGGCAGGCCCGCTCCGAGCTGCTCAGGTAGCGCTTCATGTCGAAGGTGGACTCCAGCTGGTAGACCTGGCTGCGGCTGAACACCGTGCGCGTCTTCTTCTTGGCGGCGCCGGCCTGCCGGTCCCCGCCGTCGCGCTGTCGGTCCCCGCAGGAAGGCGAGGAAGGTCCCAGCGGTTTCTCCTTCTCGTCCTTACAGTCCTGCTGGGGGGGCGAGAGGAAGGGCCCCCGCTCCCCGCTGCCCGCCGCCGCCGCTCCGCTCCCCTTGGCGCTGCCTGCAACAGAGCGACAGCGCGGGGGTCGCACGGCGGCCGGCACCGGGACCCCCGACGGCCGAGCCCCCCCGCCCCGGAGGGTAAAAAGCACCGAGGCGAGAACCCGGGCAGGCACCCGCCGCATCTGCTCCCGGGGGAACACAAAACCGACGCCGGGGGAAGTCATCCCCGCCTGGGTATCCCCGTCCCTCTGCTGGACGGACGGATGATGGATAGATGGATGGATGGATGGATGGATGGATGGATGGATGGATGGATGGATGGATGGATGGATGGATGGATGGATGGATGGATGGACAGGTGGATGTGCGTGCCACAGTGAAAGCAGCTGAGTACCAGGCTTCCTATCCGACACGAGCCGGTAAATTTTACTTTACAGCATTGCATTTCACAGACCATTTATTCAGAAATAATGCTAAAAATTAAAAAATAAACATCGTTCTCCCCTCTGCCCGAGCGCTGTAATTAGAATCTAAGAAAACGAGCGTTATCCATCGCACCGCATCCCTCGGGGAAATCAACACCGGGTGGGGAGAAAACAAAAAAAAAAAAAAACACCCCATTTTTCCTGGAGTTCCTTCCTCCCCGCTTCACCCACGGACGGCGCAAATACTCCGAAAGCAGAGAAGCTGCGAGGTGCCCCCGCCTCCCTCTCCCCGGCGGGGGCCGGACCGGGGCCGAGCCCTCCGCGGCCCGTCCCGGCGGGGCCCGTCCGCCCCGTCCCATCCCGCCGGGTACTCACCGAGACAGGTGAAGCTGAGGGGCTGGTGCTTGTGGCACGCCTCGGCGGGGCCCTGAGCCTCGGGGCAGAAGCAGCCTCGGTGCTTCCAGCTCTCCTCCGGCTCCTCGTCCTCCGAGGACAGGGAGAGGGTCCGGGCGCGGGCGGGCCAGGCGGGCGCTCTATCTCCGGTTTGCCGGGGGGGATCGGCGCTGCCGCTGCCCAGGATGGACTGGATGGTGAAACTGGAGATGGGAGCAGCCGCCGGACAGCACTTGCTCGGGTCTTCTTTGCTGCTCATCCTGGGTTCATAAGAAAGCAGAGGAGGGAAGCTGTCGCTTTAGAGGGGCTCGGGATGCGCGGGAGGGGATGCCCCGGCAGCCTGCGGGGAGCCGTCGGTGGGGGGGTGTTTCGGGGGGCGCTCGGGGCGTGCGGCGGCCGGCTGTCGCCGTGCCGGCCCAGGCGGAATGCATGCTCCTTCCCCCGCGTCCCTATTGATCTGCGGGCGGCGGGCGGCGGGGCTTCATTTGCATGGAGGTGGCCTCCGCCGCGCCAATCACGGCGGCGGCGGACACGGAAAGTTTGGAAACCCGCGGGGTCCGGGAATGGGAAGGCGCGGGGGGGGGGGGGATGGAAGGGGGGAACCCCCGGCGGGTCCTCGCCGCCGTCCCTGGGGGCTACGCTGACCCCGCGCCCCCGGAGGAGGGCTGCTGGCCGCTCGCCATCCCTCCTGCCCTCCGCCTGGAGTGGGCGACAGCGACGTGGGCTGAATGGCTTATGCCGGCCGGGGGCGGGGGGTGTCGGGATAAACACCTGGTGCATATCCGGGGATCTTTACCCTTCTCCTCATTAGAGGAAGGGAAAAAGCCTGTCACGGTGTGTTGCCTGCTCGGCAGCGCTGGGAAACCTTCCAGAATCCGGGATTTGCGCTGCGCTGCAAGCCGGGAACAAATGTCCCGTGAAATGCCTCCCGCGTTTTCATCCCAGGGCCTGGAAGCCGTGGGGAGCGGTACCTGCCGCGTCGCTTCAGAATAAACTTTGTCAGGAGTCAGGGGCTCTTCCCCTCGGGGGTGGGTGTAAATCACAGCCATCACAGCTCTTCCTCCTCTTGCCCTCGGAAAGGGAAAACTGCAGGGGGCAGCTGTTGTGTCCCACCTGTCCCAAAGGGAACGTGGGGCAGAGGGCAAGGACCCCGCCAGGATCCACCACCTTCCTTAGAGCAGACGGAGCGGCAGCTGGGAGCCAGAGAGACTCCCCAGCCCCGCGGTTTTGGGGCCTGGAGCTCCCTTTCCCTGGAGGTGCCAGGCGGAGATCGAGCCTCGACGGCTGCCTGGGACGGGGAGCTGGGGCCTCCCTCCCACTGACGTGGGATCGGTGCCTGCTTCCCACCCTGGGAAGCTTCAGAAAGGAGCCCCGGTAACGGGGCCGGTGTGGAAAGCACCAGACAGGTCCCCGAGTTGCCCCGAGACTCCAGCCCCACTTTTCCCCTGCTCCCGGGCAGACCCTGCCGCCCTCTCCGCTTCCATTTCCAAAGGGATGAACTCCCTCCCCGGGTCCTCCTCTCCTGCGGACACCCGTGTCCGTGGGTGGGGCTGTCCCCGGCTGCTGCAGCCCCCCTGCAGTCCCCTCCAGCGGAGGGGAGCGAGTGGGAAGCGCTG
Source organism: Certhia americana (assembly GCA_018697195.1). Lineage (NCBI taxonomy): Eukaryota > Metazoa > Chordata > Aves > Passeriformes > Certhiidae > Certhia > Certhia americana. Next base: position 3,882,449 of record CM031862.1, read on the forward strand.
CTGCAGCTTGGAAATCCTGGAGGGTTTGGTCGCATCCGTGCCCAGGTGCAATATCCTTGGCCTTGGCAGGGACCGTGGCACCGGACTTTTAACTCCCGGTTGCCCGAGAGGGGTGGGGCGGGGGTCTCTGCGAGCTCCAGTTGTTGATTCCTCCCCCCACGGTGAGGTCATTCCTTCTCTCCAGAAATATACCTCCCCCCCAAAAAAAAAAAAAAATAAAATAGGGGAAAGCAAAGAATGAGATGGAAATATACAAATCAATAGAGACAAATGTCAAGACGTTTTAAAATGACATTTTCATTAACTCCGAGTCACCATATTATGTCCGGTATATTGAATAAAGTACTTATAATATAATTAGGTATAGCGAGATGACGACTGTTACCCAGACCAGCGGCATAATCTTTAACTACTTAACTACTTGATAGACTCATTAATGGACTAATTGATTAGGAAAAGTGTTCCAGCTCCTCCTCTCCTTCTGAGGGGCAGGTGCTGTCCTGTTTTACCACATTAACCTTTTCAGTGCTTTTCAACAGGGTCGCGACACATTACAAATGGTCAGCTTTAATCATGATGTCAGCTCATTAACCCGGAAAGACCCCGCACTGAAATACAATTTAAGAAATCGTCCTTCATCCCGCTCTGCCGCCCCGGCTGGCCCCGCACCCAGACCCCCACACCCCTCCCTCCGAGCAAAAGCCGTCCAGGGGACCTGTCCGACCTGGGAGAGCCCCTGGGGGCTGCCCACCCTCGGCTCCTGAGCGGG
>CM031862.1:3885717-3889058 GCA_018697195.1 Certhia americana
CGCAGACACTGACAGCAGAATCAAACATTTCCCACCGACCTGTATCAGAAAATTTGAAAATATTCGTCTAAAAAAAAAAAAAAAAAAGAAAATTATCAATAATTATTAGGATAAAAAATACCAACCTCCCAACGTGGGTCGCCGGGAGCGTGCGGCTGCTGGCGGGGGCCGAACGGCTCCCTGCTCCAGCCCTCCGGAAGGCAAAAACTCTTCTGAATCCCCGAATCTGGTGCCTGGGAAGTTTATATCTTTCCCCCCGCTGTTTGCTATACACAGCAACCCCCTATTTACTACCAAATAAAAGAAATACATGTGTGTTTCGACCACAAACAGGCGAGCTAGTTCTGTTCAGCCCGGCTCAAAACAGTGGTCGAGAAGAACCGCGTTATCTCCCGAATTGCAAACAAAGGCAGAGATTTGCCGAGCGGGGTTGCAGCAGTAAACACGAGTGGTCGCGGAGTTGCCAACAGCCGAGAGGATCGAAACAACTTTCTTTGAATCGCACCCACCGCCCCTACAGACAGTTTTTGTTTCTCTAAAGGTGATTTTCTTCCCACCACTCAAAGCGATTGCTTTCACTCCGTCCCAGAGTGAGGCGAGATTTCCAGAAACTTTAAGCAGGGCCAAAGGTGCTGGAGGAGGGGGTGGAGGAGAGGGATCCCTTGGCAGCCTGTCCCGCTCCTGTCCCGCTCCTGTCCCGTTCCAGGCCGGCGCTCCGCACCCGGGAGCGGCGCAGCGCAGCGGGGAGCGCCGGGGCTGGCGGAGCGTTCGCTCGGTGGCATCTCCCTCGAAGGGAGAAACCGAACCCTTCGCTTCGCCTTTCGCTGGATCGCTGAGGGATAGGATGGAGTTTGGGGACACTTCTTGAAGGCTTTAAACATCCTAAACGCCAGGCTCGGTTTGCTGCGGATGCGGACAGAATGGAGCTTTTCCCTCTCCGAGCCATCCCTCCCGGCCGGGCTGTGGGAAATCTCCGGCTACGGGACAGGGGTGGCTCGGGGTGCAGCGAACCGGGCTCACAGGCCCTCGGCCCCCGACCCAACTTCACCGCCAGGTTTCACAGCATCTACGTGCTGTCGATCCCGCGGTGTGCAAGGGCAGAGGGAAGCAGAAAAGCTGGGATCTGCTTAGATTGCTTGAATTGCTTTCTTTTTCTTTTTTCTCTCCTTAATTAAAAAAAAAAAAAATTCTTGCCGAGCCCTATCAATCCCGCCAAGATCATCTTTCCCCTGGGAAATGCCCCCTGACAGTCCCGGGATGGGCACGCAGAGCCGCTGTCCGCACCCGCGCAAAGGCCGCGCTGCGGGGCCGGAGCCGCGCTGGTGTCCAGCGGCTCCTTCCTCAGCTGGGAAAGGGCCAGGAGCGTCCGGAATCGTTTTCTGAGCACTGACCAGAAATAAATGAGCTTTTTTTCCTTGCCGTTTGATAACATCGTGCTGCCGCGCTGTAAAATGGAAAGACCTATTTACTATGACAACAATATTTTTAATGGGCTGCCAGCGACTTGTCCCAAAGTTGGTACTGCAAACAGCAAAGGCATCGCTCTGTTTGTAGGCGACACAGCCAGCACCGTATTTTGACCCCGAAACTCTGTTTATTTTTCATTTACGACCCATTGCCAGGGTTTTTATCCCAAACGAAAAGAAAACGCGGGATTATCTTTTCGCAACGCTGAGTTTTATTTTGATTTCTTTGGCCCCAAATCCTGCCCTCGGCGCTATCAACACGTCGATTCGGGCCAATCTGCGGGAAGCGGAGGGCGATCCTATCTCCAAATCACCCTGCCGGGGGTTTTAACACGCGTGACGGCTCCGGCCGTGGGCAGAGGAGCTGGACACCCTGCGGCAGCCCCCGGAGGAGGGGGGCGAAGGGGAGGCAGGGGCAGCACCGGTGGGGAGCAGAGGAAGGGATGGCCAGGAGTTCAAGGGAAGCCCTCGGGGAGGGGAGGCGGCGCTCCCGTGGGAAGGGACCCCCCCGCTGCCCCCGCGCGGTCCCGGGGGACTCCCGGGATGCTGCGACCCCTCGCTCGGGGTACCCCGGTCACCGTGACCCCGCTGCGCCGGGGCTGCGAAAAGTCCCCTCGCTGTCCATCCCCTTCCCGGATGGATCCCCGCTCCAAGGAACACCGGCGGGATCGGCTCCGTGCCCGACCCGCAGCCCCGGCGCTCATAGACAACCCTTGGGTTATTCGTTTTGTTGTTTCTAATTTTTTTTTTTTTATTTTCATGTTTTGTTGTTGTTTATTTAATTTTTTTTTCCGCCCGAAACCACACTTTAAAAATGATAAGGAACGGGTTTTATTGATTTTTTTTTCCACCACAACATTTAAGTTTATAACAATATAGGCTGTTTTAAAAATAGGACCGATCCCTAAAAGAAAGTGAGAGGGCAGAGGGTACAACCGAAAGGGGAAAACAAAATTTAAAATCAAATAAAGAAAAGAAAACTACCAACCCAAACCCTTGGGAAGACAGCAAACAATTGTCAGACAACAGGTGAGCAGACACTAAGACAGAGAAAGACTAGAAGTGTCCACTCCTCACTTGATTTCTGCCTATTAAAATCCACATACTCAATGGACTTTAGAAGAAAACTGTACATCATATCAAATAAATTAAAATTACCCTAAAGTTGATTGTCCTTCACTTAAAGCGCCCAGCTCATCGAATCTCCCTTATTTATTCGCATAAGCCGGGCTGATGCTAATTCCCATGCCCCGCTCCTCTCTTCTCACTTTCCTTCGCTTTTAATTCCTTTTTATTTTATTTTGCACAACATGAAGAAACGCAATTTTACAATGCTAAAAACCCTTTCCTCACCATTCAAATAAAAGCAGTGCTTTAAGAATCGTCGTACAATATTGCACAGTTCAAAAGTACAATAATATTATTAATAATAATTATAATTAGTATTACAAAAGAAAGCAAAAGGGTACAGATTTTTTTTTCCCCCAGATACCGAAATAACTTTACAAGGAAAAAATCCCGAAACAACCTGACAACTAGGAAAACAAGAATTATAAACAAGAATTAAAAATGTCTAAGTAAACAATAATAAATAAGGGTCACTCAAAGCGTGCGAGTGTATTTAACTGTTCACTTTGAGGCTGTATTTCTTGCTCGTGAAAGTCTCATGACAGAAAACCGAAAGGTACAAAACGTGGGCAAGCAAAGAGGTCTGCTTAAATGAAAAGCCGTGGTCGATGAAGTTTGAGTCACGACAGGATCAGGAACCTGAACAATTATTTGGAGGCAGAAGGAGAGATCCGAAAGGAACAGAAATTCAGCTTCCCATTAGCGTTTGGCAAATCTCGAGGAGTGGCCTGGGACCATTCTTTATTA
>CM031862.1:3901419-3906419 GCA_018697195.1 Certhia americana
CATCCCATCCCATCCCATCCCATCCCATCCCATCCCATCCCATCCCACCCCCTGCTCCAACATCCCAGGATAACGCTGCTCTGAGTGGGATGAAGGGCCAGAGCTCCTGTGTGCTCCTGGGGTTGTGTGTAAAGAGAGGATGTAATGGCTGTATTTTAAAGGAAAAGAAAAAAAAAAAAAAAAGAGAGAGAATTAAAGGTTTTCTGCTATTGCAAAAGCTGCAAACAACCAAATAATTACCTGCATCTAAACCCTGAGATTACAAGTTCAATCCAGAACCATTTGTCTACTGTTCCCCGAGCCTTCTCAGGCAAATTCAAGATAATTACATCTCGGGTTATTTTAATATCAAAGAAACTCATAAGAAGATGTGGGAATTGTTTCCCTTTCCACAGCGTTGATGCATTGCCCTGTTTATTCCCCTGCTGGCATTTTTTGTACTTCTCAGGGATATATCAAAGTTTATGCAGTATGTGTAACTTGGAGGAGATGGAAAAGGCATTGACAATATTAATTGTTTCATAAATAGCGTCAGATAGGATATGCTTTTTATACCCTTGGTTTAAACCCTGTTAGTGAAAAACCAATACCTTGCCATTTGTTTATACTTTTCTTGGCGTACAAGGCAGATATATAAGAGAGAATGAAGCCAGTAAAAGGTTACAGGCAGCCTTTTCCACTCTCAACTTTCAGGCATGGCCCCTTTTTCAAAAGAAAACTGTCTTTTATTTTGGAACATTATAACCATTCCACCTGTCTGTAAAAATGTATGAAGAACCAGAAATTACAAAGGACCAAATAGAAAAGACCCTTTGCTTTTAGGTGAGCACTTCTTCATACAAGCAATTCCACAGGCTCCACCATGAGCAATTCCATGCCTCCACAAGCACCTGCTGAGGCAGAGGGATGAAGGGCTCCATCAGCCAGCCCAGCAGTGTGGGGGTCTCTGAGGCAAAGCTGCCTCAGAAAAAAAAAAAAAGGATCAGCGTGGAAAAAAACCCGTCTTTTCTTCAGTGTTCTTATTGGGAGCTGAGAAGTTTATCACAGAACAAGTCATGAGGGTGGAAAGAGGAACTGCAAACAATCCCAAAGGCAGCTCATGACTGAAAGTTTCAGACAGGGAAAACACACTGCAAAATAATTACTGGAGGTCTTGTAAAAGTTTTTAAACCAAGCATGGGGAAAAAGACTCCTGGAAAAACACATTTGCACTGCAAGCATTTTACTCCTTGCAGTCCTTTTGTTTCCTTTCTTCAGCATTTTAGTCCTTGCAGGAAGGGACAAGGAGATAGGTTATGGTGGGTTTACCCAGTGGGGTGTGGTGGGTTTTCCTCTGCTTTCATGTTAAAATGTTTTAATCATGTTCTATGCAGTGTCACATGCGAAAGAAATACAACCCTTGCACATCTTTAAACAGGAGTTTCAATGCTGTCGTGTTCTGCTATATTAATATTACAGTTTTGGAAGATATGTAGCATAGCAGCAACTAACGGAGGGCTGGAACATTGGAAATCAAGAGAGGAAAGAAGGAAGAAAATATCATTCAATATTCCTGGAAATCCTGAAGAAATTCATGAAAATGTGCTGTGCATGGGTTTTTTCATAGCATGTAATGGCCCCACTGCATCCTTGAGTCCCTTCTGCAGGATGCCAAGAGCAGCAGTTATCCTTGAGGATAGGCACTCCCCGGGTTTTCCCTTGTTCAACACAAGGAATGTGATGTCCTGGCTTTCAGAGCAGCTCTGCATGGATCATCTCCTACAGCTTCAGGAATTTTCTGTGCAGAATCAAAGGTCAGGCCCTGTGGCAGAGCCATAAAATTCCTTAGCAGAGGGAACACCAAGGCATGGTCCTTTCTCCATTTCAGCTGCAGAGGGGAGAAGGCTTTGCTCACAATCACTTTAATTCCAGACATGTTTGTTGCTCAGACTACAGTTAATCAGGAGTATCTGACTTCTTCAGCATCTCTCAGGCCCAGAAGGTTTTTAAGAGCATGTTCCAGAAAAGTAGAAACTTGCTGAAAAACAGAGGAAGAAAAGCCATAAGCAGAGGTTCCTTGTGGAGTCACTGAGTGTCAAAGCCAGGCAGAGATCAGATTTTTTATTTGTTTCCCAGGCAGAGCCTGTGCACACCCTGGAGAGGATTGTAAGATACCTACAGAAGTAAAGAAAACAGTAAGAATGACAAAAGCAGTGAGAATGAATTCTGTCTGGAAGGTGCTCCCACTTGCTGCCCACAGTTGATTGTAGCTTAGTCCTGTGATGTGTGTAATGTTGTACTTGGGAAAAGATGAGAAAGAACCACCTTGAGCAGAGTCCTCCACCCTGAATCCTCCTGTGACCTGGTCAGACAGAGGGAGGAGCATTGGGGTAGTGAAAAGTTTTAAAGAGCCATATTTCACCCCTTTTCCAGCACACTTTCCAGTTGCTCTGGAAGGCCAACAGAGACAACAACGGAGAATTTTCCTCCCTCAGTGCAGGAGCAGATGTGACAAGTGGCTGGCTCTGTGTAGTCTTTACCTAAATCACGTTAATCTCACTGTTAGATTCCAATCTCCAGCTCCAGGGTTAGAAAACACAGTGCACCCCACCCATGGCATCAAGGCTGACCCAGCATCACCCTTCTGCCACTCACCACATCTGCTGAGCTGACCTGAAACACCACAACCAAATCTCATTTCCAGCAACACACGTGCTTTGCCTCGCTCCTCAACCTGCCAGTTCTGATGACTTGCAATTAAATAAAAGCCTTCCTCGTGCTCTGGGTCTTCCTGCCCATCCTCCCTGCGAGCCTGTGGTTTTAATTTCACCCTTCTCACAGCAGCAGACTCCTGGGGCAGGCAGCAGGATTATGGCTCACATACTGTGAGAAGTAATGATGATCCAAAAAGCAAACGGAGGTGGGCAGTGAAGGAGAAATCACTTATGCAAATAGAAATATTTTCAATAATGATCAACAGCATGAGAAAGAATATAGGAAAAATTACATTAGGCAGAGGAGCTTCATTTTTAAAATGTTCCCTAAGTGCTAGAAATCTTCCCATCTTCATTTTTCCCTTTAAACTCTGTCATTTGTACAGCCTATTAACCTTTAACTTTATGACTATCCTAACGTGAAATACTGGCAGCATTTAAGTCTGAGAATACTAGAGAGCTACCTTCCTGGTTGGCAACAGAGGTGAAGCACTTTCTTTTAAATCAGTCATTTTTAATATCAGTCATATACACACAGCATCAGAGACACTATTTTTAGATTCACGTGCTGGTGTTACTTATAATAAATGCTCTACCCCAGCTATCTTCCCTCAGAGATCTTAAAGTCCTTCTTGTCTGTCCTCTCTCAGTTCATCTCCCTAATTGTAGTCTTCAGTTCTGCTCAAAAGTAGAGGAGAAAATTAAATAAACCACTGCCTTCAAACTCCCTCTTTGCTGCTCTTAAAAAAGACAACGTAAAATTAATTGTTTGTGTTTACGAGAGTTGCTGAGGGGTCGAGCCGAGGTTGGGACTCTGCTGTGTGAGGTCTGTTTCTGTTTTCCCAGCCATTTCTGCCCTGCAGACCTGGTGTGGGGCAGGTGAGGAGTGGTGATGAAGTGACTTCCAAAAGGTGGAGAAGACAAAGTGTTCCGTGGGGTGGTGAGTGCTGGGGCTGTATCGATTCTACCTGCAGCAGGGGAGGGAAGAGCTTTAGCACCAGGCTTGTGAGGTTTTAATTGTTACCATTATTTCAAAGCACAGGAGTGACAAGGGCTGCTCAGACCTGAGGAGAGGAACTTCTGTTGTTTGTAGCTAAATCTCAGTGGTTAAACAGCACCCGGGGATGAGGGGGGGATGATCTCTTGGGAATCTGCTGCATCTCCTCTCTGTCAGTGAGAGCATTCCTCAAGGGCTGGGCACAGCCCTGCTGTGGGGCATCACCGTGGCCTGGGAGAGCTTCCAAAAAAGAACTTCCAGTTGGAAAAAAACAGCCAAAGCTGTTACACAGGTGGCTGAGAAAACATTGCCTCAGAGCTGAACCGCCAGAATTTATTGACACAAAGCCTTCCCCCTTTCCCTTGCTCTTTCAGACTCAGCAAACCTTCGGGAAGCTCAGCAGGGAGTCCTGGAGCAGCACTTAAAAGCCACTTTTCCAGGCAGGAGACAGTGCCTCTCTCCTTCACCAGAAAATATCCAGCCCTAAGGAGCAAGACCAGGATCACAGTGACCCTGGGTGCCCAGCCCTTCCCTGCACACCTCAGGGTGGGCAAGAGGAAGCACAGAGCTGGACAAATGTCCCTCCTTGTCACCCCCAAAGGCATGGAGCTCCCTTCCTGAGTGAAGGACATGGGCAGGGTACTGTGAACAGTGCTAGTGCTGGTGCATTTCAGCTGTGACAAAGGTTTGAACCAGGAAATTTTACTTTGATTGATAAAATTATTGGAAGCTTCTTCTTCTGAGCTTCCACTCAGGGATTTTCTACTCTCAGCACTGCTCCCCTGAACCTGAAAAAGGTCTGGTTTCTCCCCTTCTCTCACTGAAACTGCAGCTTTGCTTTTGGGTAGAAATGATCAGGCACCATCCCTGAGCAGCAGCTCTGGAAGGATTTTTGGCTGTGTATCAAATTCAACCAGGGAAAATAAATATATGGGACAGCTAAAAATTTGAGCCAGGCTTGGTTGAAGGAGGAAATCCAGAGCTAAGCTTGCCCTTGCATTTTATGTGTACCCTGTCCTACAGTTCTCCAGCCTGTCCTTTCTCCCCCTTTGAGGGGATTTCAGAGGTGGCAGAGGAAGCAGATGGAATTTATGCTTATGTTGGTGTCCAAAGCATTCATGAAACAGAGCTCAGCACACAGCAGGCACAGGGCTTTCCCCAGGTGACAGCAGAGATCCTGCAGGGACAGCTGGCATGTGCCACCACACCCAGAGCTGCCAGCACACCCGTGTCACCTCCTGCTCTCGCTGAGAGACCCGAGGAAAGTCCCCAAAACTTCAGCAGGACTCAGCCACCTCAGCGTGGAGCCG